>JAOXNN020000037.1:421669-465473 GCA_028571205.2 Hydropsyche betteni | reverse complement strand
TGAATGCCTTGTTGAGATTATTCTATTATCAAAATCTTTTCAATAATTAGATATAGAAGTAAAATACACAAATGGTTCAATAAAAATATTCTTTTCAAATATATGAACTGTCAAAACTCATCTGTCAAGTTGGAAATACACTTTAACTATTGAGCACCAGTTAAACTGTATTTTCGTTTGTTGAAATATACTATAACTAGACAATTTGTATTCAAATACACCTTATCTAAAACGTCAAACAAAATACACTTTAACTAATAATACACTTTGACTGTAACATATCCAATAATCTTACAATTCGAATAAAAAATTCTCTTCCACGTTAATTTTTTTTTTTTTGGAAATTCTCAAACAACAACCAGACAATGTAGCGCAAAACAATCATACGCCACAAACGCACAAATCACCGACCTAAACCGACACAAAATCGACATCCGACAATAGCACAATGCGCTCCACCACCACCACTACGGAAAACGGCAACTGCTGTTTTATTCATCGTCTCCTCGAGAGCCTCCACTGGCCCCGGCACCACCTCACACACGACGACAGCCCACCGCGGATAACATCTCCTCCACATCGGAACGTTTTGTTTTAATGGCCTCCCTATAAATCGGCCGCCGCGAGTCGACGCCCGCATAAAGCAAATCGACGTCGTCCACCAATTATCCACGCTCGTCGGGAATCTGCGTATTTGCGTACGAACAGGGACAAAGAGGCTGTCCTAGGGTCGGGGGGGGAAATTTCCCCCGTGCGAGGATATGAAAGCGTCGAAGCCTTACGAGTTCGCGCGTCCGCGAGTATCGGTTTCACTTTCGCGGTGACGATTTGCGTGCCGATCGGCGTGTTTACGGCGTTTTGTTTGCACGTGTGTGTCGGGTAAATGTTTGCGATGGGTTCGTTTTTGGGATTTGGAGTGTTTGAACTGTTCGGAAATGTTTGTACTATTTTTTTATATATGGGTACGAACGATCGTTATGACACTTGAAAACCGCAAATACCAACAAACTAAATTGAAATCGTTGGTTTGAATTTTTTTTGTATTTCTAAATACACTTATTTAAAATGATGACCTTTTTATTTTTATAAATTGTACGAACAAATCCCTATATATAATAGCGGATGTGTGTGTGTGTGTGTGTGTGTGTGTGTGTGTGTGTGTGTGTGTGTTTGATGACGCTCGCGACTTTAAAATGATCGACCCGTCGATGCGATCGTTTTTTCGAATTATTCAAAAAAAAAATGTATTCATTTTTATTTAAATCGGGTATAATCACCAAACAAACTTATAATATTCTGGAGATAATAAACAAAATGTTTGCTGAGCATCGACAGTATTTCGCAACGACAGTTATAAAATATATTTGCATTGAAATATTTAATTTTTATTTTATTACGTGATAGTATGGTTATCGATTCACAGCCGATGTTATTAAAATCGAGCCTATATACTGGTTAAATAAATAATTAAAAAAAAAAACAGTAGGTATAATATTAATTAATTTTCATTTCAAATTGAATCGTTGATGCAGTGAAAGCTTAATTATCACTAAAATAGAATGAAGTATTCTTTACCTGTTGATGATGATCTGCTGCTGCTTCTGCGCTTTCGGTGATGTGTTCTGCTCCAAGGAACCGAGGCTTCCGCCGCCCTGTAATATAGTAATGTCTTATTATTTTTTTGATACTTGTTTTCATTGCGTTTTTGAACAATACATTCACCACAAATGTTTTAAAGAGAATTTTACTGATGACCACTAATGGACGTCGAAAAGAAAATCGTACAAAGGTATATTTTTTCCAACATATCTAAAACACTATTGGTTAGTCATAACATATTACAAGAACTGATCTGCAGACTAAAATAACCTAACCGATGAATTTTTCGATACAAACACAATGCAACGGACTTTCTTCGGAATTTCCCGAAGCATCTTCGATTCGTAAATTTATCGACGAAACAAACGAACAGAGGCAAAAGTACGGAACCTGAGTGTTTTCTGTAACAACATTTTCTCCTTGTATCGGCAGAAGAAGTCCGGTCTGATACGATTTCTGACGAGGAATTGGTCGTAGGCCTGCAACAAACCCAGCAGCTGGCGGCAATTTTGCGCGCACTGCTCGTACGTCTCGTCCGGCAGCAGCATGCCTCAGCAGCAGCCAGCATTGCACCAGGGCCCTCATCCATGCAAAGCCTCACCGATCTGAAATCGAATAAACAGTTGTTAAACAAAGCTGGAAGGTACGTTTTATGTGCACGCATAAAACTCATAGTGCTCTATGAGAGAGGCGCGTTTGAAACTCGTTCGAATGTTTCATTGCCTACAATTGAGCTTAAGATGTTACTTTCACACTACATGTCAAAAGGTATTATTTTGTACAGTGCTTTTCTCTTGATTGAATAATTGTAAGATTAAATTGTCTACAAATAAAATATTGTGTTAGAATTGAATTAAAAAATATATATTTCATAAGGTAATACACCAATGGTTGATTATGTACCAGTAATTGACCATCTCTCACATAATCTTTCAGAAAAGGTGTGATATGTACGCTATAATAAGCAGCTTATCTATTACACCCTTTCTGAAAGATGATCGTGTTTAAAAATCTCAATTTTTATATTTTTCTGAGAGATGATCAACTACAGGTGCTGATGTCGTTTATTATATAAATTGAATAATATTTGATTTTTACATAAATATTCATTAAACAGAAGCTATCCCTTCGAAACGATCTATGCTAGATAAAAAAAAATCCGTTAATTTAAACTCGATACTTCCACTAAACGAAACCTGATATGAAGTCTCAATCGCGAGCCCACAGTAAATCCATTAGCCGCCAACGAAAAACCAAACACATTAGAATCGAACACACGAAACCAACTCAATTAGTGCGCGAACATAAATTTAATTCAAATTAGCGAAGAAAATGATAACATCGCCGATTAAAGCACATTACAGGAAATAGCGGTACCGTCCACCATTGAATCGATTGAAAATCGCTTCGTTTCCTCGTCGGCGAATTTTTACCTGAATCCGAATCTCGTCAATATATATTTCCCATTCGAGGCTTTCATTTACGACTGTCGCGAGCACTCGTTTCGAAGCGCACAAGAGGTGCGCGTAAAATAAATTAAAAAGACAAAGGTGGACGCTCAACTGCGAAACTATCGCCTCAACTATCTCGTTTGGAATATAAGGTTTCGCTGTTGGCCGACGCACAATTTATACGCTTTACGTGATTTCGCCTCGGTGCCACATTACGTGCGTATATTTTATTATATTTGCATGACCGGAAAATTTTCCTATTATATTTAAATCGAGTGCCGTCGCCGTTTGAAAACGCAGAAGCTTTGATGAGGACTTCCAATGGGGATGGTCGCAATAGCGTTGATTTTACGATTAACAGTTGTTACAGAGGTTAGCAACTGATTTTTAGAATAATGTTTATTGTAATAGTGGAAATACTATTTACTTACATTTACAGACGAATGCATTTTCTTTGAATTCAACTTGAACAAAAAATTTAATTAGTAAAAAAAAAGTTTCTTATTACAGCATTTGTTCTCCGCATAACTCACGTTTCTACCATATTGATCAACGTAATCGAATTAACAGAGATAAGTCGCATGGGACTATTAAAAGTAATGTTATCGTTTTTGTTACTCACATGGGAGAAATATTCCAATTAATTTGTAAATGTTGATACTTTTTATAGCATACTATAAAATTTCTCAGAAATTAATATGTATAAGTATTATATAATTAAAATATATATTTTTTTTGCTAAATTGATTCAATTTTTATTCACAATCATTTGATTCAAAATAGAATTCTATTACAAACTCTAACATTGTATAATACAAATATCATCAACCTGTCTCTTACCTATATGATGATATTTCGACAGCTCGTCTCTACATCTCAGGAAGGAATGCGCGTGCAAAGCTCGCTCCTATCTGAAATGGCAAAAAAGGCTTTTAGAATCGAATTTTTATGTACTCCTTTCCCGCGAAAGACGCGAAGCATCTTAATAGAAGACGAACGAGGCACGAAGCTACAGTTCTCCAAAGAACCCTATTTTTTTTCATCAAAGACCACGGACGTCTTCACTGATGCGGCACGCTCTTCAGAATAAACTCAGTTTTGTATCCACTCTCGGAATACTAATCTACTTTATTTCTGAGCGACGTTTAGAACAGACCCATCTAATGTCCGTGATACGTGACCGACGAAAATGATTCGGTATTTTTCCTCGTCAATCGAAAATGCTAACTGTTAAAAGTGCATAATGAATATTCAAATCCGACTTTACGACGCGAACACTTAATGTGCCGGATGCGTCCGTGCGACAAGACGATTTTTCGGATTTTTTTTTTGGGTTTTCTGTAAATCCGGCGTCGAAATTAGGCATTGGCGGTTGTCAATCACGAGGTTCTCTCATTAGCACCATCTCTTCTCAACATCTGTGCGAGTTTGCCTGGTCGGTGTGTTCATACATCACGATCCACCAGGACTGGTCTCGAGCACGCGAGCGAATATTTCACACGCCCACCGACCAAGTACGTGGCCTTCGCCAGGGTCGGATCAGTAATATGACATGTGAAATTAAAGCATCCAAGATTTTATTGATGAGATCCCAAATTAAAAAAAAATAGTTAAATTATCATTAAAACAATTAAATTATCATATAACATCAATTTCAAAATGTAACAAAAAAAATTCTGATTTTTTCTCTTATAAAAAATAATCCTTGCAAAGTTTAAGTACTATAAATTAATCCTCCTAATCATCCGAAGCCTACTAAAACCATGATCATCTTCTAACCGCGCCACTTATTACTTAACTTCATTGAATTGTGAGAACCGGTGTGTTTGACAAGGTAGAACTATCAACTCTTCAATAAAATGAAAACTGTGTATTTTAAGTATTTTGAATTCAATTAAAGCTTCTCCGGTGCGTATTATTGAAATAGGGAATTATTGTATATCGTAAAGTTGTGACAGAAATTCTAAAAAATAGTATTTATAGTCCATGAATGCAAGCTTTTATTGCGCTCGATTCGAAATCATGAAAATTTAAGGTCACTGTAAACGTTAATCCGGCACCTTTATTATCGGATTTAACATACGTAATGCGATATTAAAAAGCGCAATGAAATAAATTATACGTTTTTAACAATAACTTCAAAAAAATAACGTACAACACGACTGGTTTTTCGAACGCGTAAGGGTTAATTGCACTATAGGTAGATATAGAGACGATCTTCCACCTTGACCTTTGTCCGCAATAATTTTGAACGGATTATTTTTTTCAACATAAACCTCATCATTATACATAATGAAAATAGTGATTTCGAAACAAAACACATACCGAAACGTTTAATAAACCGAATTTTCCCGGAAAAAAAATCCAAAATTAATAAACTACCCAAACAAAATTAATACCCCGGACTAATCTAACATTCCGATCGACAAATGCGTTTCCATACATCACGTTTTATTCGAAGGGACACATTCGGTTAATCTTTCTTCGAAAAACCACGGCCGTAATCAAATGCTTCGGCGATGATCACGAAGACGATGATGATGATGGAACGAGCTGATCGGACAGTTTTCGAATACGATTACACCGAATAAAGTAATCGGATTATTATCGAACAGAATTGCGGAGGCGTGAAGCTGCGTGTAATGCGGATTTATCATTAAGGTGTCCAAAAAAATGGTATAAAGACGTTGCCCGAAAGCCATTTCCTTCGTGAAAAGAAATAATGATTTATTTCCTCGTCATATGAGTTTTTCTGACGGTTTTCGAAATGATTCTATTTGTAGGTGAGGATTTGTTCTGAAGTCGAAAAAAGGTTTTGAAAAAAGAGCGGGTCGAATTCTGTTCGTAATTACGGAATATGCACCTTCTTGTATTCATTTTTTGATGTGGATATACAATATAAAATTATCTTTATCTTTTGCTTTTATATGTATTTTGAGGTTGTTTCTTTACATTTTATATGGCGTCGGGCCGTTAATCAAAGTGTTTAATTTGAAAGAAAATATTTTGTTTTCAACGCGGATTTTTAACGATGTGCCATTAAGCAATAAATTTTAGGTACAATACTATAATTAAAATTAGGCTTAAAAACATATCGTAAAATAAATTATACGAATTTCTTCAAACAGAAATAAATCACATCTTAAAATAATATATTGCATAATAAAAAATCATGAAATCGTGATTAACCAAACTAATGAATTGTTTCAAGTCAAAATAAAGAATTCTATAATTTCCTTCACACATACAAAAAAGAGTAAATTTTAAAATCAATTTATGTCTTTGCATTATCATTTATATAATCAAACGAATAATGTTACGATAATAATATCTCATCGGATTCTCACATCCTTAATAAAAAGATAATAAGATCAACACAACGCTTTATGACCAATAACAACCCTCATTTAGCGCACGAAATATTTGCATAAAACTAAAACGAAATATTTATTTATAAACCG
Source organism: Hydropsyche betteni (assembly GCA_028571205.2). Lineage (NCBI taxonomy): Eukaryota > Metazoa > Arthropoda > Insecta > Trichoptera > Hydropsychidae > Hydropsyche > Hydropsyche betteni. The sequence goes on along the minus strand of JAOXNN020000037.1, from coordinate 458,962 downwards.
ACACAAAAAAAAAACAAACATTTCAATTTAACATAAACCCTATTCCGAATCAAACCGTAACATACAATTTAACAACAACATCCTCAATAACCATCAAAAACCCTCCCATTTTATCAAATTTGAATAATACGACTTTACAGCCGATTTTCCGGCCATGCGAAAAGTTCGCACTGCGAAAACGCATGGACGGGCAACCTTTTAATTGAATGCAATATGTTAATGAAGTAGGCGGCCGACGATTTATTACGGCGAACGTATCTTGTCAACACACTTCACTCGCAGCGTGCATGCAACTCGCGAATGCAACTTTTGCAGTTGAAAATGCAAAGACGACGGACACGCGACCACTCTCTAAACACAGATTGCGATTTGATTTATCGGCCCACGCGTGCTGATCGAGTTTGTGTTGGATGTTGGGTGGTTTTGTCGGAAGAAGTGGTTGTGTTGGTTCTTAGACGTCATTGTGGTTCGTTGTGGGATGAGGCGTTTGGGTGATAATTGGATATTTGGAGGTTGATGCCATAGAGGTGCGTTGTCGTGTTTGGTTGGTGATGAGTAATTGAATTGTTTGCTTGTGGATCGTATTACTTGTTGGTTGACTTTGGTAATGCATAGAAATAGCCCTTTTGATTTTTTATGAAGGAATAAAGTAAATCTGTGCAGTAAAACTATTAAGTATGAAACATTATCTGAAAATGGTTCAGCAATCAATGGACACTAATTTGAGTATTTTTTTAAAATGGATGTTACGTAATGTTATGGAAATGATTAAAAAAAAAAGCAAAAATTTTGCCTCGTCATCGAAGTTGTAGTAACATCTATTGTAAAATTACGAAAAAACGTCACCTGTCAAAATGAATATCGGGAAAGAGTCGCATTGAAGAGATCAGAGTGTCGCAATATGGTTAAAATGGGCGTTTGTTAATTGTATATTTTTATATTTTAATAATTAATTTAATTTAATCGGAACATGGAGTGGATCATGGAACGGAGCCGGAGCAATTACTTTGATGCCGGAGTGGAACAACTCTAAAAAGTGCTCGCTCCAAAGCCTTGATCGTGTGTGCTACTGTCGGTGTGTGTCATTGTCGTATGTATTAATGTTGTTTGGGCAAATGTCTTGTCACATTAATTTCGATAAAATCAAGAATTAAGAATTCATGGATTCGTATAAATCCACTTACTATTACATATATACAAATTCTAATTTGAATTTATTTAGTTTCGAATCATAATCACATTAATAGAAGTTCATTCACATTCTAATCCATATACTAATTTGGTTTCGAATCCATATACGAATTTAAAATGATAAATCCGATTTTAATCATAACGTACCATCCGCGAATATTACAGAGCAAACCTCGCTCTAGTAATAAATTAGATATCCATCCAGTATGTGTGGCAAAACTTAAATTATGAAGGCGGTATTGTAAATAAAAAAAATGTAATAACAAAAAAATCAAGATTGAGCTGTTAAACGATTCGCATAATTATTGATCGCTTCGGAGCGTGTTAAAATAATGGGCACGTTAAAAATCGAAGATTTGTGCTTAATTAACGATAAACGTGTTCGAGTTTAATAGACAATAATTAATTCTTGGATTGAAAGTTGCATCCGATTTAATTTATAAAAATTAAATTTTATCATAGAAATCTTTGAATTAAATTGTATTGAGCGATCGTAAAATACAATATTTTCTATACAAAATCATATTCTACTTGACTATTGCCCATTAGTCAAACATATTAATTACATCTCTGGTATGCAAATCATGAGATATTATTCCATATTTTCCCTATATAAATACTACACTCTACTCGATGTGAAAGTACACATTTTTACACGATACACATCGCAACAAAGTAAAGAAAGTTATGAGAATACACCTGAAAAAGTCACACAATACCACAAGAACACATCTTCGACCCCCGAAGACCTCGAGAACGAATACCAGTCGACTTTCTAGCGGGGTCAGAGAAAAATCGAAAGTCGTCATGCTTTCGTCGAAATCGACCCGCTACATTTACTTGAAAATACCCATACCCATCCTCGAAACGTCAATGACGCAATTACTCTCGAAAGATTGCAACAATGAAAGCCCGATGGGCGTTTTATTAAGGTTTTGTTCGTCGTTTTCGGTCGCGGACTTCATTTCGGGGTACATAAACAAATCGTGTGGTACAGCACCATATTCCCATGGTCAGTGGGGGTTTGGTCAATAATTAAGGAGGATGTGCCGCCGACAATCTTCCTCTCGTATTTTACAAAATACGTCACGACCGTTTCGGTATCTTATCCATCATACACGCACGCCGGTGAGGAATCGTTTCGCGTTCGAAACAAATTTTTATTCTATAATTGTGCTGTAAACTGGTTTCAAAATAGGTCAATTTTTTCCGATCTGAAAAATCAGTCAATTTAAAATAACGCAAAATTGCTCATAGAATCATAATTACATAGTATTTGTCAAATGCAAATTTCGCTAAAATTCTCAAGCATTCTTTTGTTAATACAAATACTAAGAAGTGTTACGAAAATTTAGTTTTATATAACACTCGAATATAACGATCGTTTCCGCGCTAATGAGGCCCACCCTTAGTGGATTTATATATCCGAAAGTGATCGTTTCGATTTCGTTTTAATTTATCATACGAAATTACCGGTTGTTATAAATGGCAATATCTTTCATTAGGCGGCACCGCACAACCCACACGTCCCGAAAGGGTCACGAATATCGTGTGCTCAAAATAATAATGCTCGCTGAACTCTGCCATCGTACAAACGAGACACCTGTACACATTATATTGTTATTATGTCCGTAAATGTATTCCACATGTACGATTTTCGTACTCTTCGGAGGCTAAATCGATCGAAGCCTTGACCCCGAGGGTTAGGGCTATCTTTTTTAACGGTACGCCCCGTAGATCGTAAGATTTCGAAACGGCTCCAGTTCGTGACTGAAATTCGAGTTATTGATATGTGTGTTAAGTTGATGTTTAGGAAAACGTGAGAATATAGAAGTGAGATCAGGTGTAATGGAGCGCGTTCGCCGATCGTTCGACGATTGTCAATTGATACATAATATATATGGTTTAAATCGTTAATTTAATATTTGAATGATTTTTTTACAATCAATTGAAGCGAAACAGTTATTCGTTCACAAAGCTAATGATAACTAATACGTCCGAACATAAATCGATCCGCGAACAAACACAATAAACACCCCGCATTTCGAGCTTACGCAACGCATTTAAATTCGCATATATAAATAGTAAATCACAATTTAATGACGTGAATGCGTATAATTTATACACAGCGTTGTTAATGTCAAAGCTTTTTTAGACGCGGACGTGACACGGCCGAAAAAACGGTTTAGCATATTCGACCATTGTGCGGCAGACGTACGAATTTTTTTTACCCCCAAAATTGACAACGCCCAGTTCCAACGGAGGACTTAACACACAACTTGCGGACTTAACACACGACTTATGGACAGTTTGAACACCGCTGGTGGAGAACCGCTCTTGAAAGGTTCACATTGGCCGCTCTACGATTCGTCTCTTTGACTATTTTCACGCTTCGTCGGCTATTCACGGATGTGAAAATAATATTTTATTATATAATGTTGCAGCGCGGGTCACAAGTGTTCATTAACGCATTTTCGACGGTAAAGTAGGATGAGTGTCCGAACGGGATGGAGGAAAAGAGCTTTTTTTTAGAATGTGTACTGTGCGCTGCACAAAAACCGTATGTCACGATTCACTTTAGCGGAATTCCAAGAACCGCTGCAGTATTAATCAATAACGGGTGCTCGAAAGATGTTTTTGGATATTTCGAATATGTTACAAGAATGTGTGGAGTGAAATATGCTTTCTGTTAAAGCGGGAAAAAACGAGAACGCCCATTGAAAATTCGTGACTGCACAATTAATCGTAAACACTAAAAAAAACATTCTTTACCACTATTGTTTTTATTGTGAGTAGTAAAAAATATATAATTAATTCACGATTAGTTATTTATTTTGGAAAGAAAATATGCGTAGACCTCTTGTGCTTTGGTTGAAATGTTAATTGAAAAGCTCAGCTTCACACGGAATCAAGTAAGTTCCATATTAATGAATGGAGAATGCGCATGAGAAACCAAGAAATTAGAAAATGGCTTATTTTTCTTAATAGCGATAATATTATATTTACGATATTTAGACTAGGCGTCAATAATAAGATTTTTCAATTATGCAAACATAACGCCAACAAAAATCAATAATAACGATAAAAAAATATTATCAAAACTTTAGATCAACATGTTTCTTAAATCAATATTTTTATCATATGTGAAAGAATATGTTTCATCACATTTCATTCATAAACTAACGCCGACAAAGAATTTTTACATCAAAAACATACAGTCTCATACCTGTGTATCATCTCAATCATAAAATTTTATGCGACACGAAAAAATCACAAACTCAAAAAAACCGAATCAATGAGCCGACTTTTTCAATCAATCCTCAAATCTCATACCCAGCAGGCATCAATAAAATCGCACCATTACAGCGCATAAAGCAATTCGCGAAAATTCGTCACGTACACGTCTAATGCGAGCACGCAAACTAAACCTAAAAAAAGCCTCCGAATCGTCATCAAAATTTTCCTATTACGATCCGTATGGACAGGCGCGAACGTACTGTTTATTATACAGATCAGATGTTATGAAAAACCCCGGGTGTTGCCTTTGTGCGGCTCGGATGACTCTGCGGTTCGTCTTCCTCGTTTCGGAGTCATCGTCATCGTCATGGAAGACCTTCTCGGTTCTTGTTGAGGAGAGCCATGTTGATCGAGTATCCCATTTAATCAAAACACCTCATTAAACTGTCGCGAGGCACAATGGCGACGCGAGAAAAAAGCCGATCGTATGTTTTATCCGTTTAATTGAACTCGGTGTACTCAAATACGTATGGATATTTTCGAAAATTAATTTTCACGATCTGCGCTCGAAGGCCGGATTTGATTGTGTGAAAAAATTCGTATTGTAATTCGTATTCGAGTTGTGTAATAAAATAATTTAATTCTGAGTCGGTGCAAGCTCGAACAAAAGGATATCGTGTGAGTCGTAAAATATTATTGTATGATTATCAAGTGCAGAAGCTTTTACGAACTAGGATAGTAAAATCGTATGTTTTCGACGTCGTATAAAAAGTTGCGTAAAACATTTATGTGGGTGATAGATCCACGTCCCTTAAATCAATTTTTGTGGTCGCGGCATGATCTGAGAATAAGTTGTGGTTAACTGATAAATGAACGGGTGAACAAGTCCAAAGAATAAATCAGACCAAGAATATAAGTTTCAATCATTTTCAGTCGAAATTCGTTCAATTTGCTAAAAACCACCCACGAGAGCGATAAATAGATCGAGCCCCGATAAATATGTATTATTTGACTATTTCCAACGCACTAAAACTAATATAAATCTATTTTAATAGGCGTAATAAACATTTACGACCGTATTAAATCCTCAATAATAAGGATCATACGCTCAGTGTAAAAATTTTAAACGTTTTGTCTCATTGATAGCAAAGAACACGTACAGACTATTCCTATAGTAATAAAACGTAATGGTGCATCTTCGTTACAGCAACGTGTGCAACAAAATGCCTCACGACATTCTTCGAAAAACTAATGCATTAGAACAGATAATAACGGAAATAGTTTCCTCAATTAATATTATACCCCAAGAGACCATCTCGAGCGCATTTTCCCAAGATTTCGACGCGAAAAAACCGAATACGCGAACGAGACGGATCCGCGGCGAAACATCTCACGATTTGCAACTTGCATGCAATTTAAGTAATTTAATGCCCAGGGTAAACACCACGTTGTGCAATACGTGTTTTTGAGTATACGCTTAGCGGGGATATAATCTGCGGTTTTTGTTCCGAACCCAACGACGGATAACGATCCCCGATCCTCCCGAGACCGATCGCGGGACTTTCGAACTCGGAAAGATCAAACAGCCATAAATTCTCGGATGGAATATCATGCAAAATGCGATACGGATTTAACGGTGGTAAGCACTCTAGTTTGGATCGCGCTAAACGGTCGCCGTAACTTCGAGCCGTGGAAGCTTTCGTTTCGTAAATGTCGATGTTTTAACGTTGGTTTTGTACGATGTTGATTTAAACGAGATTTATATGTGTTGTGAGTTGTTTTTATTGTTGTAAATGTAAAAACAAGGGGAAAAATGAGTGATAGAAGTATGTAAGTGCGTGAGCCCTTAAGCGCGCTTCGTTCGCGTTAATGACTGTTATTAACTACTGTGATTTTTTTCACATCTGTTGGAAAATGCATCAGTTTTTAATGACATTGATGTAAAAAAATTTTTTTTCAAGTCATTGGTTTTTATCGATATAATCGATTTGATCGTATTATAAAAAAATATTTTAATATTCAGTTCTTTTAGTTACATTTTCACATGGCAATCAAAGTACTTAAATTTCTAACAGAATCATATTTATGTATAAAAAATGAAAAAAATCTGATTCAAATACACCCTATGCTCTTTTTACACGATTCAAAGAAGAATCGATCATTTTTATACACTATTTTTTCACTTTAACACAGTATAAAATAAAAAAATATGTATTATTACGCCGCAATGATAAAATTCGGTGCAGAATAGTATATAATTATAGTTATTGAATTTAAAAAAGTCAATATGTTTTGATGATTTCAGAACGCCAAATTTTTTACAAAGTTTAATTGGATGAAAGTTCCATCCAAATACACCGATGGAACCTATCTCCAGTTTTTACACGATCAACATACATTTTTTTACACAGTAGTCTTTCGAACGTATCCCCGTAAAGAAAGAGGATTGAGTGTATTCAGATCTTCAAAAATTACACAGTTACATTTTCCTCATAGACCCACACTATAAAAGAAAAACACCTAAACTTCTAATACAATTATAATATCAAAACACTTATTGCACAAAAATAACCCGAACCTAAACATCACACCAACACCAACCCAGCATTTGACAACTCGATCAAGCCCCATTCCCACATCTACAACAACTCAACATCTCCAAGAACAAACCCAACCGAAAAAAAACCTTTTCGACTCCACTTACACACACACATACACACTGCACTGAAAGTGCACGCGATTTTATTTATCCGCGCATAGGGGGCGGTGCACATTGTGAGGTGCATCGTCGTTGGGCGTGCATACGAAACCGCTCGGAGCCATATCTCACGTCGACGGCGAGAACAATGAGCGAAAAACGAAAACGACCCTTCCAACCCTGGGACATCACGAGCCCACACCCCGTGTCGATCGGAGGATACCCGAGGAAAGGGCCCGAGTCACTTTGTCGTGTATTGTGCTTGCGGTGGACGTCGGAGTCGATGTTGGAGGCTTCGAAACTGGGTGTCGTGATGGTGTTCGCGATGGTCGGAGGAATGGTTGTGGTTTTGGTTGGGTGGTGGTTGATCTGGAAATGGTTTGTGTTGATGAGGAGAGTTGCAGTTTTGTAGTATTAAGGAAAAATTACTTTGAAAAAAAAATAGCACTAATTGGCAGTAATTGTGAATTGTATGTGAAAAAGTATGTGTCTTTACTGATTAGAGTCAGAAATTGCATAGTTTAGGTTTGTTTAGAAACCATTAAGTTCAGTCACAATTTTCACTATTGTTAAAAATTTTGTGTATTAAAAGTTTAATATTTTTACATAGGAAGAAATAATGCGGTCTTTGTCTATCTTCAGGGTAAATATAAAAATATAAAATACAGTTAATTACAAATTATCGTGCAAGTTAAAATCGATTTAAATTCGAAATTTTATGCAGTTACAATTCCACTTTTTAAATACATTAATCATAATCATTTTTCAATTTGATGAATTAGAAGATTTTTCACTATTTGCGTCAATTATTTCAATTGCTTCAATCGCCCCTCAATCTTAATATACGAGTATTATAAATCCAGTTATGTTTTCATTCGAACCAGTGTACAAACATTCGCTTTTCACCTTCGATAATGACCGACGATTTCGAAGAGCACACTTTTAGGCATTCAACTTCAGCTAGTACTTACGTACACCTACATTTAACAACACTTTCAAACAGGGTTACCAAACATTTTATACAAAGAAAGAACCTCCCATATCCATCCTACAATACATCATTCATGTCATTTTATTACACCCTTAAACCACTCAAATGATAATAATTAAGTTGAAATATTATCGAATATTAAATTTAAATCGATATTGATATTTTTTAATAATTTTTCAAATAAAAAGGTTTTTTATATATTGTGCAAATCTTACGAACTTTTTTCAATTTTCGCGCAATATTCGCGAAATCTGACAACCCTATCAACCCGACCATGTACGAATATCAACTCTATTAATCGGACATAGTAGCAAAAGCTGAAAAACCAACTGTTTCCCGCGATTTAAAACGAAATAGCCATATGTTATGAATCGATATGAAGAAGAAGCTGTGCGCCATTCCCGTTAGTCAACTGCGCTTCCTCCCGACAGTTGCATTCTGTCGTTTTCCGGCATTTTAATTTTCAACAAAAAGTTCATCAATCCATAGCAAAAACCACTCACAATTTTATTACAGGTAGGGCTTAATAATCTTCGGACCGTATTTGTCATATGGACGCCCCGTCAAACTAGTCCTGCATGACAGCCTAAGCTTCTTGTATGACTCGATGTTAAATATTGCCCTTCGAGTGTTCAGATATACTTCGATATGTCGATACTGTTAAAAAATCATAAAAACTTTTGTATTCAAACCATTTTCAAATGCAGGAAGCGCGTCTGATACACGTCGCTTAACGTTTTCAATAACGACCGGTTCTAATGTGGTGCACGCTTATAATTCATTGCCTATATAATTGAGACGAAATTATATATATTTACGTGTTTAATGACTATTACGTGAAATTTATATTAATTTCAATACGTTATTGAATCAATTAAGAGACGTATCGCGCGTGAAAATCGACCGAAATTAATTTATATCGAAAATTCGCGACGGCAATAAATAACTCGTATGACAAAAAGGTTCTACGAGTCAAAAAGGCTGTATCAGGTGTTGCGCAGAGTTAACGGTACAGTTCCAGGAGCCAGCTCACTATGTAAGCGTGTCCTCGTACGTCTTCATTTCGCAATCGAGTCTCATATATCGAAAAAAATAACATATTGTGACAATCTAGTTAAACCTGAACCCGTATCGGTTTGACTAGTCAAACCCATACGTTACGTGCCTTTGACGTATACGTATTTATTGTGAGAGTAACGCGGACGATGCGACAAATTGCACTTAACAAAAAAAAATACATTTACAAGATCGGATGCAAAAGTATGCCAGTCTCGATGGATAAAAAAAAGCTTGTTGTATACGTGCTTACATATATTTTCGATCGTTTATATCGAAAATGGTAGATCAGAAAAATTAAGAACGAGAAACACGATCAAAATGATAGACATTGCAGAAAGTTGATCGTATGGATGTGAAATGAATACGTTGGATTAAAATCGTACAAAGATCGATAGTGATTTTCATCTAATAATAATGATTTTCTGATTTGACGTATCCTTGTTGATGAAGCGATAAATAAGGTCGTACGGTTTCATATGAATGTGCAAGTGTAAAGTGCAAAAGGCTTCGGTGAGTCTATGAATTATTCATGTTTTCTAGCCGCGATGAATGTTCCGATTTTTCCTAAAATATTAACTGCGATAAATCGATTGGTTGTTGTTTCATTGTGTAAGAAATGCGCTTCATAAATAACATCGGATTTGGGAAACGAATCAAACCACGCAATTGTTGTTATACGGTTCGTTACGAAATCTCGTTCGTATGTTTTTCAAAATGTTTTGTGGAAAAAGCGATAATAAGGCTCTGTCTATGTAATGTCGGAACGACAATTTATTTTCAGATTTTAAATTTCGTCGATAGATAAATTCAAAAACAGAAAAAAACACGAATACAGAAATAACAAACCATAAAATTCTCACGCCTATAAACTCTTTTCTTTCAATTTACAGGACCTATTCATTAAAAATTTGCTAAACACAATAAAAAATAGCAAATTTTGGAACATTCTATACGTGAAAAACCCGTTCACGAATTATATCATAAAACGTAATCTCACCTTTTGTGTCGGGCAGCTTTTCATAACACATAGGACAACAAAAGCGTCCTCTTTATTGTATCAAGGCAAGATCCTCAAGAACTCACTTAAAATTCGTTCATACTTGACTTTTAATTTTTTCAAAATCAATTACCATTCGAGATGAATCAAAACGGACTTCGGCTCGAGATGAATCATTACCAGTTTGTTTATTAAGAACACAACAAAAGCACAGATTTCACATAGTCACTCCATATAAACGAAACATTCAAATGCGATGGAAATTATTTTCAATATTTTGAAATACCGAATTACTCACAATTTATCATTTCCGAAAAGTAAACGTTCAAAACAGTTACAATTTTAGAATTTCCACTGACGATAAAATTTCACTATCACAAACCCACACAAAGGTCGATTAATGCCAGAAAATAAGATGAGAAAGATCAAAACCACACTTGTTCACAAATAAAAAAATCAATTATGGTTTATTGTAAATTTTTCGGAAAAACCTCGTTCGTAGTTGGCGCGTTTTTGATACTAACGTCGGAATAGAAACGACTGCACGTGTACCTCAGGCGACGGCCGCACGTGGACTGGCTCCAGCTGTCATCTTCTTCGCATTTCGAAGCCTTCCGGTGGAGTAGGATCGTGTGAAAATGGAAAATCGAGGAAATTCTTTTCCATTCGTATTCGTTTCCAATGAATTAGTGCAAAATTAAGATATTATGGTTGGGTAAAAAATTGTTTTTTACTATTTTTTTTTTTAATTATATTTATATGAAAATAGTGAAAAATTCATTTTGTATTTCTATTTTACAAATGGTAAAAATTATTTACTTTTTTATTTCAATCTGAATATATTTTAAATTAACCATATCAATATATTCAAAAAAAAAATTAAAATAGAATTCAATATGGCGTGATGGGAAAATGGGACATCGTCATTTGTCACACAGTAATGTTTTAATAAAAAACTCAAAATACTTTTCAATTTTTTTTATTATTGTAGTTTTTTTTTTTATTGGAATGAAAATCAAAATTGTGCTCGTATGTCTTTTAAAATCTTTTCTAAGGAATCGGTGGCTGTTCCGTCAAGAAAAGTGACGTCTTTCATACTCTTGACTTCTTCGTTGTACTTGCAATATTCTGGCCATGCGCAAAATTCAAAATATCCTGGACAGTCGGGAGGAAGGTATGTTCTCAAAATTCTACGCCTATAGCATTCGTCTTTGTCCAAATATATCTGATATTTGAGGTGGCATAAATCAGCAATTGGTTTGTAGTTCAAAATAATAAAACCATCCAAAATCAATACGGGACGCTCTGTAGAATTTTCAATAGAAACGTCAGTTGATAATATGTCTTTTACGTCTTGGAGCATTTTTTCCATATCAAGACAACCAAGATTATCATAATTGTTGTGGTCAATGTTATCTACTTTCACATGATTTGGACTGTCATCTGGATAAAAATAACTATCTTGATTTAAAACTTTACAATGCTTTAATTCATTTGACAATTTTTTGGCCAACGTTGATTTTCCTCCACACGTAACTCCAGATAAAGCAACAATAGTCCACATTATTAAATAATCGGCAGTATTTAGAATAAGTGTTTATTTTCTGCTTTCAAAATGATCGAAAAAAAGAAATATCTAAAACTACAGTTTCATACTTTTACCGAAGGATATAAATGGTACAAAGTAAATACCATCAAAGAACCAATGAAAAAAAATCCGAAAAATGCAGAAAATAAAAGGGCAAAACTTTGATCCAAGAATCCTTTATAAAACCAGTGATCTTAAATAAAAACAAGAAACATTTAGTCCTCCACAGAAATAGTTTTTTTAATAGATATACATTAAAAAATTATACCTTCTTCCAAATCTGTGAAAGGCAATATGCTAAGCCAAATTACAACATAAGTGAATATTAATAAAGTAGATACGAGAATATATTTGCCGATATTTGCGTCAGACAAGCCCATGTAATTATGAACAAAAATATTCTCTTTCAAATTTTTGAAAATCTTCTTCAGTAAATGCAGTTTTTTCTTCAGGTTTCTCTGCTTCAATTTCAATCACCGCTTTTCCAGTCTGAGCTCTTTTAACAAGCTAAAAAGGGGGTATTAAAAATACTTAAAGTCAAAATAATAATAACAGAAAACGATTCATTACCTTTTCTGCAATATTAGATTCGATTTGGTCACTACTCAAAATGCCCAATTTTCTTAAATTCTCTTCTGTTTTATCAGACGAATCGAGAACTTTTTTATTTTTACTATTTCTCGAATTAATTTCACCTATATTAAAAACTTTTCTTTTTTCTAAAAAAATAAATTTTATTTTATTTTAACAATATGTATGAAATACGTAATTATTTTATTTATAAAACAAACCTTTTTTGCCACTGATAACTTGATGTTTAATACTACGATAATGATCAGGAATAATATCGAATACACCTTTATTTTTAATCTTCTTATTGCTTTTGTCACCTGAAATTTATAATAAAAAAACGAATGAGTATTAAAAAAAATTAAAGACAAAATTAAAACATTTTCATAATCATAATAACAAAACATAAACGTAAAATCGGTTTGACGTCTCAAATGATATTTCACATTCCAAGTTCCACACATGCGTCGCTTACCACTGTGTAATCTACCGATTTTATCAAACGACTCGATTAATACCACTTTAAATGAACACTACGCCATATCTATTTATAACTCTTGTTTATCATACTTAAATCTATCGCCATAAACAAATTCCGATCGAGTAAACGAAGTCATCGAGTGTTATCATTGTAATGTGAAACATCACTAAAAAGACGGAAAACACGGTCAGCTATGTTTGATCGATAAAAACACTAACGCGAAGGTTGAGGCTCTTCGTCGACAAGTTGCAAAGCACGTCTAACTAAAGCAGAAGACATGACAATGTCGGTTGAGTGAAGGTTATGTCATTTGCAGTGTCGAAACAGAGCACGAGAACATGACAGAAGCAGACTTAACCAAGAACGAGCTGTCAAAAATTATATGAGCATAACACTTAATAGTCTAAGCAAAATATTTATGTAATTGTACACTCGAATAGAGCTTCGAACCGCAACCGAAAACTGCTAAAATCTGGTATTTTTGGCGAAACAAAAACCGAAACTGTACCGGAAAAAATATGGGTTTATTTCGGTTCAGCAAAAAAAATTTTTTTTGAATAATTTTAGAGTTGAACAATTTTTTTTACTTTCACACGCTTTAAAAATGAAAAAAAAGTATATTGTTGGTTCGCATACATTTTCGCAAATAACCTTTGCACACACGACACTGGCACACACTGACACTAACACATACCAATAGTAAGACACACAAAACTGTAACGTCGAACATAAAATATAATTCGTAAAAAATTTAGAAATGAATGATCAAAATAAATTACAAAAAAAAATTGATTGAATCATTTAACCATCGTGAAATCCTTAAATTGACCTAAAGCGTGTCGTGTATGCTAATGTCTAAAATGATAGACGTTCTATCTAAATATATATGTATATAGGTACTGTTGCTGATTGACCTATCTTCAATTTTTACGTTCACCATAAATTTTTTTATAGGGTAAGTAATTCTGAAACGTACCTCCAGTGTAAAAAGAAACTTTGTTAGTTATACTAATAATACGGCCTTTTGAATTTGTATGTTAAGGTAAAATAATGATAGATGTAATTTACATATATTATTAACCATGTAAAATACAAGCACATATGTTGATATTCGAGAAAAAAAAATGTTTAAATGAAATAAGAAAGGAGGGGGGGGGAGGTAATATCCATGTTTACATGTTTCTTTCACCGTCTTATTTTTCCATTTTGTAACTAATTAAAAATAGAAACAAAGAAGTTTAAATCGCAGAAACCTAATCTCAGAAATGATAACAATAAAATTAACATCCGTTGAACCAGTACTAAAAGCGAATTCATAACAATACCCAACGTTATATGGAAGTTTACTGTATAAACATACACAAATAATACATTTTTACATTTCCATCAAAAAATTTCGAGGCCCCCTTGCGAAAACCACGGTCTCCATATGACCGCAACCCAGTGCCTTGGAAAGCACTTATACTTTATATAATACGTGTATATTATTTTGTATGTAGCATTTAAATGTACAAAATCCGTAAAAAAGTAATTTTATTAATATAATTTTCAATAATAAATTACATTAACAAATTATTGTATTTTGTTTATTTTTATTCTATTTTGTTTATATTTATTGTATTTACGATTTCAAAATCGCATTTGTGAAATGTACCTAAATGAACTCTGATAACTAATCAACTTTCGCCAAAGTACACTATGAAACCGCACCCATATAACCGCACTCATATTTCAAAAACCAAATCAAATGCTAATATTTCGATCAAATTATCTTATCGAGATTAATGATTAGTAATAGCTTGTTAACTTACGTGTACACTCAAAGAAGGTCAAAGGGGAAATGCGCTTAATTTAACACATAGTTGCAGGAGTTTTCAACATGGCACCCAACTACTCTTGCAATCAGAGGAATATTTTCGTGACCCCATTATAAACAACGAATCTAATTTTGCATGCGATTTAATAACAATAGTTACAAAGAGTGATAAGCATGTAATAAAATTTATACTTGAACATATATATATTTAAATTTTTATGATTAAACGATTTTTATGTTTTGGTACTTATTTCAGTCATCGCTTCGATATGGGCGTCACACTTTCGCGAAATATGATCAAATGTCATTTATTGCATTTTGCATTATAAAAATAAAATAGTTCGTTGAAAAAGTTTTATTTTCTATTTATTAAACTGTTGGCGTTCACCACTTTCTTTTTAGTTTTTTTGTGATAACTAGCTGTTGAGAACCCCTGAGTAATTGAATGTACTCATTGAAAAATTGTGTGAGGTGACCATTGAAAAATCAAATGTTGCAAATCTTTTCATTAAACGTTTTGATGGAGTTATCAAAATACATATTAAAAAAAATTGTGCTAATAATTTTATCATCATCGTCGACCCGTTTTGTGCCCACTGCAGGACAAGGTCTCTCCAACAAATATTGGGGGTCTAGGCTTTATACCTTATCCGAGAACCAACCTCATATCGAATAATTTTATGTACAACTGAATAAGAATATAGTTTGATAATTATAAGGTAAAGAAAAAAATATTACTGCAGAAATTTCAGATACATTATAAAAAATTTGAATAATCATTTCTCGATTTTTTTTACCAAAATACAATATGGCTAATACACTTCTTGATTAAAAATATGAGTTACTTTAACCTATTCCTATTTTGCTTTGGACTGAAACTGAAAATTTAATAATCGATATATGAAACGACCAACACAAAGCTATAATTTGATTACCATTGAAGTGAAATCCGAAAATAAAATCAAAAGACGTATTTGTGCTCAAAAATTCTCAAAACTATTTTACTTGGTTAAATAAATAGCTACAAAGTAAATTTTAAAAAAAAGTCCAATCATAACACCAGAGGTTATCTTACAACTAGAGATAATAAAAATTAACGTTTTGTAATAATACAAATAATGGTTATAAACATTTAAAAACCTTTTTTTTAAATATATTTCAATAATGGTCACCTTAAACACCTTTATCAAAAAAATATATCAAGAATTCCACTGTTTTGGAAATAACTGTAATGAATTATCAATAACGTATTGAATTTGATAAAGTCATGTTACAAAAACGAACCACTTTAAGTGGCATATAAAATGGAACAAGAAAGAAATATATTGTATAATTGCATTTATTTTACAATTATCTATTTTTATTTCACAAATTCAATAAATTATGTAATACGTTATAGATATAATTAACTACAAATTGCAATAATATTTGGCAAAAAATTAAAATTTATACAATTTTATTGTAACAAAGATTTCCTAACTGCTTGAACTTTTAAATTTGGTATTCCTAAGCCAACTTTTTGAAACACTTCTTCCATAGTAGCACTTGCTCTTTCTTGGGCTTTCAATGACCCTTTATGTAAAATATCACATAAAAATTCAGGATTTTTTAAATACTCGTCTATTTTCAACTTTATTGGTAGGGTAACTTCGCAAACAGCATCCGCTACGATGAACTTGTACCTGAATATTGTCGAAATTTTTAGTTAATACTGAATATAACACATGAAAATTAAAATTGAATTTATGATCCTCACATCCCAGTAGTGACTCCTTCGACTTCTTCACAAATTTCTTCTGGTATTTTATCTGTCATCAAACAATGAATATTTATAAGGTTAGATACTCCCGGTCGAGTTTCAGGATCATATGTAACCTTCACAAAATAATATACAATTAAATTAAAATATATTATGAATTATTAGAAACTTTTTAAAACTGATTTATAAGAGTTTACTTCGGGAGTGAAATCAGTGACAGCTTTTTTAAATTTCATTTTAATCATTTCAGCATCATCTATTAAAAGGATTCTTGATTTGTAATCTGTATCCGATTTTGACATTTTTTTATTAGGATTTCTCAAACTCTTCAATCTAGAACAACTTTCTAAAACGTGACAAATTAAAACAAAGTTATTTTTACTTTAACAATTTTCTTTCAAGACAAACTGATAAATCAAACCTCCAATTATGGGACAAGGATTTGGAAATGTTTTCCCAAATCTATGGTTAAATGTTTTTACGATTTGTTGAGCCATTTGCAAATGTTGAACCTGATCTTCTCCTACAGGAACATGAGTAGATTTGTACAAAAGAATATCAGCAGCCTGAAGAACAGGATATACATACAGTCCAAGTGGAACCTCTTTCATATCTTCAGATTTCTCTTTAAACTGAGGTAAATGACCTAGTCTGCAATTAAATAACATATAAAATTTATATAGTAGCACATCTAAGTGAATGACTCAAATTCATAAAAAATAAGCATCCTCGATTACCGTGCCATAGTAGATATACAGCCTAATATCCAAGATAATTCAGAATGTTGTGGAACACTAGATTGTAAAAATAAAATAGATTTTTCGTAATCAATTCCACAAGCTAATAACGTAGCACACATTTCCAATATGTTTTTTTGTAATAATTCAGGATTCTTTAAATACAAATTGAAATTAAAGTATATTCAATACAAGTAATACATAGAAAGTATGAGTTTAAACAAAACCTGTGGTAAAGTAATTGAATGTAAGTCTACAATTGACACCATTACATCCTCTCCTTGATTTTGTAGATCGACCCATTTTTTAATTGCTCCTAGATAATTTCCAATATGTACAGAACCAGTTGGCTGAACCCCAGAAAATATTCTTTTGGGCCATTTCGGTTTATCGGCATTCTTACAAACAAATGGTTTCAAATGATTATTATAGTATAATTCTTCAATAAAATATATGATCTATTTGAAATATATATATATACATAAAAGGAGTCTTACATCAACAATAGTTTTTGAAGAACATAATGTTCTTAAAGAAAATAGATTGTTGAAATTTTTAATTTTTTGTATCCGCGACAAAACAGCCGCAGTTGACATTTCGTTATTTTATTTATTTCTAACCAAAAAATGTCATTTGACATTACAATTTGGTCGTAAGTTGGGAAACAATTGACCAATGCACTTATAGAAAAATATTATTTCAATAAATGGAGATGTCTTTATTTTAACAAACGATTTATATTTTTGCGACCAATTATAATTTAGAATAGTATTATGTATTTAATTGAATGATTTTCATATTTTCATATCAGAAAATTGAGGACTTTTTATTTTATAATAGCAATTAATTTAGTTTTCAGTTGATAAATATGTATAAATGTTTTTTTAAGTAATCATTTTTTTATTTATTCATTTAGAAAATCAAATTTCATTATAATTTTTTAGCTTTATGTTTCTTGTCACACATGAATGTTTTATGTAATGAATGACCTTGAATTCTATTTTTCGATCTCTAATATATTTTCCAGTTCTGACTAATTTTTTTTTTTAATTTATCTTAGATTTTAAAAAAAATGTTAATTAATTTATAACCATCGCACTATACAACATCACCTAGAATTATGTATTATTTTAATTATCACATTTTAGTAATTGATATTATTAAAAAAAAACTAGTACATTAAATAAGTATGTATATTACAATATACTTTTATATTGATTGTCATATAAAAGCTTTTTCTGTTATTAGGTATGTTTGATGTCACTTCAATTTATATTGAATACACCTGAGTTTTTTATAAGTTATATAATTTAAACAAAAATTATTTGTGCAGTTATTCTTTATTGAGTGAAACTGCACCATACTGTTATTTCTATCCGATAAAATACTGTCTTGTCTTTGTCTTAATCTAAAATCAATTTAAAAGAATCTTCTTATCTTTTTTAATCTTATCTCTACACTTGTACGTTGATTGATAAAATATGCACATTAATATTTTATTGGTCTATAAATATATAGTTATTGAAATTACGCCGATTCTTGTTGTTCCTTACACCTTTTAATTGAAATACAAAATCATATCGTATATTTTAACAACAAAATGGTTTTAATGACACTGCGAGGTATTAAAAATTCAAAATTGTTTTTATTTTTACAAATTTCTAAAACATCGGTGAGATTATCTTCATCACTTCCAGAATTTTCAAAGGTTTTCATATTTTAATTTTTTAATTCTATGCATTTGTTTGTATTTGTATTTATTTATTTATTTATCATATATTTTAGAATAAATATAATGTCAAACGTAAAAGCTTCAACTTTGTAAAAACTTCTCACATAGAATATTTTGAAAAAATATTGGGAAAAGAATTAATCCTAACTGAAGAAACAGATGTTTTAAATTACAATATAGACTGGATTAAAAACTGTAGAGGTATAGTAAAAATTATTATGAATTCATTGTTTTAATTCTAATGAAAAAAATTGATTACAGGAGAGTCTAAAGTTGTATTGAAGCCTAAAACTACAGACCAAGTTTCAGCCATATTAAAATTCTGTAACGACAACAATCTCGCTGTATGTCCCCAAGGTGGAAATACAGGACTTGTTGGCGGATCAGTTCCTGTCTTTGACGAAATCGTACTCAGTACGGAACTAATGAATAAAATAATTAGTATAGATGAAGTTTCTGGTAAATTATTTTCAAATCAACATTATTTTTAATGAACAATACCTTCTGATTATATAATTATACATTGTGTAGGAGTTTTGGTTTGTGAAGCTGGTTGTGTACTGGAAACCTTAGACACACATTTAAAGGAACACAAACTAATGATGCCATTAGATCTAGGTGCAAAAGGTTCTTGTCATATAGGTGGAAATATAAGCACCAATGCTGGAGGCTTAAGATTGTTACGTTATGGAAATTTACATGGATCTGTATTAGGAATCGAAGCTGTTAGTTTTACGATTTTTTTCAATTTCAATTGTTAACTTATTGAATAAGTACAAAAAATTATTGAAAACGTTACTAAAATATTTTGGTTATTTTCAAGGTGAAGGCAGATGGTGAGATTATTGATTGTTTACGAACATTGAAAAAAGATAATACGGGATACCATTTAAAACACTTATTCATTGGTTCAGAAGGAACATTAGGTATAGTTACTAAAGTATCCATTAATTGTCCAACTGTACCTAAGTCAATAAATGTAGCATTTTTAGGTAAAAAGTGAATGTTGAAGTATTTGTGAGATTCGTAAACTTTTTCATTTATAATTAAATATTGTTTTAGGTGTAGAAAATTTTGAAAACATATTGAAACTGTATCAAATGGCTAAATCATCACTCGGAGAAATATTATCTGCTTTTGAAATGGCCGATTTTGAATCAATAGAAAATACTGTCAAACATATGAAACTCCAGTAAATTCATTTACGCAATCATCAAATTAGAAAGTTTGATCTATTTTTAAATTCTTGACAAATTTTCAGAAACCCAATTGGTGATTACCCATTCTATGTATTGATAGAGACCAGTGGTAGCAACGACGCTCACGATACTGAAAAATTATCAAACTTCCTTGAAAACGTCATGTCTTCAAATCTTGTTTTGAATGGAACTTATCAAACAGAACCAAGCAAAATAAGAGTAATTTTTCAATTGACTTAATAATCCTGTAAATATTTTGATATATTTACCATATTGAATTTTAGCCTATATGGGCATTGAGAGAAGGCATCCCTCAAGCAATTTTATATGAAGGCTACGTTTTAAAATATGATGTATCCCTACCACTCAAAAATTATTATGAAATTGTTCCTATAATGAGAGAAAAATTAGGGAGCGATGCTATTCGTGTCATAGGGTATGGTCACATCGGTAAGGAGCAATTTTTTTTTTTTTTTTTGGATGAATTATTTATATAATATTGTAATTTTGGTATATGTATATAGGTGATGGTAATATTCATCTAAATATCACAATTAAGGAATATGATCCTGTTATAGTGAAAAAAATAGAACCATACGTTTTTGAATATGTTTCGAATTTGAATGGATCTATAAGTTCCGAACATGGAATTGGTTTTAGAAAACCAAATTATTTACACTATTCAAAAAGTGATACATGCATCAACTTGATGAAAAGCTTGAAAAACCTCATGGATCCTAAAGGCATTTTGAATCCTTATAAAGTTCTTCCTTGATGCTAAACATTGCTTGATTGCTTGATGTTTGCTGCTTGTACATTTGAAACTACACAAAATATAAGTACAATTAAATAATAAAATAGATTTTATATTTCAAAAATTTATGTATTAATTTATTATCTACTTGAATAAATTGCTCAGTGATATGTATTCATTTAAAAATGTATATATAATACATTCTATAAAAGTTAAATGTTTCGATAAATAGCAAAAAGGCTTTGTTCTGCAGTAGACGTTTTATAGGTCGTATAAGATGATGATGGAATAATTTATTATTAGTGTAACTATCGACATAATGTGAAAAAAATGCCATAAATTTCAATCTTAGATTATTTTCTAGACACAACTTTTCGCGATTAAAATGAATTATAAACACCATTTGTAAAATATTAACCATTTTAATAAAAAAAAATTAAAAACCTATAGTTTTATTTTTGATTTGTTTTTTGTAAGTTTTTAAATTTAAAAATACGAAATAAATTCGACTTTGACATATGAACAAATTCATTTTCGAAACATATACATAGTCAACTCAATAGTTGACGACGAATCAATAATATTATCATTATAAGTATGAAAAATTAGCACAAATTAGTGCGCGCAAAAAATTTCTAATGCAATTTTTCGCAATATATTTAGGGAGTCAATGTCCAAAATTTCACAGTTTATACATTGCGACAGAACACATAATAAGCAATTAACACGTCTATACTAATTTTCGATCAATTATCAGAATTTTTCAATGTACCGGAAAGAATCCATTTAGCAATTCACAATAACCCTAAATACCGCTGTCGGTCAATGTGCACAATAAAAAAGTCATTGACTTACAAGATAGATCTAATTCCAGTCTATCAAAACACAAATAAGTAATTTCAAAAATAACGCAAAACTTGCATATTTTGAAATTCTCATAGTTGTGCTCTGTAAACATTGTGAAATATGAATGAAGCTTTCTGCTGGGTTTTTTCGATTTTTTTTTCTGTTAAAAATTTAGTCAACAAAGTCAATCTCATATGAAAATTACAAACTGTTGCTAACTGAAAATAAAAAATAGAATGCGATAATTGAAGTAAACTTATTGTTAATTGAAAGTAGCAATGATGCAGTCATCGTCATCAATCCTTTCCAATCTTTTTTCATTCCTATTCGTTTTGAGCAATTCTTATCTAGTGGCGTCCTGGTGGCATAAGCAAATAATAAATAATTTGCTCAATGACGGCAAATTCTGAAGGGGGACAAAATAAATTTAGTGATAAATATTTTTTCCTTAAGAAACATATTCGATAAAAAAAATTAAGGTAACTAGTACGGTAATTTAAAATATACATCTATAATAGTAGAGTTATAATTCAAAAAAATCGTTGAAACTTCGAACCATATTTCTGAAGAAGGTAACATTTTGATATTTGCCTAACGGCGGCACATTGTTTCAAAACGTCACTGTTCTTATTTCATTATCAGTATAATCCACACATTTTAATTTATGATTCACTCGTTCTTTTCGGTTTCTTTTGCAATCTTTCGATCACTATTTCTGTTGATTTTTATCAAAATTTTACTTACCTTTCACTATTTACCCATCTCTTCAATGATGAAAAGTTCGACGATGTAATAAAAATTGAACAACAAAAGATAACTCAAAATCGAAACGAAATTGACGATCTCCAAAAGCTTAATCGAAATATATTTTTTCGTTAAAAAAATCGTTTTAGCAGCATGAATATTTGCATAAAAATTTTTAATTTGGGAAAAAATTCTTGTTCAATTGAAATATTTGTCACCAATTACTCAATATTCCGTGCATTTTTTTTTTCTTTTAAACGATTTCCTTCTAAGAAAAAATTAGCAGCATCCTAGATACGGCGTTTCTCAACCGACGGTCAAAGGTCAAAAATCAACTTTCAACCGAACCACAACCAAAATAGAAATTAATAAGCAAACCATGATTCAACACAAAAATTTCAATCCGAAATATTTAACGAAGACCATCGACCGATCATACAAACCAAAGATTTCATCACCATTTTTCCCCACAACAAAACAAACCTTGAGGACCCCGATACGACAAAAGGTCAAAAACCGCCAACTTCGAAACCAAAACGGAAACCCCCGACCTTCGTCCGCATCAGACGCGCCCAGCATCCGCACCCTGACATTGGACCTCTCCTCCAACACTTGACTTTGAACCCGATCCTTAATGGGCGCTAAACGGGCCGCCGGCATTGGCTCCAGCCCAAACTTTTCCCGCGCTTAGAAAGGCAATGAAAACCCGGGGGGAAGAGGGCTACACGGGCCACCGGTGGCCGTATGTGGGTCAACGTGTCGTTGGCTCAATTGAAACGGCCCCGTTCCGGACAGATCGCGTACTTTATGTGTCATCGGGATGCGTTTGTTGTTTCGGGAAGCGTTTAGCAGTTCGGCTCGGCTCGCTGAGAAGACCGTGTCGAAATATTGGAAAGTCGAATGGTCGAGGGCCGAGGATCGTGAGGTCCGAGCTGTTGATGGTCGAAGAGTCGGAAGGATTTGTACGTTGGAGCGGTCCCGCGAATTCGTCCTGATGAAGTTCGTGATTTCGAAGACGGTTGTGTTGTGCGAGGTAATGAGGATTTTCGAACGGGAGTCGGCGAGTTTGGAAGTGGTGAATTGATGAATTCGTATCACGGGGATAATTTAATCGGATTATGTTTGTTTGGTGGATAGTGTAAAAGCCTGCATTTCCACGAGTCGAAAAAAATAAGCGTTTTTTTTATTACTTCATATTTCGTCAACAAATCGTTATTTTTCCGCCCCACCTATAAATACATGGCAAATACGGCAATTCGATTCAGTGCGAATTCATCAGCAATATAATTTACAGTCTCACATACAATATACTTTAAAGAAATATAATGAACGCTTTATTTTCGAGTTTTTTTTTGGTTCGTAACAGTAGCAAGTTGTTGTTTTTTAATGCTTTATATTTTTTTTTTTTTTTGGGAAAATTGTGAGGTCGTTTTCAATATGAGTATTATTTTTTTTAGAGTCTGATGGTGTATTCAGTTTTAGTTATCACAATAAATGCGGATAAATATGAAGATTGTTCTTTGTCTTACATGCGAAACCTCATTAAGATAAGTTGTGAACATCATAAAGCAAAGAGGAGTTTGAATTATCTTCCTGAAAATGGTAAGAAATTGTTTATTTTATATTTAAACAAACACAATTAACTATTTTTAACAATGATTGTATTCGATAGAAAACAGATCGGTTCAAACTTTACACAAATTTGGAAGTTTACCGCCAATACCCAAATACTTAATTCCACCAAATGTGACAATAACAATGAAAAGATTACCAAACAGACGATCAAGAAGAAACATCAGTGATGAAGTTTTAGAAATATACCGTATTTGTTGTAAAGAGCCGAAAAGATGCGAAAATGCACCATGTCCGCAGTAAATAAATCGAAAAGACTGCAAAAAAATAAAACGAGATGTGCTTTCTATACCGAAAATTTGCAAAACGATGAAAAACGGAAATCGATAATGAGCAAGTGGTCTGATGAAATTCCAATTTTTTTATGGTCCGTTTTATCACACATGTGTCTGGAGATTAACATTTTTTTTTAAATATGACTTTATCAAAAGGCATATTGATTTGATCTCAAAAAGTGTATGTGTTAACTAAAAGTATTTATACAGTATTTTATTTGTCAATTTGTGTATCGTTTATTTTTTTTTATAATATTTTATTTTAGTATAATGTAATTTAAGAAAATCCGGCTGTAAAACTTAATCATAATTGTATTTTAATAATTTTATAATGTAATACTTATATAGAATTATTTTATATAATAACAATTTTCAAGTGAACATGCTTTGTTTTTTTCACGTATCGAAATGAAACTTTAATGTTTCCTATAGAAATTATTAAAAATTTGATTATTTCAGGTAACTGAAAAGAAATTTAAATTCAAATGGTTGTATATAATTATATTTTATTTATTATATTTAACAATAAGTGTAAAAAAAATAAGTGAAAAGTTTAAAAAAGAATAAAGTTCCTCATTTCAAAATGACTTTCAATCAATGATGAATATCATTGGAAACCATTTGTAAATTTTTTATTTATTTCCAAATTACATCGTTTCTACATATCTTATCTCCGAAAACATCACGTTATTTTTATAGTTAATTACGAAAAACGTTTATACAACATGTTTTCATTAAATTTTATGTAATATTCGAAGTATTAATATGCAAACATAATTGAAGATTAATAACAATAAATATTTAATATATTCAATTTCATTTAGAAACACGCATCCTTAAGTTTCATATTATAATTTTAATTTTAATATAATAATTGAATTTTGTATCGAAAATGTAACAATTCTTATTATTCCTCGAGCATTTGTAAATTATAATAAACCATCATAATAATTACGATGCTGCCATACGCATGAATATTTTCTAATATGGCAATGCTGTTAGAAACGTCACTTTGACTTTTACGTTTGTTATAAAATCACTTGTAGAAGACGAAAACACAAAAGTAATTAATATGAAGACTGCTACTTTTATAAATATTTCTTTGAAAAACCTGAGGAATTTATTAAAAGCTAAGCCACAATATAATTTGATTCGATGCAGTTCAACGGTCGCACAGATTAAGCCAAAACATGATAAAATGTCATCATGGCAAATTCATGCATATGGTGACTTGAGTGAGCTTCAATATTCACCTCAAATGAGAATCCCTCACATTACTCAACCTAATCAAGTTTTAGTGAAGGTAGAGGCTGCATCCGTGAATCCTATTGATATTGCCATGATAGGTATATTTCATGTGTGTTATTTTAAGAAGTGTAACATCTTTCGCTGAATTCATTTCTCTTTGATACAATTTCAGGAGGGTATGGTGCAACTGCATTAAATTTTATGCGACAAGTTGACAATGTTGAATTTCCTATTACTTTAGGGAGAGATTTTTGTGGAACGATTGTTTCTAAGGGAATGGGAAATTGTAATCAACTTCCAGTCGGCACTAAAGTCTGGGGTGTAGTTCCCGTCCATCAACAGGGTTGTCATGCTGAATATGTTATTGTGGATGGTAATATGGTAAGTTTTAAAATTAGGTATAGAAATATATTTGATAAGTTATTAAGAAAATTTTCAGGAAAAAGTTACTTCTAGTTTTTTTCTTTATATTGTAATTTTGAATCAAACAATATTGATGATTTTTTTTATTTTTAACAGGTTACTGAAAAACCAGATAATATAGGAAATCATGAAGCAGCCTCCACATTATATACTGCACTCACTGCATACTCTGGTTTGATGTATTCGGGTGGTTTAAAATTAAAAAGTATAAAGGGATTAAAGACTCTAGTACTTGGGGCTTCTGGTGGAGTAGGAAATGCAGTAACCCAAATATTAAAAGCTGAAGGAGCTACAGTACGTTATTTTCTGTAAATATTATTGTTTCTTGAAATCATTTTAATCTATTTATATTTTTTTAAGGTATTAGCAACTTGTGCTAGTGATGCTATACCTTTAGTAGAATCTTTTAAACCTGATCATGTATTAGATTATACATTACCAGATCATAGTGAAACATTACTGGATTGTGGACGGTTAGTATACTTTTTTTTATATGATGTGAACTATATATAAATTGAAAAGTAAATATATTTGCGGTTTTGTTAGGTTTGATATTATCGTGGATTGTGCTGGACTAGGTTCTACATATGCAATCGAATCACAGCTCAAATTTAATAAATATGTCACATTTACAACTCCGATACTGAAAAATTTCGATAATTTAGGACTTGTACGTGGATTGTTGACTTCTGTATCTAATTTAGTCTGTCCTAATGTGACAGCACTAAAGCATGGTGGGAGAATCATGTGGGCATACTTTGTTCCATCTAATGAAGGAATTACATACATACACAATTTAGTTAGTTCTGGAAAGGTATATAATTGATTTTATTATTTACAACAGTCATATTGTATTTTTATTTCCTTAAAAAATATATGTAATTTATTTTCAGATGATTCCTGTCGTCGAAAAAGTATTCAAATATAGTGATGCACCTTTGGCTTATAAAAGAGTACAAGAGGGTCACCTAAGGGGAAAAATTGTTATAGATGTCAGCGAATCTACCTAAAATATCAATAAGCTGATTTGTATTTTTTTTACTGTGATATATTTACCTATATACCTTTATACCTTATATACCTTTTAAATACATATTTTGTACAGTTGTTTCAATTATTATTATGTTAGTTTTGAATCAGGATTTTCAGCAGTAATATTTACTGTCAAAGAGATTTTTTAATGTGGCTCAATATAAAAAATATGGTGTGGTATTCTTACAAAATATATGTTTTTTTTTTTTATTTATTTTTTTTATTTTTGGCAAATAAAATTATGACACAATTAGAATAATAAACAAGCTATTTGAAAATGTGTGTGTTTACTTTTCAAATATCCATACTTGTTATTGTTGATAACAAACTGGTTTTTATTCATAAAATATTCTTTGTAATTTATAAATACGTATTATAATTTTGCAAATTAAATTTATTTGAATTTAGTCAGATTAGGTATTTTGATTCTTTATATTTCATTTAAATTAAATATCCTTCAAAACAAATGTATAAATATAATTTCATATCTTCAAATTATAATTCTCATAGTATTTTTGTTCTTTTTAGCGTTTTAATATCTTTTCTGTATTGTATCTATTTACTTTCAAAGAAATTTCGGTATTTTTATTTTCAAGGAAAAACATTTATTGATTCAGATTATATCACATATAAATGTATCCGAAAAGTTTAGTTTTCCGATTTTCATCTATGATATTTACTCATCGAATACAATCCAAACAGCACAAACTAACAAAAGCTTAATAAAAAAACAAACAAGGAAAACTCAAACAATTTCATTCCGAATTTCGAACAAACATGAAACGTAATACTCTGAAAACGCAAACGGACCGTTCTCGAAATAGTTTTCCTGACGATCACATCACACGGAAAGGTCACAAAACACAATTTCCAATCATCTCATTCTGTTTACAATTGCATTTGCGTCAAAACGATAGAAGTTTCGCATTGTTCAATCTACGCGATTATTTGCATAGATTCGTCGCCATATCGAACTGCAGACAAAGCTGTGACCCCGAGAATTGACGTGTGTCGTAATTTAAAAATAAAAAAGAGCGCGAAAACTCTGGTCGCATGTCAGAGTGTATCCCATTATGCACTATTTGCAAATGTATTGAAAAAAATCGTTATTTACCACGATAGATGTGGGTGTCGTGCACTTTTTGCAATCGTCTATTCATATTACGACATGTGATAAAGATTAATTGTATGAAGGTTCGTTTCATTTCGATTTGATAAGCTTTTATGAGTCGCAATTTTAGAGTTTAGCGTTTTTACGTTGAGATAGATATCTGCAGTTGAACCTTTCTGAATCGTTCAAGTGTTTAACCTGAATTATTTCGAGAACGGTCCGTTTGCGTTTTCAGAATATTATTTACGTACATTTTCATGTTTGTTCGAAATTCGGAATGAAATTGTTTGAGTTTTCCTTGTTTGTTTTTTTATTAAGCTTTTATTAATTGATGAATATGGTTTCAAACAATTTGTAACTCAAACTTTTATGATATAATCATCATATAAATATTATAATTTCTAGTGAAAAACAAAGCTTTTCGATATCATCAGAAATTCGAGAATTTTTTTTTATTTCTACAATGATAAGGATAATGTGATTCTTAAGAATTTTTTGTTAAATAACCTTATTGTTAAATCGATAGTATGAGAACACTTCCATCTACTGACTTTGCCACTTGTTACTTAACTTATATGATTGACAGACTGAACTATCTATAATTGATGCTGTAATCGTTAGATTTTGATAACAGATTAAATATTCTTGAATATCAAAATAATATTGTATTACAATAACTCGATTTAAAACAAACGTTATCGATTGTGTTAACTAAAATATTTAATTAAATAAAAATTGATGCAAAACCGCATTTTTTATACATTTTGTTGATGTTTCACATCTAAAAGTTTTAGAATAATTACATGGATTAGTGATATTCAAATGATCCATTACTTATTTTAAAAATATATTTTATTCATTAAAATCCATCATATTCGCACATATCAAAAAAAATTAATCCGAAACGAATATACTCGTTCAAAATTACGATAACTTATCGAGCGTAAAAAAAAAACAACATTAAAACACCTCCAGAGTTATATATAATAGATTTAAATGCAAATTTATCTTTTTCGCTTTTGACACGAGTTCAAGTTCAAATGTCGCGCTTCTTTTTCAAACATGTCATTTGGTCTTCCGCCATGGTGTGTGTGTATATTGAAAATCAAGAAAAACAAAATGTTATATAACAACGTGTTGCAAACCATCACCATGTAAGGTGTTAATCTTTCGCTATGATAACCTAATCACGTAATGGTTAATATATGTCTGCCTTAAAAGCATGTCATTTATTTAAGGTTCTGTCTTATTGAATATTGGTTTTTGAATAATTTAGAAAGATTTTATTAGAATCTAATTAAACTGAATCAATTCGTCAAAATATGATGATGATATAATATTATGTATTTTTTTCATTTTGCAAAAATAAACCGAATCTAAATCAAAAAATTATTTCTGTTATGTTTAAAATTTTTATGTTTTGGAAGTATTAAGATTTTAATGGAATCGGGTAGATACATATATCAAATCGTATGGTCATTGTGTTCAAAAGTAAAATTTACTGATTTTTTTTAAGAATTTACTCAATAATGTCCAATCTTTTGTTATCACGAATTATTATTTTTTGTTTATATATTAAAAGATTAATGTTACACGATTCGAAAATATTTTTTTAAAACGGTTCAGAACAAACACGTTGAAAAAAAATATTCGATGGAAAAACATTTTGTTATTTAATATAATTACATTTTTTATAAATTTCGCCTAATTTTTTTTATTACATCATCCGTTCTATACGTGTTCATCGAATGATCATGATTCACATAAATTCATTAAAAATTTCAAACATTAAATCTTACTATTGCAAAAAATTAGATATGACGCACAAACTTTAAAAGTCTAGAAAGCTATTTTATGATGAAGATTAGCATTAATTATGTTAAGCACTAATTTATAAAAATGCTTAAATCGTTTACAGGTAAAAAATAAATAGTTATCATTTCAATTCTACTAATAAATTATACATTATTTTTCATAGAATGTTGTTAAGATTTGCAAATTTCTACAATTTTTCATCTTAAATTTTGAACACATTCAAAGTGATTTATAACAAACCAAGTCAATATTTTAAACTTATCTATACTACATTGTTTTTTAACGTTTATCGAAATGAAATGAAAAATTACAAAATACATTTGAAAGAGACGACTTTCAATAGACAAACTCTTCGCAATTTTTTTCTGATAATAAAAACACACAAAATCCCGACACACATAAAAAACCTTATCTAGCACAAACTACACGCGAAAACCCCAAAACAACCATAACACATAGCAACCTAACATCGAAAAAACCTCTCAAACTCATTACACGATTCGCACGCGATTACGTGCCATTGACACTGGCTGAAAAAGTTCACACGCTTATTGAAAAATTATCAACGTTCTCTTTTCTCGACATTTTGCCACAGATAAGACACGAGATGGAAAGGTCACTCGATGATCGGAGGTCGCAGACCCGCCGATTATGTTTTCATTGCACCAACACGATTTCAGCCACGTAATGAAGTTGCATCGACACGTGCTAAGGTCGTTACGTGGTGTTTGCAATTTATGACGACAAACGGAGGTAAAGGTGAAGGGAAACGATAAAGCAGCTGATAAGTCGGAAAATTTGCTCCGTTCAGGTTTTGAAATGTTCTTGGAAGTGATGTGTGAGGTAGTATATTTGAAAAATGTGGTTCGAAGCGATAAATAGCTCAATTTTTGCTTTATAGGTTCGAAACTGTTCATTGTGATGTTTTCTTTGAAATTGTCAATTTTTATTTATAATATTTGTTGACATTGATCAAATTATGAATTATATTATAAACAGTATCGAAGCATTCAAATACAATGTATGATTGAGATGAATTTAAAAGATATCATAAGTAATAAAGTTGTATGCACAAATGTCAATCAAAGTATAATTATGTGCATAAAATATTAAAAAAATATTAATCTTACATAAATTTTTGGTCTGAAGCATAATATATGCACACAGTTACATACTAAACTATTATAAATTATATTTAAAAAAAAAATTATTGAGACATCACGCTAGTGCAGATTTCATAAATTCATCTCGCCTGATTTGCATGAAATGTATTTTTTTTTATTCGCACATCCTTTGTGCACCGCGTTCTATTGAAACAATTGTGATTCGCAATAGTGTCGTAAACTGATCGCATGACTTCCTTTATTTTTTACGAAGGACATCGGTTGCGTTATCATATTTGCAGTTGTTACTGCTGGTAGTATACGTAGTCATCGTAAATATCTTCATTTTATAGTTAGGTAAATTTTATTTACGCAGTTGATGTCGATTTTCTTTCAAGATCTGTTCCCTCTTTGCCAGCTGACGGTTTTTTTTCCGAACGTCTTTCGGATCGGAATTGTTAAATCGCAAAATTTCAATTAATACATATTACATAAGCGGATATTATTATTATAATAAACTAGAATACTTACCTTATAAAAATTGTAGCTGATTTTAATATTTAAATAAATAAACAATAGATGTTGAATGTCATATGAAGTTCACGCAATATAATTTCAATCATTTTCTTACGTTATCATTTAATAGATTTTTTGCACATTACTATGGATTCGATAACGTTTATGATTTGATTGAACTTATTTTAAAATATCTAAAAATAATAATTCAATAGTTTTTTTTGATATATTATATTCTGGTTCACATCAATTTATACGTGACAATCAATAGACTAAATGAGAATTAAAGATCAAAGATATTTTCAAGTCAATCAATAATATAATATTATATATTTTATCCGTTTTTTTTTTGTTATATAATATAAAAAAATATTCAAATAATATATTGATTAAAATAAAAGCTTCTTATTAATGCAAAAACATTATTAAAGATAGAAACTCTATTTATTATACAGATGAAAAAATAAAATATAGGGAAACAACAGTAACAGTAGAAATATAGGGAAACCTAACCAAAAAATATAAATAGATAAAAATTTTAACACCATATCTTGCCAAATACGAATTGATATTTTTTTGAAAATTAAGGTCCTGTAGATGTAATTCTCTTCAACAATTATATTTTTTCAATCTGCAATTGAGATTTCACATTCGTCGAAAAGAATACCATCTACAGGAAGTAATTTAAAAAAAAAAATCAATTTAGATTACTGCCTCTTAAATGAAAATTTTTTTTTTTGGGTCCTCCATATTTTTTGCAAAGCATTTCAAAAGTTCTTGTTTGTCACTCTGCATAAACCGATTAATTTGAAAATAGAAACTTATCAGAATCCGATACGAATCAAATACAGCAATCAAACAATCATATATCTAAAAACACATACATATACAACATAACAAGGTTCTGAAAACGCAAAAAGCGCCAAAAAAACCGATTCAAAAATTTTTCCATCCTTCCGAATCGCCTATGCGCCAACTCGGGCCCCAACCTACCATCGATCGCATTCCTCTCCGAGGGGAATCGTTCTCGTCGAAGACCCTGGCAATTTGTGACGGGCCAGAACTCATTTTGCCCCGTTATTCAGATGGTCGGCTTCCGAGTCGATGACCCTGCGAACGCCGCATCGGACCCCATGGCGGACGAACGTGCCCATTGTGGGCCCATTGTCGGTCCAGAATCACACCACCACCTTCGATTGTGGCCCAATCAGGCCCATTGTCCTCGGCCGAGACGGACTCAATGGGAGATGGGCCCCCGAGGACTCTTTGTGCCTTCATAACGTACGAAATTGTGCGTGTCGGCCGTTGCGTCTCACCAGGAAATGGATCGGTGTTGAGATGTTGCGTGAGGAAGCTGTGGATGAGGATTGAGATGGCTTTGTTCGGTCGTTGCGATGGTATATTTTTTTTTAGTCGGGAGCGTGCAATGTTCGCAACGAGTGCGAAACCGCAACGGTATCCGATGTCGTGGTGGGTTCGGTTGATTGGCTCGTCTTTTTCATGAGGATTGAATTATCAATAAGTGGCCGATTAGTTTGTGATTTGAATATTTTCGAGTTGATTGTACAATAGATGATTTGTTTTAAGATGTAATTGAATATAGCTTCTGTTTCCTTAACTTTAATTTTTATATCACTTCATAATATGTAAAAATTATATCGATTATCAAGCCACGACATAAAAGCTTCTTTCATGGATTTGTGACTTGACCTGAAACTCGTGACTCACTGCATAGGGATTAAAATTAACTGTTACACTTTTTATGTAACACACGTAATCGATATATCACGTAACGTATATGTCAACATTACCATAATTAAAATTGATTCAGTATCGATTATTTTCGAATTACAATTCCTAAGCATCGTAACAATTCCTAAGCATCGTAACAATTCCTAAGCATCGTAACAATTCCTAAGCATCGCAACAATTCCTAATATCAAACAATAAAAAAATTCTTTATAACATAACGATTTTTCAACATGAAACGCTCGACCAATTGAATAAATAATAACGGAGTGTTAATTCGGACCCCTTCGGTAAAAGAAAGTGAATTAAGTCACCTGTCATCGTGAAAATCAATATACTCGTACCATTTTATTGACACAGAACACTACATTGTACGTGACTCACATAATATATAAAAGGGTTATTCCACTCTAATTTGTCTAACCGTTCTAATGCAGTAAAACAACACTAGTCTCAGATTTTTTAATATCAAATTCAAGCTACCCATGATACTAAAAAAATGTCATTTTCGAACATTATTTCTGTTACTTCTTTATATTTTAATTGTTGTTTTTTTAAAATTTCATTTCAAATTGTTTTAGTCGACTTTGTATCCATCAGTTCTCATAGACTAAAGTTATGCAAAAAGTGATGCGATCGAATGGATAGTTTTATAATTAGTACATTTAAATTTTTTTTTACTTTCGATGATATTTGGAAAAGCTTTATCTTCTAACGAATATTTGTTTATGATGATAATCATGAAATTATTCTTACACCTACTAATTCCAAAAAATCATCTAAATCGATTCAATTTGAATTCAATATTCGTTAGAAAGGAAACATTATTGAATTTCATGACAAAGGAACGAGTTAGTGATCAGTTTAGGAAATGCTGACTCAAAACTTTTCCATGTCGATGATTACCGTAATCGAGAGCATCATCACGCCACTTTTGTCCCACTTTGGACAGTTTGTGTCCGTTTCATGTAATGTGATTTCATCCGATGGTTTGTTTTTGTCTTACTTAACTCTTTTTCAACGCAAGATCAATTAAAAAGATCGTCACTGTTGTCCGCGGATAAATATTTGCATTTTTCTCTTATTGTCCCATTACGATCTTTTTTCTCGTTTCGGTTGACATTGGATCTTAACATCGGCAATCATTAAACATTTTATATTATTATAAAACTCAAAACGTGAGTTCATAACTACTCGAATGTTAGATTATTTATATTTTATTTCGTTATGTTAGTTTCTTTGATGCATTTGTGTATGTGATAATCGCAGTTTGCCGCGTAATAATGAGGAAAGACGATTTTTCTATGTGGAAACTATTTTTTTGTCAATTGTTAATATAAACATTTTTTAATGTAAAAAATCATGGTCATTTATATATTTAAAAATAGATGTTTGTATATATATATATATTTGAACGCGTTTTTCTCCAACACCGTTCGACCAATCTCCATGAAAATTGGCATGTATATGTATTTTTTTTGTGGAAAAGGTTCTCATATCATTACAACTATTTTGCAACTCGATCTGACGCTATTCTAAGATGAAAAGAATATTTCCGCACAAGTGCGACGCCGGTGCCGCGTATTGATTATGACAATAATTATAATAATCAATATTAAATTGATTATTGAAAATACTACTTAAAACTCAATTTATTCATTTACAAGCTGTTAAAATACAGACTGACAGGACAACGTCTGTCGGGTTCAGCTAGTGTTTTATATATATTGAAAGGTTTTTTACGTATTAAAAAATTTGGAAATAATAACTTAAAATTTAAACTATTTTTTGTCATTTAATTGTTATAAGTTTATTTCAAAAATAATAACGATTGAGTGAAAAAAAAAAACAAGAAAATATGCTTAAGTTTTTAATTTTCTATGAAATTTAAATTCTATTTATCAACTAGGTGCATGAATTTGATTTCTTAACAAATACATGATAATTAGATACTATTTATTCAAAAATATATTATAAGTATTTAAAACTTATTTTTAAAGCAATATAAATGGTGCAACAAATTACAACAAATTAAAGCACAAGACCAGATAAATCCGACCGATAAACTCGCTCACAAACGAAAAAAACAAATTTCACAAAAAATATATATATACAAAATATATAACAACAATCGAAAAAATTTCATCAGACATGTCACCGGCGTGCCATCAAACGCACAGTGCCGTGCGAATCACGTGCGCGCGTGCATATTCAAGTTCAAGTTTACAATTTTGAGATAGGTCGCGCGCCAAAAACGCGCATGCGCCTCCGGAATGTTGGCAGACTGCGTTTTTTTTTTCGCGAACGGCGTAGTATTGGCGGCCCTGTCGCGCCCGAAATCTGTCTCGGGGTGAGTCGAGTGCGGCGTAGCCTACCCGTGACAATAATTGGACGGCTAGTGTGACCATTGTGTTTTGGGGTTTTTTGTAATTTACGATTCGTAACACGTTGGGTGTGTGTGTGTGCTGAAATTGGATATGTTGTTTTTGTGGGTGTGTGGATGTTTTGTGTTGGCGGTTTGATTATATCATAGTTGAGTTTTGTTATGATAGATCTTATTTGTATTAGTTTGTTGATTGAAAGAATAATTTCGCTCGAGTTTGATTTAGTATTTTCATATTGTTATGTAAAGAAAATGCGTGTTTGATTTTATTTTGTCGACATTATGTATATGAATAGAAATAATAAGCAACTTAGAAAATCGTTGTTGTTTTTGAAAATTTGTAACGGTGATGTCAAATATCATTAAAAATCATATTAGAATCTAATAAGAAAAAATAAATTTGTCTATATCAATTTTCATACAAAAGTCAGCTGAAATATATTTAAATATTTTATAAATATAAATTAAATTAAATTTTAAATTTATTCCTATTTATGTAATGAAAATTTTTGAAATTTATGTAATGCCCTTCAGGGCCATGTGTGTCAAATACCATTGGAAATTTTATTATATTTACCCATTGCGATTACATGATATGGAAAAGGGGGCATTCAAGGAGTTGGTTTATTTCAAAAACTATCCATTGCTATAGACTCAAGTTCATGTTACGTATTTACATTCGTCTGCCAATTGCAGCGCATATTGCCTATCTTCGATTTATGAAACGAGTCAATCACGTCATTTTCGAAAGTTCCAATTTTGATATTTTACCCCTGATAATTTTTTGCTAGTTTCTTTATGTAAATTAAAGATGTATAAATTGTTTAAACATTTTAAATTCTAATAATTAGAAACATTTCTCAAAATTAGCCCGATAGTTTCTGTGATATATTGATTGATTATCAATTGCTTAAATTTTTTTATGCACCAATATAATCTCACCAACATAAATTCAGTACTTGCACAAATCATTAATGAAAGAAAAAAAGCTCGAGGCTTTTCCAACTTAAATGTTTAATTTATTTGTAAATGTATTATAGGTTCTGTAAAAAAATCCATACAATGATAAACGTATACTTTTTCAAAATCGAATAGTTACATTACGAGTTGTAATCGAAACTGAATAATATTTTTCTAGTCAGTTGTTAAAATCGAAAATATTTCATAAAGGATGACTTTTTCAATATACTTAGAATTGTATGAAATTTACTTTCCCCTTATCACTGCGTAATAAGTACACACACTAACCCTTTATGCCCAGAATCAATTATTTCAATTTGAAACATGAATTCATCAAAACGAAAAAAAATTATGAACATGCAGATTCGTAGTAGAACTACTGAAATTCAAATTACACCTAAATTATTTTTCCAGCAAGTATCAATATGTTTGATACCAATCATACTTGCGTAAAACTTACCTACTATAGATATATTTCAATTAGAACTATACACACCATATTTAAAATTTAGATGGCCACTAAGGGGTCATCAATAAATTTCCACAATATACTGCACATTAATAATAATTATAATAATAATAATAATAATAATAATAATAATAATAATAATTATTATTATTATTATTATTATTATTATTATTATTAT
>JAOXNN020000037.1:397259-421569 GCA_028571205.2 Hydropsyche betteni | reverse complement strand
ACTGTGAGGGTAAACTATCATTCTACCAAATTTCATTCCAATCGCAGCTCCGGACCTCATGCCCTCCCCTTGTGAGTTTTAACATTTTTTTTGATAATATATATTTTATATACATTGAGAATTTCCATAAGAAGTTGTCAACACATTTAAAATTTTCATTAAAACACCTCGTTATTAAATATTTACACACTTTTTGGAATTTGTCCTTAAAATTTATCTGAATTTAATATTGTCTTAATTAAATGGACTATATACATTGTTTGCATACTTCAGTTTTTGATACTGGCTTAAAATATCACATTCATTGTGTTGGATTACAATGTTTCATTTCATGTTAACCATTTAGGTAAAACAATAAATCAATATGTTTGAATGATAAACTATTGTTATGAGTGTTTTATATCAACATTCACATTTAAACTTTAGATGACAAGATTAAAAGTGCATCATTATGCGTAACATTGGGATTACACATATTACAAATAACAGCTATATTTTTTTCATTACGATTTTTTGTGTTTTTTTTTTTATATAAATATTTACAAATACAATTGTTTTATTTTTACGAATAAGGGCAAATATTCAGCAGATAAATTTGCTTTTGCTGTGAACACAAAAGTCCCACTGTTCACAAAATTCATGTATGTACTTAACTTTAAATAACTTATACATACCAATTACCAATGGCTAATACTTAAAATCTTAAACTATTGATGGTTTGGCCCGCGTCATAACCTACTATTTTTAAGTTATATAAATGAATGTTTCTTACATTCACTTATAAATACAAATTGCCAGAAACCTCACGTAAAATACTAAAAAAAATATTTTTTTCAAATCAATATAATAGATATTTTTAAAAAGAGAATCTTTTTTTTGCTTCCCATTAACTAATTGTAAAATAAATATATGTAGTGAAAATCTTAGTATTTAATTTCAATGATAGTTGATTTTCCAAATTTATTAAACCCTGACTTGGTAAGCTATAATATATACTTTTTTATGTATATTTATTTTCGTGATATTTGATAGGATTAAAATCCTCGTGATATGCATTGAAATTAAATAAAGTTTATAAGACAAAAACTTCAATTACAGCTGATAAACATACATCTATATTTAATGATAAACGAGTATAATATAGCATATGTATGATGTAAGATATTTTTATGAATTATTTCAGCCATTGTTGATATAAAATTGGATTAAATGGATTGCATGCATTAGTTAGATTGAGTGCTATATGTTTGCAGTGATTATTATTTGCGAAACTCAAAATTATCAAGACCAATTTATCAAAATCCGTTTACTGAATGTTACAATCTTCTGAATTGGATTGTGCATCTCTCATTTGCTGCTTAGTTTTTCTTGATGAACGACGAATAAGAGAGCGGGATCGAGGTTTAGCTTTGCTTTCACCTCCTAATCCTTCGGATGTACTACTTGCTGCCAAGTGATTTGATCTTCCTTCAGCTGGACTTGGAGCACGATTTTTGCCTAAAATGAAAAATTTATATTTGGAAGATTGTACATTAATATAAATTTTCAATAAGATTTATTTCTAATACCTTTACTAGTAGCGCTGACATAAGCACTGGATCGTCTTTTGAGTCCACTTGTACTATCATCTCCAGGTTTAGGCATTATTTTCGATAGACTTAGAAATGTGCGAAATATGTCTTTTACATTGAAATCACTTTTAGCTGAGCATTCTAGCACCTTAGCCCTAAAATATGCAATCACAGTATGTCCGATTATTATATTTTTATCTAATATATTATATATTCAGATCAAAGTATTATTTATTTCAAGCTTATATACTGAAAATCAGATATTTTAAATAAAACAAACGATTAATGTATTTTCGAAAATAGTATTGCAAATCTAACCTTAACTTGGGTAATGCACAAAATAGCCATTCAGACACATCTTCAATTTGAACTTCCCTATGAGTGGACGCCAAATCTTGTTTGTTTCCAGCGACAACAATTGGTATATCCTAGAAAAAAATGGATTTAAAAAAATACAGTAGTCCATGGTGAATAATGTCAATCATTATGGACTACTATATTTTTTATAATATCAAAATTCAATCCAAATTAATGTTAATTTGGATTGAATTTTGATATTATTTTATATTTTTTAATAACCTGGTAGTCTGGACGTTGCTCTCTAATTTCTTCGAAACATTGTTTTACTGCTGCAAAGGATGGACTGGAAGTAGTAGCATATACTAAAAGAAAAGCATGAGCTGTGGCAATGCTCAGTCTCCTCATAGCTGGAAATTGCATATCACCAGCAGTATCCAAAATATCCACCTTTTAATACAATCACAATAATATATTTGATTGAAAATTTTAATAATTATTATTAACTAGTGCCAACCTTCAGAATCATATGTCCTAAATCATACTCTCTGCTATATAGATCTTCTACAGTGCTACGATATTTATCAGAATACGAATTGGTCAAAAATCTTCTGACGATGCAAGACTTTCCAACTCCAGCTCCCCCCAGTACCACTAAACGGATACGTTCATTTTCACCCATGATTGTATTGTTGTTATTCATTTAATAAAAATATATAAATTATTAGGAAATGCACTGGAATATGTAAATATTCAATAAAAACTTTCGAGCGTTTTTCTATATTGATTTCGTTTGAAAATTTTGTCCATGCTCAATAAAAACACCCTGAAACAAAAAAAAAATGAAATTATCAAATTGCTATAAAATTCTTGTCGTGTATGTGTAATAATCATGTTGATATTGCCCACCGGTTACGTGGAAATGTTATAATTTGAGCGACGAGCTAGAACAAAGCCTTTGAGACATTATCGTAAACGAGGCCACATCTTCACGCCGGTCAGATTATTTTAATTGACTAGAAATTATGTATGCGAGAAGCCTCAAAAATATGATTCTATACTTCACGTAGACTCGCTTCGAAGTCACTTATAATAAGCTGCTTTATACTTTGATATATTATAAATAGCGAGGAACGTATCGATAGCTCTGTTATTATGTTACTGTGAGTTTGAATCGTTTATATCGATAACAATTTTTGCGGTCAGAGTAGATAAATAGTGATATTTGTTGTAACTTGAAATCGAGTTTTCAGGAAGTTATTTTCCGCTTTTGATAGTGTATCGGAGAAGTTTTGTCGTCTATATAACGTTAAATTAAATTTTAATAATTTATTAGTATAGTAACTAAAAAGTTTATATGTAACGATATTGGATACACCCTAATGAGCAGATTTATTTTAGGTGTCAGTTGGTGTTCGTTGTGCAAAAGCAGGAAATTAATCCTGCAGCACTCGTCCTATTTTGTGTCGGAGAACTTTTGTCAGATTAACTCAGATTATTCGAAATTCGCTAACGAATTTTGAAATTTTCTCGAAACAAAAAAAAAGACTTTGATATTGTCTTTTTGCTGGTCTTTCCCCTAAAACTCAATCATGAAAGATTATTATTCCTCAAACATTGACAGTCGGTCGACTTGTTGTTAGCTGATTTCATATCTATTTTCATGATTTTTATTCTTGATTTCAGTTCAAAATGCAAGCTTCTGAGTGGAAATTTATAAAAGCTTATTTAAATGTAATACTTATTCTAGGAAATTCCAACAGATAGAATGTGAAAAATTTATATTCACAAATTTATGATATATTGTGACTTCAGATTACATTATAAAAAACTATTAAATAGGGCTAGAAGTGAGACAATATTCTTCTAATTGAGAATTATCAAAATCCAATTGCCGAAATCGTTTATTTTATATTTGCAGATATTTAACCGTTCGAAAATATTTGACAACTATCAACTGTGATCTTCAAATATATTATACTTCGTTTCGTTAGTTTTTTTTTTTAGATCAAATTATAAATTATTTTGTTGTATAAAAATAAATAAATGTAAAAATATTGGCCATACTTCACATGTGTATAATATTATATTATACTATCGATAAATATTTGAATGGAGCGCAAATGTTTACCGAAAAGTTAGTAGCAAAATCGCGCTTCCAACTTGGTCTTCCCTCCTTATGTATACGTTTCGGCAATTTGTCGGGCACGTCAAACTTTCATCAAAATATTACACGAAGACCCTCCTCATCATCTAACCGAATTATCCCAATCAAAATCAGCCTCTTGCCGCCTGCAAAACTGGTCAAGTTAAAATCTTTGCGCAAACAGAAGCCGTGAAATGCTTCGACCGTCTGTTTGTACTGGGACGAATTATTAAGATGTTTGCACTCTGGATGCGATTAATTGCGTATAAATTTTCATTAGATTATTCTAAATGTACAAATTTGAATTCGTAAATACATTTTGAACACTCGCAGGATCGAAAGCAATTTATTTTCTAAAAATATCTCTGTATGATTTGTTATTCAAATAGTGCTATTTTCAGTATAGACATGAAAATATCTTATTCCAGATATTTCAATTTTCATATTTATTTGAATATAACATTTAACGCGATTATTCATGGCTATCTTTTATCCGCAGATTCTATTTTGAAATTGTTAGAATATAACCCTTATTTATTTTAACAGTATATTATAATAACTAGAAATAGATTCGATTTTTTTGCTTCAAGCGAAATTTTAATAAAAATCAAATATGTATAAACATAATGTTAGCACAATGTATAAGCATATTAGTGCGATTATTCTAAACTCATGCCTAATATTATAAATATATGTTGCAGTATTAAAGAGGATAATTTTTCTAAAATATAACCTATTAGGCGTTCATCTTAGCTTCATCTTAATTAAACGATATTTAGCTTACACTTTTCAAGCAATTTCACTAAGATTCAATTTAATACCGCTACTGAGAAAACACCAATTTGTGTCAAATAAGTTCAATTACAAATCCGATTTCGGTAGAATCCACACTATGTCCTTTGTAAACACCATTTTTCTCACTTTTCCACGAAATCTACTGCTGAAAGACCAAAAGGCAAACTCAATAGGATGTGAGTCGTTGTTTAAGCCGTGTCACACAAACAACGTGGACTTCGTTAACTCTATCGAGTTACAAGAACCAAAATAACAGGCTTGTGTCCTGAAACGCTTTGGGACATCAAGTAAAAGCCTGTCAAACCTATGATGTGACCGGTATTATCAAAATTTAATCAATGTCGTACAAATACGCTATAATACGAAGGGGTCGTCGGGTTTCAATTTCTGTGTAATGTATTGGGTATACTTTTCGGTTTATCCAATTATTACGGCTGTGGATGAGGTGATATACTTTAACAATGGTGGTAGAAATTTTGATGAGGTTTCGTGTTTATGAAAAGGTGCTAATTTCGTATTTTTTGTGTCGGATGTCTTGTCCGATAAAATTGGCTAATTAGTGGAAAATGTTCTTGAGGAGTCAGAGATGGAGTGATTTTTTGCGGATTAAGACATTAAGAAGGTGATTCAATTCGTTTTTATCAAAATAACTGTGTCATAATTACGCTATTCGATCTCAACAAATTAATTTCTTACGATGAAAGCACTTATGCCAAAATATTTTGATAAAACATATTTAGATTTAATATCGAATTATACTGTTTATGTGAACAAAAACACAACATACAACAAAATGATATTTGATTCAAACAAACTCGCAAACCCTTATGTATTGTTAAACGTAAAACACATTTTAGGAAACATGTAATTTTCTAGGAAAGTAAATAAAGCCAGTCCTATAATTTGGGGCGATTGTTTCAAATTAAAAGTAACTCTTCTTTCAAACTCGTGAACGTTTACGAAATATAGCACGAACAGAATACAATTCAAATTAAAAACCAATATCGCCAAACCGTTAAATGTGAAAAGAACTCGCATCGAAACACGAATTAACAACTCGAAAATTTAATAATCTGCGTAAAGGCTACCAATGGAATATAAACAACGTTTGCGAACTTTCTACTATTGTTGTTGTTTTTAGTTATTCAACCGAGCATAACGAACATGGACACATGTCCATGTAACACGATAGCAACTAATTTGGAGGTTTAACTATTCACGCGTTTACTAATGCCCGAGTTCTAAGGGTAGACGTTTTCAGCTGAAACTGTTCGAATTGCCTGGTGAAAATCCTAAGGCATGCTACGACGTTTTCAGTCAATTTTCCGAACTGCTTTGTTCATGGTGTGTTGCTTTCTATAAAAGGAAATTGAAAATGGTTCTTATATTTGTCAAAGTATATATGAAATTTGATCGTTCGTATGTAAGTGAGTTTAGGAAAAAAATGTACTGTTTCTAAAATGGAAATTTAGTATTTTGAAATGAATATCAAGTTTTTATTGAATTTTATAAAATAGGAATGTATTTTTTTCAATATCTGAAATTATGTTAGAACGATTTTTTCGTTCTAGTAGCTTCTTCGTCAAATAAAAATGTAAGAAATTTTCAAAAATAAAAATGTTTCAAATTA
Organism: Hydropsyche betteni; assembly: GCA_028571205.2. Taxonomy (NCBI): domain Eukaryota; kingdom Metazoa; phylum Arthropoda; class Insecta; order Trichoptera; family Hydropsychidae; genus Hydropsyche; species Hydropsyche betteni. Next base: position 415,130 of record JAOXNN020000037.1, on the reverse strand, counting down.
CAATCAGACACGTATTCGCATGTTCTGCGATTGGCGAATATTTTCATCAAATTAAAACGAACGAAAAAATAAAATTCGAAGAAAGAGCAGGTTCGGCAAAGATCTCCGTTTCCATTATGCACTTAGCGCTCGAACAGAGTAAATGAGAAAATTCAAACGGCTATAAAAGGAAAGAAATTCTTTTCAAAAGAAAAGCACTATGCGCAACTATGAGAAAATTCTTTTACAAAGGCACTAACGTCATAACGAGCGCAACGTTACCTCGGCAACAAAAACATATGAACGTTTTATATGACTCAAAACTATCGCTCGTAAAACGGGCAATTAGTCTACCATCGAAACTTCCATAATATGCAAATTTACCTTTGGATAACGGCAAACTTGGTTTGGATATCGTTTACTATCCTTAACCTTCCAAGAAAATTGTTCCAAAGTTTTTTTACACATTGTTTTTTGATTTTTCATTACTAATTGTATAATATTATGAGACTGCGTTTACTTTTTAAAATAAGTTTGAAAAATATGTTAAATCATCAACAACAAACTGTTGTTGGTTTTATCAACAATAGTTGTTGAAATTCATTCATAATATCTATCTTATTTTTTATAGAAAACAATCCATTTTCACCTGCATATGAAATGTCTTAATCGATTTTTCATGAAAATTCGTCTCTGATTCAACGACAGTAAATCATATGACAACAAATCTATTTTCTATTTTACTTGTCTGACAATAAACGCAACCTTACAATAATAAAAGAAACGTCGAAATAAGTGATCATCTTTTCTGACCGTGCCTGTAACTTCTTAGTCATAATTTAAGAATACCTTTGTATCAAATCCGACTATGCAAATTTGGTTAATAATAATCCGCCACATATTAACTGGATAAAGGCTCGGTTGGTATTAAAGTTAATTCCGTTACGCTTTCAGTCCGATGTGTCCCATTTTGTTTGCCTGACGAAGGTCAACTAAGCTACTAACGCGAATGTTAAGGGATAACGTGGAAAACAAACAGAAACGTTTTTCGCATTCGTCGTGAGGCTTTTCCGCTACGACGCCTCTACGGTGTCAGTCTCGTGAAAAGAAAACATACTTGAAAGTGTTACGAGAATTTGGGGAAAGGTTTGCTCGAATGTGTGCTGCTGTGAATGAGGCTAGAAGTTGGCTCGTGGTTTGTATTGTCTGCGAATACGTATGTTGAATTATATGAAATTTTTTAAAATAAATATGTTTTCTTATGAAAAGTGCCGATGTAGTGCTTGTCTAGCAGTAAGTATAAGCAAGCTGCTATGATTATGGTGTGATTATATTATTAAAGTTTCAAAGCTTATCTAAGTACTTACGAAGAAACAATTTTCGTAAACACTATATTAGTATATTTATAAATTTTTATTAATATACAATTCCATTACAATTTCCATTACAAAATCAATAAAAGTTAAGATAGGAAGTTTTAACTATTTAAAAGTTTAAAAACGTTAAAAACCGACGTTTACCAAACAATTAGGCCAACGGTATGTGATTACAGCCATCTACTGTCTACATCACTTGCTACTTAACTTCTTTGATCTATGACAACTGTAATTTTCGATAAGCTTATAATATAATGTTCAATTTCTTTGCCGTAAAATAATTTTATTTTAGTACTGAAATTCAAAACCAATTCATGAAACCGTCAATCACCACAACGACGATTCACGATAAAAAAAATTAATTAATTTAAAAAAAACATACATTGCACCTCAATTCTATAAATACTCAATCGACATGCAACACCCAACAGTACACTCGGTTCTCTCTGCACCGCCGCGCCGTCCGAACGAGCACGAAATAATTACGTTTAATTTCGTCACAATCCGGATGAAAGGATCCAGGGTCCTGATGATGGAGCCGTGTGACAGCCCAACCGGAATTAAACGACGAGGAAACGACCGCACCTGGCGGAACAACTGAGCCGTAGCCATCGCGACTACCTTTCGCTCCTCGTGAGTTACATAATGAATCACACATGCGATTAAAATCCTTTCGCAATCGTTAGATTTTCGATTCGATGAGTTTTTTTTTATTTATCTGTATTGTGAAGGTGTTATGAGCTTGAAGTTTCGCTAGGATTTGTGTGATTATACTATCGGTGATATTCTGACGAATTGATTCGATTGAATTTTTGAAAAATAATGTTATTATTTAATTATATTTGGGATTTATAAAATTACTATCTATATCATAGATATATATCATATATAGTGTTATATATATATCATATATAGTGCTATCTATATCATATGTAGTGTTATGCATAAAATATGTGGACGTGTAATCCTTTCTTATTAGGCGGAGATTCGGACGACAAAGTAAATTTCTTTTACAAAGCAGGGATGAAGAGGGGTTCTCGTTATATATTTTTTTTATGCAAAATAAGTTTTACGAATCTATAAATATCTCCAATTTGTTTGAATAGATTAATTTTCGAAAAAATATTTTTAGAAATAATGAGACATAAGTACTTTATTGTGTATATTGTGTAATGATTTGGTCTAGTTACTTAAAAATTGCTTCTTTGTGAGCTAAAAATTTTATATTTGATTTATTTTCAATTTTTCTTCGAATATTATCTAAAAGTAAATTGTATTCTAAAAGTTTTATTTTTATTTTTTATACATATATTGAAAGCCAAAAAAGCGCTTATAATCGCTTATAATAACAATTAAAAATTGACTAAAAGTCACTTTTTTATTTTATAATATAATATTTATAATGGTATGTCTATTCATTATCTTCATGAATTTTCTTTGTTTTTTATTTTGAAGTAGATAAAGCAAATTTTCCTATAAAAATCAATTAAAATAATTTTTGATAGTTTACTTATGATCTTGACACTTAAGTAGGTTTATTGGGGTTAGTTAAACTTTTATCATCACTAAATAAATAATTATCAGTTTGATAAATTTTGTATAAGAATATTTCCTATAAATATTCATCGAATATAAACGGAAAAATCTTATTTTGACTCAAAGACTTTATTTATTTCGACTTAAGTTGCTTTCGTCCAACGAAATTGAATACGAATATTTTTCTTATGCAAAAAATGAAATTAAATTTTTGTCAGGTTTCGCACATTTTCTCGGTTCATGTTTTAAAACGAAAACGTATAATACATCAAAGCAAAAGGAAAATAAACTGCGACACAAATTGTTAAAATATTTTTCCATGTCAAGTGTGTTAGGCACTCACTATATATTTCACATACGAAAACGTAGAAAATAAATATTCCCATGGAATTCGCAAAGTTATTCTGAAAACATTGCGTACTCAATCTTCCTTATATTATGTAGTTAGTTTGAAATAAATGAGCTTCAAATATCATAAGTAAAACACGTTTACACTTTGACATATAATAGCAATAATGGTGTTTATAAGTTATTTCCTCTTATTTTTCATGTAAATTTTTACTTAACAATAATGGTGTTTTCAAGTTATTTTTCACGTAAATTCAACATTATTAAATTTCCCAGAATAAATTAATCACATGTAGAGTAATCTGCTTAGTATCAAGAAATAATTATCAAATATAATATATATTAGAAATAGTTTTTAAAATTAAAATGCAGATCATTTCTTATGTAATAGAAAAAGCGTTTTATAATTAAAATTCCTTCATTAAAACTTTAAACATCACTTAAAACATAATTTAAGATGAAAAAAATTACATCTTCGAATACTCTCGAATAAACTGAATCTGATTATGATAAATATACATGATTCACTGGAACCACTTAACTCAAGAGAATTTACACTTAGAACTCTACTAACTTAACGTTAACAAGATGAAAGTTTATCGACAACGTGCAAAGAAAACGTTAACGGAAGCGGAAAAAGGGCACAAAATTCCAATGGAAAAAAACTTGATAAATCCATTTCGAGTTGCTTTAAGAATCGACTCCAACGTATTGATTCCGTATATTTTTTTCAGAAGAGACTAAGCTAATTTATACGACTTCGAGACGGTAAAATCACTTAGAACCATTTGTCTAGACGCCAGTTGATGAACAAAAATCGAAGCTCGGGTACTGTTTTACACTTTAAGTATACTTAGGTAAGTTTTGTGCGGGATATTTGTGTATATTTTATACCATGAAAGTCTTGGAATATTGTGGGGAAAAGATAACAACTGTAGTCGATGAAACTTTGTGACGGAAATCACGTGGCAACCGTGCAAATATTTGAGAACGTCCCTTTTCAGATAAAACGTGAAATATTAAACGTTGTCCAAAGGAGAATTGTGATTGTGTCGGTTTTTTGATATTTGAATTTTATTTCATTATTTTTCGATATATTAGAATATTCTGATGTTTTTCTCTTGATATAAAACATTGAAATATGAACATGAAGTATGTAATCAAAATAATATTCGTGTTCAAAATATTATCGATCGAATTGAAGGTTATAAGTTTCGATGCTATACCTTCGTAAATCAAAATGAAGATTTTAATTTAATATCTTTCACGTTTAATCAGTGTACGCAATGTAGATTCTTTTGAACATGATACTACAGGCTCGAGTTGTTAATTTTGCAGTCCGAAAAGTAATTTCGAAAGTTCACTTTTCCTAGAAAGTGGAAACAATTCATTAACCAGTCTCGCAATTTCAATATATGTTCTAATCAAACTTGGATTACATTCGAGTAGACACATTTCGTACCAAAACTATGCGAAGATTAAAATCAACATAATATACTTATACCAAAATTAAATGTCAAAATATTTGATTATTTTGAAGTGATGAAATAAACTTTTAAACGTTTTAAAAACTAAACATTTATTTGGAATTGATCTTTATTTAGTACAAATTTTCATTATGCGTGTTTTACTCAAAACCATTTGTCTACCATCACGATTTACATACTGTTTCTTTATTTGAAAAACGATTTGTTGAATTCGAAGTTATTTTGCCGCACATGATATATTAGGCAATAAATTGAGACACAAAATAATTTACTTGAAGCAACAAATAACACGCTCGCAGGTGGAATCGTTATACTTCTTGACGCTGTGTTATATGATTTTATATATTTTGAAACAGTTCTTTCTTCATATCTGAATATTTATATGGCCAGAATTTGTGTGAGATTTTACGATAATATTTCACATAAAATAAATATTTTTCTATATAAAATTTCTTATCTCGAATATTTAGAATATCGTAGTGAATTTAAAACCTAAAAAAATCTAATTTTAATCGATCGTCTCTAACATACGTACTTCTTTCATATTTGAACGTCAAAAATCCAACATACAGGATTTTAAAACGACACTTTGATAACGTTTTGTTCAATTTCCGTTCATCGGAACCACCTCAAAATTGATTCCACGATTTTGACTCCCCGCATTTTCCCTTTTACGAGAGCAGGCTGACTCCCGTTTATCGGTACTTCCATTTTCCGGACTTATTTCTAATAATCTATCGAATTACTTTCCTCGCATGACGACAGGAACATTTCCGATTTAAGCCGGCGATTTCCCATAACAAAGGCCATTGTTTCAAGGCGTGTAATTGCGCACCTGAAAATGCCACTTCGCGCGAAATCCGACGAGCTACGAATATTCGCGCTTTGGAAAGTTGACTCCTCTGTGATGAGAAAAATCAAAGGGTATAAAATTGCGACATAAAAAAAAATAACCACGGGAAAAGTTTCCATGCAGTCGGGAAATTGTATGAATTTTCAAAGTTCAAAATGGAAATCCGCTCGATGTTTTGAGCGAGTAAATATAATATGTGTGTTCGCGGACGTTCTGAAAAGTTCGTTTTCATTGGATTTTGAAAATGAGCGATGCATATAGTATATTTATGAGAATATTGCGATGTTGGCGGTCGTGTTTGAGTGCTCAATATTGAGGTTGATTAAATGCCTCGAATTTTTCAAAATAAGTATGCATGTATTCAGTCGTTTTTGAAAGTTTTTCACTGCCAATGTACTTCAACTTTCATAGAAATTATAAAGCCTTGACTAAAAGTAAATACGGATTTTGTGAAAAATATGAAAAATGTATATTCCTTATATTTTTCGTATTGAACAGAAAATATAATCTGATATTCGAAATAAAATTAACTACGCCATAGTGTAAATATATGTATTTTTAAATCATACTGTATGTATACGTGCAAGTTTATTTATTTTGAAATGTTTTCATGTCGACACATCGACGTCGGCAAAAATGCAATATCCGCAGTCTATACTTCGTTTTATGTTTCGTTTGGTTAGCTTTTTTTAGCTTTTTTTTTACGAGAAACGTTGCACTAATTAGGACGTCGCAACGTGCTTTAATTACTTTTCATGTTTTATTGGTCAAGAACGTCTTTTTACTGTTGTATATGTGTGGCACAAACTTTGAAGAATTATATTTCTCAAATGAAATAATTAAGTTCTAGGGAAAAATATTCATACATAACAATTTGATAATAACGTTTAAGTTTAGATATGAATAAAGCAAAAAAAATATCTAAAAATTTATATTTCAAATTTTATAAAATAATGATTTTTTATTTTACACGCGCCATAAATTTTTAATAAGGATAATTAAATATCTTCGAGAGGTGAGTTTCAAAAAAAGCTGTATCGATCCACAATTAACAGAACACTATTTTCGCTATTTTCCAAAGCGTTTTTAACGATGTCGTCGAGTTTTCCATTTTCCCTACGTACACGATGTTCATATCGATTTTTAAAATATAATATTTTGTATATGATTTTATTGTATAATTATTTATCGTATGTTTTGTATTATAATCAATTATGTCTGATCATTGATTGTAAAAATTTCGTGTCTTGACATCAAACAACTATAAAATTCTAATGTAAAATTAAATTATTGTTAAATATACGCATATAAGCATAAGCATAATTTTCACATTAATTGTGTCAGATCGATCAAGTTACATTAAACTTCCGTTGTCTTCCGTTCTCGACGAAAAAGACAAAGATAATTTATTTTCAAAAATTTTTTGGTATCTTTAATTCTCTAAACTACATATTTTTAATATTCAATATTTAAAACAACATTTCGCTATAGATATAAAATACAAGTTGTTTTCTTGAAAATTCTCATTAAATTTCTTTTCCTTTTTTAAATTAAGATTTTTTTCAACTAACAAATCCTTTTTTATCTTAACGCTACTGATGTGCATTGAAAATTTCACTTTTATAAAAAGTATTGCACTTTGCAAGTAAGAACTTTTATAAACTGTATTAAAAAGTATAATATTTTTTCATCTGAAGCACAAAAATTAGTTCGAATATTTCGCACTTCAGTATAAATAATATAATTATTCATACTGAACATTATTATAATAATGATAATATGTTTCATAATAAAACGTGCGGATAAAAACATACGACGACTTTTCACATGAAACAAAATCGTTAACTGAAATGTATGAAAAAAACAACGTAATAATAATAACCGTAACCGTAACCATGGATATTAATGTGATAGCATTATTTTATATTCCATCTGAAGTACCTTTTATGTTTCAACCACCCAAGAAGTATGTAACATATTTACCATGTAAAAATAAAAACCTTCAATTAAATGCAGCATATACTCGATTTATTATGATTCATAATTATATTTTATTATATAATACTAATAATAATTTTAACCCAAATTAACACAGGATATTTTATTTAAAATATTTACGATTCAATCGTTGAAAAAGTTTAATAAAAATAAATTACATAAGAAAATGCTTTTTACTTTTTTTTTCAAAAAAATAAAGTTACTTTGAGCGAGACTAATTGTTTCTTCGAACAGCTCTGATTACAGACTAAGAATCTGATCCATTATTCAATCGCAATGAGTTAATTAAATAATAAATGATAACTATCATTTTTCAAACATAATTAATTACAATTGTAAGTATTCTTATCTTAAAAAAAATAAATTTTTAAATGTTTGAAGTTTTAACGGTCGAACGGCTACTGGAGCGTCAGCGACTAGAGGACCGCTCCGATTAACCTCACTTGGCTCGAAACTCCGGCTTTCGCCCCGACCCGTTGATTTCGTAATTAAAATTAAGTGACAGATTGAGCAATTATTGAAAATTAAATCTCACACCCTCCCCGTGGAAGGCTTTGAGCTGCCGTTCGGAAAATCCTCGACCGCCGATTGTTTCATGTTCGAACGCCCCTCGCAAAGAACTGCGAATTAATGCTGTTGTGACGGCGGATCGATTGTCGCTTTGACGGTGAAAAATTCCAATTTGCGCACACTAATCGAAAATGCCGCCAATGAAAAAAGTAATAAATAACATTTTCATTGTCGCGGTAAAAATGTGAATGCTGTTTGAAATTGTCGCGCAGCTTTTGTTCGCAGAGATCAAAGACAAAGACGTTTTTATGATTAGCTATTCCGTTTATTTAATCTTTCGTTCGTTCGTTTCATGGTTATGTGTTTTGTGAATTTTCAATTATTTTCCTGTATTATGTGTGTGTATATGATGAACATACGAGTTCATTACGTTGAGTAATTTGAGTCGTTTACGGGTCACATTTTCCAATATTTTCTCTTTGATACATTGATTCAATAATGGGAAAATTTTATAATCATTTACGTGTTTACTTAAATATTGGAAATTCCAAAAAACATGCACATATATATTTGAATGATAAAACATTTGTACAATATTAGTCAAAGTACATATATCTAAACCTTACATGATTGAGAAAAGATCACAAATGGATCGAATGATTTGATTTTATATTAAGATGTTTATAATATTATATTTTTAATATACAGTTTATATCAGTCTTTATCTAAAGTAAATATATTTTTACATTATTAGTGAAATAAAAATCTTATTTTTTTTGTGTTCCAACGTGTTTCCAAATGGAAGTATAGTATTAAATATTTATAGAATTGTTGATTCACAAATAACGTCTATTTCAATGTGAATATACATATTTTTTAAATACTTTGTATACAAATATTATAATCATCGTTTTTTTCCTACAAAAGATTTTTCTTTCACAACACCATAATTACGGTACCGGCTTACTTGACCTGGATCGAAAGCAGTCCTTCCCTATAAAAAAACACCACTTTCGATACACATAGAACGAAGCTCACGTCATTAAAAAGAGGCTAAAATTACTCGACGACTTTTTCCACACCACCTTAACAACGTAACAGCCCCGCGCGCAAAATTGATTCAAATTTCGCGTGCGGTTTTCCCGCCGATCGCGTCAAAGCGAAAAATCCTCGAGACTAATTACGGATTCGAAAACGCGGTCAGCGCATATTAAAAAATGAATAAATAATGCGACGTCCTGCTGACAGATTTCGGCTGAAAATCGCGTTTCAGCAATCCGACGGTTGCTGAAAAATCGCAAATCCCCCCGCGCGCATAACGCAATTAAAATGATTTACAAGGGCTATGTATCAGTTTCGCGCGTTTATAAATCGCCGGGTAGGCTTTTTTCGGAAGGGTAGTTTTTTCGGGATAGTCTGCAAAATTTGGTGTTTACGATGGGTGTGTGAGTCGGTTGTGGAAGATAAAAATGTGAATTTTGCTTTCTTTTCAGTCGTGTGTGAATTATGTATGTTTTTGGAATAACAGAGATTGCATATTCATGAACATAAGCCTTTTGGCTTATTTATTTCTGTATGATTATGCAAAGTGATATTTATTTGAACCGTTACGATCTAAATATTTTAGGTTCAAATTCACCGTCATATACTGTCTACAAAATGTTCAATATGAAATAAGGCCTTTTCAATATACCATTAGAAATTTAACTATCGATATAAAAAGCCTTTAAAAACGCTTTCTAGCCAATCGCTTCCTTGCTTTCTAGCCAATCGTACGTGATCACAACCATTTATTGACTATGCTACTATATTTCAGTATTTGATAAGAAACCATAAATTCTATAATAAACTATTGACTGATCAATATTATAAATATAAATCAATACTATATTTATCATAATTCGATATGTAATATTATAATATAATAGAAATATTTTTCCAAATCTTGTTAAAGTTTAATTAAGTTGTGTCATCTTTTTTTTAAGAAACATAGATTGAAATGATGATCGATTCAATGAAAATATAATATCGAGTTCACTTAATTTAGGCGATTTCTAAATATACATAATGCTTTTTTGATAAGTTTATTTTGATCAATCACTCCTTCGGGAAAATGAGGGTTTTTAAATCAAAATCTTATTATCTAGAAAAATTGAATGTCTTTTTTTATATGGGCCCTGAAAACTTTTTGTACGAAACTTTAACAATTTACCCGACTTTTCGGAAACCACAAATCTTCGAGCAATACGTCATATAGCGCATTATAAAGGCATTAACACCCGCTGATAAAAAAAGCCTATTCATTGAAAAATATGACCAAACTTTTGAAATTTATTTATATTGTGATTCGTCACGTTTGCAACACATATTTATTTTTCAAATACCATTCTATATATCTCCAGGAATAACGACAATATTTTGTTATATTCCTATTCTGCCTATTCGTTATGTGTTTGCGTACCCAACCGACCAAATTTCCTATTTTGTAAAAGTGAATTCAGAACAGTAAATACAGAAAGTAAATTCGTTATTGTTACGGTTAAACGGTATTGTTTTGACGATGGGAATCGTTTGTTGAAAAACAGATGCGTCTCTTCACGTTTTCATGCTTCATAGAGAATTCAGTGAATACGTTTCAAATTGTTGATTTTCAAAACAAACGGGAAATTTTAACGAAACAATCGTTTGCAATGAGAGTTCAAACCCAGAGGCCAAATTAAATGAATATTTAAATTCGTCAGGATTTTTTCTTTAAAAGCACTACCTTCGTTTATTGAGTTGTTCATTGAAATATAATATAAACAGCTTGGTTTTATTACATAATATAAATGTTTTTTAACAGTAATATTGTAATTTAAAAATAAAATTCATATTTATATTTCTGTTCTTAAAACGATTAAAAAAAAACAATTTTCATGACATCAACTAGTAAAAGAGTTTCTTCGAGAAAACACCTCGTGAGTTACCAGCGTCTCATAATTCAAACGCGAGCATCTGAAACTTTCCTTATAATGTAAATGACTTATTTATCGCTCACATATTCTACATATTATACATACTTGCGCAAGCATACATACAGATACTAGCTCATAAAATGTATTAATAATTTTGTTAACGCAGGCGGGGGTCTTAAATAAGCACATATAATAAAAAAGAGCTTTGTTGATGGTGACCTTTTTTATGGGGACAGTCGAAAAGTAAAATAAAATGGTAGATATTATATGTCCGGCACGTATGTGCTCCCCGGTGAGCTCGGAACTTTTTCTATTATATTAGCAACCCTTTTTACGGGTTTATGGATGTACTTAGCTCTCAAATTCTAATCCTGGAATCTCGTCCACGTGAACGAAATCATATCTATCAGAATACGCATACGTCAGACGCACGCTTTTGCGAAAAATGAAATATTTGAATTGAAATATAATACAACACTGAAAAAATCATGTGCCAAAAAACGTCGACGATATTAAACACAGAGTGAGAACAATTTTGACAGTTTATTTTTTTTGATTTGCCAAACGAAAATGCGGGTTTTACCTGATAATGACAGGTTGACATTCGCCAAATAGCTTTAGCAAACATACAAACACCTGAAAAGTCATCAGTTTCATGGCATACAGTAAAGAAACTATTTCACTTTATTTACGTTGGGAAAAAAACACGATATTTTCTAGTAAATGGATACTCGAATTGGTAAACATGGCACAGAACTAGAACGACGGTCAGGGTCCAGAGTACAAATGGAGAAAAATCAACTTTGGAGCGGAAAAAAGAAAAGAGAGAATTTGATGAAAGTTAAATCAGGTTGAGTGGTCGAAATTGTCATGGGAATGTTAACATGGAGCGTGATATACTAGAAAAGTTTCCAAGTAAATAAATCGTGTCAATAGTGCTAACGTTTTTACGAAAAGCCTTCAGTTTATACTCGCAGTTTTGATCGAAAGATATTTGATTATTTTAGTCCTTCTATATCTGAAGTAATTGAAAAAGTTTGTTCTGCAATAAATAATAGCTTTATGTCGCGCATTGTGAAGCAATCCTTTTCTGAATGATGAACACGAGAAAGCTCTATTGAAACAGTGAAGAAAAGTTACAAATTATATTAAAAACTTTAAATCTGTAATAAAATAATGGAGCCGCATATAATATCGTATTTCAGATAACTTTTGATAATAATGAAAACGGACGGAATGTTGATTTATTATATACTCTGAAATTTTGTTTATTGCCTTTCCTTTGTACAACCACCTAATTGATTTTTGATCAAAAAGTGGTATAAAGTACAAAGAAGTATCGTTTATTACAATAAAAAATAATTGAACCTCTTTTTAGATGTTTTAATAATTTCTTGATAGAAGGCTAAATTCTCGAAATTTTTTTCGTGAAATTTCTTATAAATTTGTGAAAAAACGTCTTATGTTTAATTATACCCGCAGGAGTTTACATTGTTCGAATTCAATGGAGGGAAAATGTTCCTATCACGGAAACTTCAAATATTAAAATATCATAAAATACTTTAGGCAAAAATATAACGTTTTATGTATCGAGGAAAATATTCGCATAATGCAGAAAAGTTGAGGCCGTTAACGTTTTTAATTATAACTCTTCGCCTTACCATTTAAATATTATGAAATGATTAAGCTTAACTTACTTTAGGATAATGAAATAAACTATATACTGAGGTGCTAAGCGAAATAAATTACCTTGTCCCATTAAGCGATTCTGATTCCTAAATCCTTTAAGCGAGTGATATTAATCCAGTGTCGTTTCTCCTCATAGCCGAGACTCCATCTGAAATTATAATACAACACCAGTTTATTAGTTGATTAATTTTATCGAGAACATTCGTTACAAATTATTACTCAACATTCTATAAGGAAAGAACACTTTGCAATATTCAACTTTAGCGAGGGCTCATTCCATTATTCGATAAAGCGTTCTGTTTGCCTTTGATTACGTTGTAAATCATGTTTTAATATTTTTGAGTCTTGCACAATAATAACCATTGGCATTTACGGCGTTGACTTGGAACTTTTATTGCCTCCCTTAGATATCGAGGACGATACCTTTTATGTCCGTACAGATAAAGGATATTTAATGTCAGAACCGAACAGTACATTCACATTTGTGTATGAAATTTTTGTATTTATTTTATCATCGTTAGATTCGTGTCTATTCACATTAGATTGGGTTACAAAAACGCTATGAAAATTCTACCACTTGCTGAGAATAATCGATTGATTTTATAATTTTGACATTTATATTAAAAATCATTTTATTATTATTATTCTTTGGTATTTTCTTATGAAAAAAATTTAAATTTTATAAAAAAAAATACTAGAGTTAACTCTGCAACAAAAATAGAACACTAATTTAACATTAATTTACTTTGTATAATATTTGTTATGAAACCTGAAAATATAAATTTGCTTTGACATCACATTTTACGCGTGGGCAATCAAGAAATCACACCTACACACAATGTTACTCTTAACGCAAAACGATTGAAAAAATCTTTTATTTCGAAAAATGCAAAAATACTAATATTGCACAAATCACCTTTATTATACATTTAAACCTCAATAGACATTGAGTATTTGTGCTGATGAAATTAGAACTTTCCTAATCGATGAGTTATCCCTCTACATTTTTTTGAGAAAGGGGCTAAGGAATTTATCAAATAGAGTGGTAATTAAATTATCGATTCAAACTTTTCGGAAACCTACAGTATCATGCTCTGTAAAACAAACACCAAAAGGATAATATTATGGAGGATGTTATGGAAAGCCGCTGTGTAAGCAAACGTTCCGAGCGTAAGCAAACGCATACGTTACATACTTAACTCTGTATAAACTGAATACCCTCGAATGTATTGGCCAAATGTTATGTGCGCATTTTTTCCGTATCCGTTTCAAAACAATGTTCATTCGAATACTTGAAGCATTTGTTGTGAATTTGTTGTGTTGCTAGAAATATCTCTGACAAGTTTCTATGCGCAAGTTGTGCTCGAAATACCCTTTAAGTACTGATAGAGTATGCCGAGAACTTTGATTTAGTTTGTGGTATCGGAAAACTTCGACAGTTTCCTGATTAAGAAATTCATATTGCATTATATTCATTTACATTTACTTATTACGTGTAAATTAAAGTAAGTATGTATATAATTTTCAGAGCAGATCAGATCTGCTCTTGAAAGAGAATGAAATCCATTATCCGAAGCGAGAACAACGTCAAAGTCTTCATTTTCGGGGAGTCATCACAAAATTTGAATGGCTATCGAGTTTATATTTATTTTCGGAAGGCAATCATTGACATTTTCAAAATGGAAAAATCAATAATTGAATATTTTTCAGAATACTCATTCTGTATTTAATGTGAAATTTTCGATGTGCAAGGTATTCGAAATATTAATTTGCGGTGACGAAAGGGCTCCGGAAAATATTCGTTAATTGAAATTTTGCACGAAATGCACGTGTCACGCGTACAATGGCGCTAACTTCGAAAAACGATGTAAACTCGGTAGAAAATCGTCGGTTTTGTAAACAAATTATTACCACGTCGGTTAAAAGCTTTCACTGTGTGGAACATAGCTCGTCGGTCACACATTCTGCTTGCAGAAAATTCAATAATGACAGCGTAACGCAATGCTTTGAAATCTCGCCTTGTTATATTTTTTAATTCGTTTTACAATTCGAAATTTTATTTTGTTCACAACGAGAAATTTTACTGAACGAACCTTTATGTTTTCGCAAAGTGGAAATGTGTTTTGGACGTGTGTGAAATGTGTTTTCATTTTGCTGTGCTATCAACATTAATAGTGTACATTCTGATTTGCAATTGCGCGTTTAGATTTGATGTGATGACCGTCACTTATCCAAATAACATAGACCTTTAATTAACGAAGAGATTATTTCGTCAATTGGAATTAATCGACTGTCAAATTTGCTTCGAAAGTTCCGTCCTAACGTGTTGTATCGTAATATATTATATGTTAATCGATTATTCGATTGAAGTACTTTGAATACCTATAGAACACTATTATTAAGAATTCAAATCACATTTTGTACAAAAGCTTCGAGAAAATTTTCTCCTGTTTATCAATCACGTTCAAAAATTTTCCGAGTTTAATTGCGTTCAACTGTGGTCGTTTGGAAACAAGAAACATTAATAATATTTAAGGTCGCCTTTTCCGGCCCACGAATCGTGTCTCAAGTTTCTGAATTATAAATAGCATATATTTAAAAAAAATATATTTTATATATCGTGGATGGAGTCTAAGAAATTTTCATCTAGAATAAAATGTCCATTTAGAAAATTTAATGAATATCCATTACATAAAAATGTTTGAATAAAAAAAAAGTTTTGAATTTATTAGTTTATATTAATTTTAAATATAATAAAAAATGATTCATTTAAAACCATTTCCTATGGTGAACTAAAGGTAAAAATACAAATGCAGATATATGAAATAAAAGGTACTTTTCTGTTAGATTAAATCAATATTTATTTTCAATTTCATCTGCAATATAAAGGACGAATCATTTTTATTTGCACTAAGCAATTGAAAAATCAAAAGCATGAGTATTCTTTCCAACGAAACATTCATACTGTAACCTACATATATATTTTTCAAACCCTCTCCAACCACACCCACAACAAGAATCGACCAACAAGAGACCAACGACCTGAACGATTATACCCTAGCTCAGCACAAGTGGAAAACAGCAGTTGCACATAAACCCACGCATACACGCTAGGAATTTAATTACGCGGAAAATGCGGAAAATCGATCCACTTCATTACGACGAGGCTGGGATTGATTTTTCCCTGGAAAATTTAGCCGGCGTGATTTATTCCGTTAGGACTCGAAGATTAACGTTTGACTTGACAGTGTATTAAGATAAGCCGTCGCTTTGATTCTTCTCGAATATCGCTGTAAATTACTCAGTAGTTAAATTTGCGCAGTTAAATTTACGGCGACGAGTTAATTAGGCGCAAAGAGATGGTTCGGGATCGTTCTGAGTTCATAGATGTTTTATTCGTAAAAGTCTATGTCAGATCGTTTTCTTTTTTTTTTTAAATAAACACCCTGGTATCTGCAGTATGAATTATGCATGAAAAGACTTTAAAATATTCCGTTAAAAAAGGAACGAATTCAAAAAGTTTTGAATAAATGTACACGTTCGGTCGATTTTCCGATCAAACTTTTGCAGACTGGATTGTTTCTATATTTTATTTGGAAGTAGTACATTCACAACTTTTCTTTAGTGAGTACGTATAATTTTTTTCTATTTTAGAAAGTTTGAAAATTGTTTTTAATTTATCTATAACTAATAAATTAATTTCAATTTATTTTTTATAGATAATAGAATAATAATAATAGAATTTCAAAATATATTGTATTCTCAAAATATTTGTTCACAAATGAAAATTTTTCGTTGTTAAGTAAATTTAATGAAGCACATAAATCCGATAAAAGAAGCTCAAAGAAAATCTAGAACATAACAAACGCTAAAACCTTTTATAAGAGGAGTCCTTTGTTTTCAGAAAAATATTTATTATGTAAATCAAACTTGAACGTCAATACGAAACAAATTCGTGCACCTTTATAAATGGTTTCCTCAAAATATGAATCTGACACGATTGAATATTAATTATTTTTTTATATCCAAATTAATACCGAGAAATCAGCAGGATAATTAAAGCAATGAAATTCCGGATCGTGCAATAACAAAAACTTTCACAAACCAATCGACCGCGGTTAAATTAATTGTGAATTCAAACTCAACTCCTACTTTGAGATCATACCTACGATTATATAACGTATAAAATACGTCAAACGCATGTCATTTCGACAACGAAAATTTGTACCGGCAACGTGTTAAGCTTTCATTTAAATTTAACGAAGTCGAGGAACCGTGTCGGAACAAAACCGCATGCTGTTGGTTACTGGTGCGATTTGTCGCGACCAGATGCTTCGGAATATATATTTGTTTGGTGTATATGTTGAATTTGGTGTATATCGACTAGTGCCAAAACATAGTACGTGATGTTTTCTTTATACTGTTGCGAAATTATTGAGAGAGCTGTCGTTGAAACATATGACTGTATTATAATATTATAGGAAGTTTTCGGTTCTTGCATTTGTGGAAAGGATGAAAAGTTTTCCACAATTTTTTTAACTTAAACTTAATGAAAAATTTTGTTGAACTTACTAAGACAGTTTCTAAGCAAACTGCTGATAATAGTTAGAGCACTGTGCTTTAATAAAGGTATGTTTTATAAAAATTTATTAATCGTTTTATCAAACACAGAAAAAAATAGGTTTTTCAAAAGCTGAAATTTTACTCATTCGGTTCGTTAAAGAAAGTATGTTACTTAAAAAAAATGTTGGGATATTTTTTTGAATGCGAGAAAATATTATATTATGAAAAGAAAAGATCGCAGTTGTTTTCAAAATTAATAAAAAAAAATTGAAAATTAACAAATGCACATTTCACCACAAAATCTCCAAACGACATACATATTTAGAACCTAGAAAAAACTCGACTCCGACTCTCATTTTAAATTCATACAACACTGACTATACCACCACCCCAATTTTTCACACGCGGAAAAACTCCACGACACTAAAGCGCACGTACGAGATTACAGTAACTCCGTTAATTTTTCAACCCACCTCCAAACGATAGCCTCTAGCCACCCTCAACCCCTTATTTTACCCTCAACTCCCATAACCACCCTTTCACCGCCCCGCGAAGCCTTACATCACACACACAAATAT
>JAOXNN020000037.1:368457-396408 GCA_028571205.2 Hydropsyche betteni | reverse complement strand
TATATATACGCGTCTCTAGCTATCGATTGTTGCTGGTCCGGCTGGCTGTTTGCTTGGAATTCAGCGGACGACTTTCAGACGTCGCTTTCAGAAGCATGATAATCCTTAACGGAAGTCAGTTTCTTAAGATTGCACGGATTGTCGATTTGGCAATGGTATATTTGTTAGAGGATTGGTATCGATGGCGTTCATTCTTCGGAAACTAATTGCGAAATTCGTGATGGCTGTTTGTTACAGCACTGTCCGATTCAGATGTAGTTTCTGTTAACAAACAGAAATTTTCTTAATTGTTTCAAAATAATGGAAGAGTTTTGTTTCTAGAATGTTCATGTATTTATTTATTTAATTCGATAGTCTCTTTGTTATACTACTATTATAATTACGTCATTTAATATTGAGGATAGTATCTCAAATATTTTTTTTAAAAATAATATGATCGTTATTTTTAACAATGGATATCATCAATTTTTCGATGTTTATTATATAATATTTTCAAGAAAACTTTTATAATTATAATATCGATTGTATTATTATTAATAATTTTGAAACACATTAAATAGTACATTTTATCAAAAACTAAAAATAAATTACATTCAAGAAACCATAAAAACAATTTCCTGAAAATACATGTAAATACGTTTTCGCCTCGATAAAAAGCGTTTTATAAAAATAGTCCAGATTGAATAAAAAATATCTAGATATTTTTTTGAATAAAACGTTCAAGTATTATACGTATATATGTACGTAGGAAAAAAAGTAGCTAACTGAAGTTTTCACATTTATATTCCATACACAATACATATTGACTTAGTAATTCTAATTTGAATATTCATTTGAACATTCAGAATAGCTTTCATGAAAATTCACGAAAAGTGTAGTGAAATGTTTTTGAAAACGCATTAATTTTTCACGAGGATATGATTCAATAGTAGTTTTGCAGGGAATATGAATAATCTATATTTCCATATAATTTTTGAATGTAAAAGTTTTTAACGATACAAATGTAAAAAAAATATTTAGATTTTTTTAAATAAGTATTATATTATACAAAATATATAAATATGTACATTAATATATATTTTTATAATATTATATAATATCTAATATGTAATTTCTTGGAATTTGAACTTAATGTGAAGGTAGTAATTCATATAGAAATCTTTCTTGTGCTAACCATTAGAATGCAAAATCTGATAACATATAACAACGTCGGCAATATATTATACGAGGAAAAATTTTGTTTTCCACACTCACACGATATATTTTCATTATTTTTTAGGATATTTTTGCGGTTTCTAGTATCATATTTTGAAATTGTAATCGTATGAAAATTCTTTAAAAAAATATTGCCCACTAATTTCGCAATCGCTAATTTTCGAATGGAATACAGAAAAAATCCGATATCGAAAACCATCGAGCACGAATTAACATCTCAACCAAAAGAAGGTTGAAAAGCACTGTTAAAAATATTGGAAAAAGTTAAAACCAACGACCGTATCGAGGCTAGTACATACACTCAACGGATAAATTGAAAAGCGATATGTAGCTACGACTGGAAAAAAACACATATAAAATAAAACGGAAAATTGCCAGTCAACGGGGGAGTGGTTGTGTGCAAAATTGGCCAAGAAGACGTCGACAAAGAGAGAAATTGACTGAAAAGTGTGAAATTGAAACACGGAGCCGAGTTGAAAGACGCGTTCTCCTCAAAATTCGCCTCGTTTTCCCCTGAACAATTTTCATTCGTTCAGTGAATAAATAAGCGTTGTGCTCTACGTAGATACGCGCCCCGGGTTTATGAGGGGTTTTATACATTGGGGAAATTCAGGTAGTTCGGACATTCTGTTAAATCCATGGTAATAGGTGTTGGGGGTCTTCTTTATAGTTCCGCAACTATGATGATTGTGATAGTTTTGATCAAATGAAAATATGTGAATTCAAGAATTCTAAAAGTATTTTAATTTCGATTGAAATCGGAATACGTATTTTATCGAATATAAATTATTGATGTGGATTTTTTTCGAATTCATTTTTGAAAAATTATCACACCATTTTTCATTTATCGATTTTTTTCAATCTTAAAATATTTTCCAATACCACAGAATCAGCCGAATCTCCTCTTTATGGAAAATCCGATTTTGTTGTGTCACACACACGGGGACGACTATATGCGCAAATTCACGGGTCATAGAACAGCCCCCGTCGATTCGCATAATTATCGCCGATTGATGTCGAAATTTGCATGCCGGCCGTGTACGAGAGCGATATTAAAATACCATATATTTTCTCCTTTAGTTATGTAGATAACACTGTCTGGCGGGAAACAGTGCGGATTTAAATTCGTGAAAATTATCGTCGTATCGACCGCTTCTGTTTGAAGTTGATTGCTATTTATATATAGAAGTACTACGTTAAACGGTTTTCAATTATGTAATAAATGTTAGTTTAATTTCGTTTTGTCAATTATATTATATATAGTTTGAAATTGTTTCATAAATTCATTGAATTATCAGTGTGCTTTGATGAGTATGATCCTGTTAATGTGTTTGCAACAGGATTCAAAGTGGTCATAAACTGTTGTGTTATCTACTTGTTAAAATATCGATGTATATAAATGAAATACTACGATTATATTTAAAGAATATATTTAAAATCATTACGTAATCAAATTACAGTTTTTAATGCATAGGTAATTTATTAAATGTCAGTTGATTTAATTGAAAATTATAAAAACAACAATCCGACATATTATTTTAGACAGGCGAGTTTTATAACCACGCAAACACCGAAACACTTTTCATACCCTTTTTAATTAAGTTAATTATACTTTCATCTAATTAAATTCGTGTAAAAAAATCTTAAAAAAGTACACATATATAAACCAACGCTTACGACAAACACCATTCACGATCGCCGAAGCGTATAACATCCAAGCGAACCTTATTGCAATGTTCACCTGAGCGCCGGCTTAGCATTGAACCAAGCCAACAAACGAGCCCCCATATACAAATTGTGACGTGAAAACGTTTAATTAACTGAGGAATCGGGTCACTCCCGACCAGGGTATCCCCGGGGAGCAATCCTTTCCGTATTTACAGCAGAAAGCTGAAAACGGGACGTATCTCCGCTAACGCGTCCCGGAAAATTTCCTTTCACCGCACTGCGCACTCGTTATCGGTGTGTGAGGGGAAATTTTTCGAAAAGTGTCTCTCCTAGCTTACGCTTGTACATTCAGTGAATATTTTATAAGTCGCAAGGAAAGTTGGGCGGAAAGCTGTTTATTATGAGAGCGCGTATGTATTTTTTCCTGTGTCGCTAATACGCTCTAGGGAGGAACGATTTACGCGCGTGGGCTAATTTTATGGTTGTCGTTTGCGAAATAGTAAATAAGTTAGGTCTAATTAACGTGATGTATTTATAGATGGGAATTAACTAAATATGTATTGAAAAGATATTATATTTCGAACTATTATATATTGATAAATTCAGAAATATAATACTTCATATGAAAACTAAACAATATCCACTCAAGGATAACGATTTTCCGATACTATTTAAAATCTATTTTAATATTCTAAACAATAGCGGTAGTTGGAAAACGGTGTATTTGATAGTCCACAATGTGGACTCCATATTATACCAAATTTTAAATCATGGACTCAATATAAAATTGGCTGTATAATAGTTCGTAGCAAATCATAGTTGAAGAATAATACGAATGCAAGTATAATGTAGTGCCCACAATAATTCATCCGGTGCTAAAATCTCTTAAGACATTAATCACCCGGTGGCGTAGCCGTAGTGCTATGTGCTATGCCATATATTTTTAAATATGAAAGCAGTAGCCGTAGCACATCAATTACGTTAAGAAAACCGTGACGCATATGGTAACACACTTTCAGTTCATTTCCTCTTATGTAAATTTTGAAAATTCAAAGCTTTCAGGCACGTATCTTGTCTTCAGCGCATGGACATTTATCATTTACAGTTTCAAAGATCAAAATAGTCGAATGCTCATTGTTGATGAAAGATTTGCGGTCGTTTTGAAAGTCTATGTGTTTTCGAGTTCATTTTTCAAAAAAATAATAATGTAGACTAGTTCAAAGGTTCAAATAAAATTTTAATTAAAATATTCATAGAATTGAAATTCCTTAAATTATTTATTCTATTCGAAAAGAAATTGATCAAAGTACAAACGTTTTCATATATACATATTATATTATTCGTTATACGTTTTTGTATACACATATATTTTTCGATAAAGTATGAATAAGAGCTATCACAAAGGTTTTCAATATGCCATTAAATATTATTTCGAACATTGTATTGGTAGTAATATATATGTCGTGCCAGGCAATTTTTCCTTTATACAAAAAAATAAGAAATATTTCTCGACGTTTAAGAGTCCAATTTCGACCAACTTATTGGATAGATAATAGTTGTTTTCATATATATGTACACAAAGATACTGAGTGTTTTCAAAGAAATCTTTTACTTGTTTTAATACGAAATTTCCTTTACATGAACAGTGAACACTCGTCAAAACAAAACTTCCAATTTGATATAAAAACAACGGGAATGTTTTTCGCTGGACCTGCATTTTCCCTAATTTCGTAACGTGGAAAATGTAATGTGAAATTGCATGAAAGTTTTCTGCATAATAAGGGTTAAATTAAACGGAACAACAACGCGTGTTTACGATGTTTGTAAATTTAATTTAATAATTCACGCATACATACCATGCAGTATTATTCTACCATATGTGCAAATTTTCCCAGCAGAAAGGGATGCACTCGAATGAATTTATGCATTGTGAAAATGCATAACGGAACCGAGTTTGATTTTACAAAAATAGCTTATGCAATGAACAATTGCAATGTTTCAGATGAATAACTTCAATACAACAAAACTTCCTTTTGATTGAATCGTATTTTGCCTACGTCTATAGCAAAATTGTTGATTGTTTTATTCGAATTTTTTTATAAAAAGATTGAGAATCATTTTCAGCTAGAGTGTCGTCCGTGTGATTCGATATGTCAACGTGGCATTTGGGGTTTGAAAAGACGAAATGACACACAACAATAATGAGGTCAGGTGTCTTTTTTCTTTTTTATCATATGGACAAATTGGGACATTTTTCTTCGAAAATGTTACATCTCATACATTAGTACTTGTACGCAACACTTACTTTTCACCACCTAATTCGAGCGGATCAGATAAAAAGTTTTCTCAGATTTTATGATCCATTGTCTCTGAAATCGATCTAAATGTAAATTTTCATTCCAATTAACATCGTTTTGCCAATATAACAAAATTATTCAATTTTCCTAGAACATAAATATGATTATGTGTTATTTACATGGTAATAAACGCGCCTGGTTATTAATATAGTTAATAATTACTTGAATATAAATACATTTATGAAAGTGGATGCATCGAATTCATCAAGTTTAATTAAAATTAGTGTTAGCTTAATAGAAGTTTATTTATTCCATTTTGTTTGCAGAAACTATCTCCAAACTTAAATTGCGCACTCAGTTTGAGACGATAATTAAGAACGATCGAAACACACAGCCGGATCTGAATCCATTATCTGTAGATTACGGTTCTATTTCATGTGATTTAAAATTCTATATTAAATTATATTGCAAGATTTATGATGCTCAAAATAATTATCAATCTTAATTAATAATTAATTAATTAATAATTATCAACAAATATATTTTTTTAAATATACAGTTTTAAAGAATTTAAACATATAATTTATTGGGATTAAATACGTGTGCTAAGTATTTCAAACTTATATACGTTTTCAGTGTAATTATTATTTCATTGTGACAAAGAAATATAATAAAAATACCTATTAGATCAAACTTTGTTCACATCTAACATATGACAGAGATATATGTTCCTAATTATGAAAACCACGCGATACTATAAATTAAAAAATATATTATATTAGAATTATGTTAGATAAGTTTCGAAAAGTTTTTCGTCATTTTCCGCCTCTACCGACATAGACGTCTGAATATTTTCCTCTCTTTATTACTTTTTCCTTTTTCACTCGACCAAAGATGGTCGTCGTCGATGGAAGATGTCTAGTCGGTTCGTCGGAGACGTGCAATGCCTTTTGTTCAGAATTCCAGGAATTCCTCTCTAACCTCGGGATATATAATAAAGCTGTAACTAGAAATGCAGTGCAATTTTTATTTTCAATATACACAAAATATACATTTAAAACGATCGAACTGATATGAAACTAGATGTGACATGACATGGGTCGTGTTAGCTTGAATATTCATACCCTATTGTACCTGATGGAAGTTATTCGTTCACCATTTGTTGAATATATTTGTAGCAAAACCTTTTTACTTATTTTCTTAATCCTCATTTAAATACATAATTTTTATACATAATACGATAAATTTTTTTGCGATGGCAATCGTTAGTATTGACGAAGAATAGTAACATTTGAAAAACTTTTCATATGATCATTTTGCTTACGCGTGACAAGATGTTATCATTACATTATGTTTGTAACTTCTACATATATAAATTTTCGACTAAAGTATAGAAAAGTAGAAAAAAAATATCTAAAATAAAAAAAATCACGAACTGTTAACAAAAAATTGTAAAACAATATAAACATTTCATATCTGATAATAAAAAATCACAACATTTTCATATTCCTAGCATTATATTATTTCAACTAAAACACCATTTTTTTTATTAAATTCCACAACCTCATCCAAAGACCTCATGACGACCTATCCAACATTAACTTGAACCATTTACGACCGCGCGCAACATTAAGAAAACCCATTCGAACGACCACCTACTAAGAACCTCTGTCTTATGTCAATCCATACGTTAAATGGGGCGAAACAGTTTGAGGATAACTGACATGTGGAACTCGATAAGCATCACGGTCCTGAAAATAACGATCCACAAGCCGGGGCATATTAGCGATCGCGATTTGCATGAAACGTTCCGATTTTGCGGTCTCATCGAACTCCGCCGAGGGGTTTATTTTGCGACTTAGCGATTTTCTCACGTTTGATCCCTTATTTAATATGTTTTCGACGTTTATTGGATTGGTTATGATATGATGGGTGGCAATAATGCGCTATGGGGATGGTTAGTTCATGTTTTCGTATCGGCAGTTGGTTTTATTTGCTTTTCATTAGTGCGATCTGTGCGCTGTCTGTTTGCGTTCGTGTTATGGGTGATGGTTTAATTGAATTTCGTGTCGCATCATAATTAATATTAATATATTTCGCTTATATGATAAATATTTATTGCCATTTTTCGATATGAATTCATGTGTTATGAATTTACATTTGTTTACTCAATAATTTTATTGCACATCATTATAATATGCATTATGTTGCGTATTGACAATATTCAAAAATTATGATTTCAATATTATTTTAATTTTTTTTAGTAAATTTATTCAAATATACAGTATATTAAAATATATATACAGGCAAAGATTTTTCATAAGATATTTTTTTTGCGTATTAAAAATTAAATCTTAAATCGATAATATTCAATTATTGTTATACAAAAGTCTAAATTCATAGTGGTATATTATTTATTTAAAATACTTTGATTTTTCAACTAGAAGAATCGATAATTGAACCTTTCATCGAGCAATAAAAACAATACGTATCCATAGACATTCAAAATCTTCTTGTGCGTATAAAGAAATTTTTTATTCAATTAGTTAAATGCAAATTTTCAGTTCAGCGAACTGTTCCGAATCAACGATTGTCGAAACGTGGAATCTGATAAATAATTGGATGCGTCTGAACCATCGAATAATAATAATAGCACGCACGCGTTAATTAATTTTAAAAAATATAGCGGTGTCGAATTTTTACGTGAAAATATGAAACACTTTTCTCTTAAAATTAAAATGATTTTTCATTTTGAAAAATGGCGTCCATCGTTTATATTAAAAAATATATGAATCTGTAACTTTATTACTTTTTTATATACGTTATTATATCCAAGCGTAACGAGACAAATTATCATATACGAATTTTGTCGCATTCAATTAAGCGCCGTTTAAAAGGCTGCCTGAGTTTTAATACAAACCATTTCAAGTACGTGGTTTCATCTCGAAACTACCACGCGAGCTGAATTCCAAATTCTACACTAAACGGAAAAGGGTATCTTATTAGCGTTTTCCACGCTCCAAAGCCATCGCGAACAAAGATGCGCGAAATGCATCAAGTGTATCTGCCGGAACGAATTTTGAAACGATGCACAATAACTGCATTTGGAAGTCTGTGACTGAAGATAACATAGAAAAGAGTATGGTGGACTTTTGAGCTGGTCTTTTAGGTCTGTATGTTCGGAAATTGAGGTTAACTCTTACCAAAGGTACGATTTGAATGTTAAAGGAATGTGCTTTAATTAATTTTGAAAGTAGTGTATTGATATTTTTAATTATTAAAATGATTTGCATTCAAATCTTGCATACTATAATTTAAAATTGAATATGTCTCGGCTCTGCTTTTGTGTCCACATAATGGAACTTTCATGTAAACCACGCTGACGTTAAATCGCTGCAAAGTTATGATAAACATGGCAGCTCTGTTCGATACGGAAAGACGACATTAAATCATTACACAGAAAACGCTTTCACAAAATCGCCTTCAAAGAGCGTGAATTTAATTAAAAACACGCTCACACGTACAAATTTTTGATCACAAATAACACGAACGAAGACGCTTTGGCAAAAGCTCTATATAAACACGAACGAACGATTTAGATGTTAATTAAATGGGGGTTTAATTGCGTCTGTTCGTTTATTAAAAGCTAAGCACAATTCACACTCCGGAGAATCTTCAGATGGTCGTTTCGCGGAGGACTGTTTTTTTTTTTTCAATATTATTTTCTTTCGTTCTTGGTTTTCCTTCCTGACTCCGGCCACCTGTTTCAATTATATTAAAAGCAGTCTGCGATTGAAATTTAAATTCCGTCAGATTTTAAGGCTTTCGTTTTGTCGTAGAAAAATGTAGGTCATTCAGCGCGCCGTTGTACTGATCCGGTGATCTGAGAGATTTTTTTTTCCGAAATCTGAAAATAAATTTTCTTCTTTGTAAGGACTGTTCATTTTAATAGTAGTGACCGTAAAATAAATGAGCACAATATAAACTATGAAATTTTCGTGAAATATTCCCTCAAAATTTAATATACATATTTTACCAGAACCTTTTAGGCAGGACATTTACCAGAATAATATCACGAATTATTTAGACCCAATATTATCATAAAATAAATATACGGATCACATATTATACTTTCGAAACAATAAGTGAAACCTACACTAATTGACATTAGCATTAGTATAAACTACAAGCTTACATTCTGAAAAGCAAACTAATTTCACCGAGAACCTTGACAGTCCCACCTCTCTCAGTCCAGTCTTGAGTCTTGACGTCATATACATTAACCAAATAATTTACCACCTATACATAGTTTCACAGAGAAACTCCTAAGCCTAAGACATATAAAGCAAAGCGTAAAGTTTCGTTTCGGAAAAAAAAGTTAAGGCCACTTACGTATTCCACCCGTTGTTCTTGGGGCACAACTTGATATAGTAGTTTCCCGTTTTCGCGGACACCCTTTTGCCCAGTAATGGGCCGAAATTCGCGGAGGGCACTCTCGCAATTCAGTTTTAAGGTTTTCAATCGGAAACGGTCGTAAAGTTGTGAAATTCCCCATCTTTACGATCCCCAACTGACGGTCGGGCTCCAATATCGAATCTGCTCACGAAAAAGCGTCGTCGGTTTCCATTGATCTTAAAGCTTTCTCAACGCGCGTACTGTTTGCTATTTTATATATTATATACGCCCAAGCTCATTCGAAACTTGGAAAATCGACTAGGAACATAAATCACAAACTCGTCGACAACTGTCAATAGAAACTGGAAATGGATCTATCTATATTTCGTTCGTTAGAGTTGTTATAGGTCTATGTTGACGATTCTCGATCAGTGTCACAATATTCCACTGAAATTTTTGCAATACAGAATTCTCATATGATTTAATTGAATCGTTCATTCATCGGGTTCGAAAAATTTATAACCATATAACATTCAACGACCAAAAAAAAAATCAGCTGAATGTGAAAATCTAATTCAATTTTCGCGACAGATAAAATCCGCCGTCATTTAGTATTGCCCTGTTCTTTAAAAAATTGCCGAGTTTCGAGAAACACGTACAAACACAATACACATATAGCACATGGTGAAATTGCATCCACAGCCTACTAATACAATTTTCATATAGACACATAAATTATGTGCAGTATTTGCGAGCGTATGTTCGACGGTACGTGAGAATCGAATCAGGTCAGCGGTTTCCTTCGGCGAATTTCATCTCTATGTGTTAAAATGGGGATAGACAAAGTGCGGTCATCCGGCTAAATTCGATCCTGAGGGTTATGTGTCATACGTTATCGGGGTGAATTTTTAAATTTTATTGTCGCTCTATGATTTGTTTCGTTAGATATTATATTTATGATTCGTTTCTCCCATCGGGTGTTTACTTGAAAAACATCTTATAAAAAATGATAATGTAACCGTAAATATTTTTCTATACAAGAATTTGTATTCATTTATACATCGAATCGGTCATTTTTGATTTATTTAAATTATTCTCGATTCTGTATAATGATGTTTTCTTAAATAGTTTACATAGTTTTTATCAATTATGAATGTATTTTTATCCAGAGATTTATATTTTTTCCATAAAATATTATCTATATGCTAAGTGCAGCCGTAGCGGGACGAAGTGCCAACGTTATTGCTTTCATTTGAATATATTAATGTAATTCGAGACACTGAGCTGTTTTACGTCTTCTTAACTGCGTTCCGTACATTCTCTGGATTAAAATAAAAAAGAGTCCTGTAATTGCTACATTTTAAATTTAAGGGTATAAATATATATTTACCATGATTTAAAGATTTTCAAAGTAAAACATATTTTAGTTTATTGCTCGATAAATAACTTCCTGGAAAAAATATAGAATAATTTATTAACAATTAGCTTATGTTATTCAAAGACAAGTAGTTATTTTCGTTCAAAGAACATTACATCCGAGCTACTTTGTTATTCTTATTACAGGTTATATAATAAATATACCTACAAGGAATCGCCTTGCGGCTAAATATACTTGTTAACGTTTTACTCTTGGCTTCAATGTTATTTTGATATTAAAATGAATAAAACGACAAATTTGGAAATTCTCGTTCAAAAAAGAATTTGATCTGCAAATTTTATATCATTAAATACACGTATTATAATCGTATAAAATATATATTAAATTAACCCATTTAACTTCTTTTAAGAAATATTATTATACACGATTCACAATGATGTTTATTTGTATAACCAACATTAAAATGGCATTAGTGTGTTCCTATTCTTTAGAAAAGCTGAAAGTCGTGACTGAATTCATTATATAAACGAGTGAGTGAACGAAAGGTTCAAGTTCGATAAAATCAAAAGTATCACGTTAAATTTTTCATTCTTCTGACTTTTGTGTGAGTGAGTAATGATAAAACATTTTTTCTTATGAGGTTTCATACATTCGATTGTAAAGAGAGTATGAAATAATGAAAAGCGTGCGATTCATATAAGAATTCAACGAGTAAATAAATAAATATATCTTCATTTTTTTAATATTTTTATGTAAGTTTAACGAGTTTGAACATCATTACATAAATAAAAATGAATAGCAAATATTTCTTTACCACATATTTTTTCACTTAGAGTTATTCCTAAATTGACGATTCTCAGGAAAATGTAAGGAAAAAGGTATTGTATAAATATCAATAGGAGGGTGAAGTTATTTTTTTCATCAATAAAGATATGCGCATCCGATAGAATATAATACATATTTCTTCGATAATATTTTGTGTATTTGTATGAAAATATTAAAATATATAATATGCATACATATATATACATATGTATATAAGATTAGAAAAAAAATAAAGCTTGTTTTCATTTAGTTTCAATGTGTTCGTATTAAACCTCTCAATCAAATATTCTAATATTCGAATTATTCGTCCATTTTATAATAAATGTCTTTGTATATTTAAAAGCTTAATTAGATTTTATTCGTATTTATTTTATTTATCTGTATTAATTACTTAACAATATTTCATTCAAAAAAAACACAAACACGAGCGGATTTTCAAGATTAATTTCAATTTGAAAGCCCGCAAACAAATCAAACATTATTTAATTTGAACATCAACAAAATTATATGGCCTCCTACTTAAACAGACATTTTCAAAAAGAACTCCCAAGAGAGCACCGATTTGAAAGCATCAAAACAGCTACATTTTTGATGAAATCCCCTATAATTTCAACAACACAACTATCCCCCGAAGCTCTTCGATGACATTTGAGAGCCACCAAACACGATCGCTAGATTAAAGCTGTCGCAGACTGAACCGTCGAATTTCAGAATAATCTCGTCAGGATTACGTCGAAACAATGTTATACGACCGACGACAAAAGTTGCACCGAGATGGGTGGCATGGATAAAGCGAAGATTATGCTTGACAGGTTGAAAGGAGGGCGGGGAAATCGAATTTAAGTTTTTTTCCAAAAAAAAAAATGAAGGGTGTCAAAAAACTTAATTTTTGCAATTGAAAGTGATCGGTATTGATATTTTCAATTAATTATTCACATTTTTTTTGATATTATTGAATGATATCGTTTTTGTGGAATCCTTATAAGAAATGAGAAATATATATAATAGAAAGCAATTTTCCCGTTTCGTAAGCGACCCTTATAAAAGTTCTTCAATCTGTGTACTTATCTCTTATTTGTAACATATACACCAGCTTGGAAGATTTTGCAGGATGAAGTTGAAATTGCGAAAATGAGTCCGTCTCAATAAAAAAGATACGTTTTAAGCGATTACTCGGACCGGCGTGCGAACTTTTTGCGGCGTTAAGATTTAAACGCTTTGTTATTTCTCGCGGAAAGGCTCGCATTCACCTTAAAAATGTTTTAAGTGCTCTCTCTCTCTTAAGTTGTTTGCTTTTTTGCGATTCTGACTTTTTAATTAAAAAAAATCGAGCCGAAAATACGCGTCCGCAACACCATCTGCCATAAAGAATTATTATTGTAATGTGACTGTGACATTATTACATTTTGTTGTATGCGAAAAATTATATTAATCGATTTTTCTCAAATTGAATTACGGAACGTGTCAGGCGAATAATTTCATTCAATTTGCATTCCACTTTACAAAAATCTAATTAAACGTACTACGCATCGTTTATAAATAATTTATATATGGGGGGGAACGGCTCTGATTTATTTCTCTAATGTTGTTTACCGTATCATTTTCTGCATTTACAAAACAATCCTATAATTGAATAAACATATACATTATATATTATCCATAAATGAAGTTATTTTTTTATGAAGTTCTATAGTCATATTTCCCTTCAGAACATGTAAGAATTTCATTTTAATGTGCGCTGTGTTCTTTTGCTTATTATTTTTTTAATTAATTTCTTTGAAGAAAGTAATAAAAAACTCCTCTCAAATTAAAAAAAAAACTTAAAAAGTTATTTTATTGTATTATAACTGAATAAGTGTCCCGTGAAAACCAAACGAAAATGTATAATTATTCAAATATAAACGGTTTAGTCTTTCCAAATCCTCGAAAGTTAACCGATAAGTGAGACGGTAAGTATTTAAACTCATTTGAGAATCATTAGCCTAGTATAATTTGGTAAAAAGGTTTTATATTGAAACTCCTCGAAATTTTTATTTTTCGTATCATTAAACATCTTGTAGACGCTTTATGAAAAAGAATACAATTGCCAATAGCCTATCGTAAAGACTTTACCTTTTCTTTGCAGTTATCTAATCTCTTCACATCAAGTTTAAATCTAAATACAAAAAAAGTTCACGAATACCCGTATTTGGAAATTATCATGGAACGTTTCAGAACTGAAAAGTATTCAATATTTTAAGAAATACACAAAAACGGATTTCCGCGACGTGTTTGTGGAACGTTTTCTGGAAATTTAGCTTAACGAGTGCGTATAAATCGGAAAACAAGCAAAGTTTGCTACTTGCGCACTCTAATCCCGAACTTTATTCAGGACGGCTTTATTATTACCGCAAAGCATGCAAATTAAACATAAACATTCCGCGCCGACCATAGTTTCCTACACGTGAAGTAAACCATGACGGTTTATCATATGAACCGTCGGCGATTATTTATAAATGCGTTGAAATGTAGAATTTTATTCTCGAAGGGGCTATAATTCGTTGGGTCTGATAATGATGATGAAAATAGGTTTGTCGTTAGTAATAATCATTATGTAGGCTAAAATTTCGTAAAATAAAATCAGGTTGTGCGTTTCATTTCATGAAAAATTGATTCGATTTTTATTTAAAAATAAAGATGATTTTTCAATTTCACAATAAAGACATTGTGAATCAATCAATTAATTAACTTTTTATTCATTGTAGGCGATGTTTTATGAAATTTTAAACCGATGATAAAAAATAAAACTATCTCAATAATTCTAAGTATATGACAGAATACAATCTCCCAATATAGTTCTGAAATAAATTCATCAACAATAATAACAATGGAGGGTACCTAAATATAAATTTTTACACATGCCAAATATATGAACGTCAGACCTGAAATATTGAAAAAAGAAAAGCCTTAGTCACATCGGCTTTTGCAAAAATGACGGAACATGTATCGTAATGTAAATAGCGATGGAAAAAACGCACAATAAGTCCAAAAATTCTTTCGTCATTCTCACTCGAAGTGAAACCGAAGCACACAGTTTTTCCATTAGTCGGAGGCGCAGAGGAAAACGGATACGCTTTCCCAATCATTTCCCGTTTATTTTCGAGAATTCTGCAAGGGAAATTCCTCGAATACCGGAGTCGCGCATAAGTCCGCTTAATTGAGCAATTTTCGCGATTTCGCCTGCATATTGATTTTGTGCGTTGTATACAACGACCTCGTATGACTACAGTGGATATTCGATAGTACTCTATTTTGAGAATTTTTCCATATGTATTTTTTTATAATCTATTTTTATATGATAATCAACGTTTTATCTCTCATTAAGTTTTGAAAATATATCCATTTATAATAATGTCAGTCGATTTCTATCAAAATTAATTTCAACACGTTTAAATTAATTTCAGTAATCTTGTTAATTATTGTTGATCATAAATTTTGTAAGTTATCAAGAAGCTTATCATCAAAAAGCTATCTCTGACGAATCTCTACAACGAAAAATCTAGGTTAAATCTAGGTTTTGGGGTGGTCAATGAACTAAACAGTTACATGTATTTAGCAAATTCAATACTGTGACAATATCAATAAATTTTTCATTATATATCCTTGGAGTTTCCATGCTGACGTAATTTTCTCCAATAGAAAATTAAACTTTCTAAAGTTTTCTGCAAAATGAGTATTCATAACTTTTTTTGTTTTACAGCATATTTAAATCATACATTTAATTTACAATAAATTTTTATTGTTATATAAATCAATTTTCAGAATATCACAATTATACTATACTACACAATATCACACCATATATAATATAATAATAAGGTATAATAGATCGATGCTTACAAATTCGATAAGAACGCCTCGAATGTCAAGAGAACTCGCTTTCAGCAAATCGATAGGGGTTAATGAAACCCTTTTTCAGCGGATAGCACCACTACAGCATAGTAAGGTTTAGTCTGTGAAAAAATATATTGATCGGTGGAAAACAAAGAAATTAGTCTTTAATCTCGTATCTTTCTGACAATGGAAAATTGCCGTCATCTAATTCAATCAAATTGCTTTTCTTGTTCCGAGAACTTCTCATGTAGATGAATTTTAAAATTAAATCGAATCGCTTTTACTGTCCTGCAATGCAGAGTTTCGTAAGTAAGTGTTAAAGTTTTTTATGTGCTATAAAAATATAACACAACGATGTTTTGATTAATTAATATGCTATATATGGTGTTTACAGTCGTTGAAAAAATTTTAAAATTAAATTTCAATGAAATAAATATTAGAAATACAAATATTTATAATCGATTTTCCGAAAAAGTACAAAGTTAATAATGTTTGTAATACTATAATATTCAATTTTATCTTTCAAAATTAGCCTTCATGTTACAATTTTATGAATTGGCTGATTTGGAATGTTAAATTTGCAAAGTGAACATTTAATTTGCAATTTAAAACTTGTGAAAATGTATAATTGCAGATTTTCCAATCAGAGTGAACCATTATAGTTTCACGAAATGAAATTTGAATAAACACAAACATGACGCACTTCAAATTCTCAGTACATAAACGCGATCAATTTAATTTCAAAAAGCTCATCATAATTTATGAAAATAAACAATATGATTAGTGAATTGGTAAACAACTTTTTCAAATAAAAAAATACAAATAACGTTACAGAAAATTCCCGCCCACGAATTTTCAGGAATTTCCGTAAGGCTTCAATTAAACGGGTCTTTGATTACTCTCGAAGCATCCACTTAATTTATTGAACAAAAAATAGGAATATATACCGTTCTAAATAAAATATCATTTGAAAGAATCGCAAACAAACAATTAAACGGGAAAAATAAACCACCGCGTATGTATAATATTATAGAATCAAGCGATCCGTCTCGTTTTTCTGGTCACGTATTTATCATATCACGTATACGAGCGTATGGGGTTTTATGGAAACGGATTTATTTTGTCGTGGTTCATACAATTTTCGTGGTTTTCGGTTCTTCCTTTGGCAAATATAATATATAGACCATATTATATTGGATGGGTAGAATGGGAATTTTCGCATGAACGTTTTGCTATTTGAACACAGTTCACCTTTTTAACTCGTACAAAGAATGAACGTATTGTACATTATTTTTTTGCAATCCATTATTAACATTAACCGCATGTTCTTTTATACAGAAATACCCACTTTTCGATTCTTGAATCACATATGTTCTAAGAAAAAGCAATTGAATTGAATCTTTTTATTAAAAAATCAAATCAAATTCATCCATTATGAAATTTATAGATACGTTTATTCTATTGTATTATTCTGCAGATATTTTTATATGAAAAGTAATAATTTATATTTGCATTTCTGTTAAACAGTCTCTGACAAAAAAATACATAAGAATAAAACATTATATTGCATTCTTATCCATTTTATTGCTTTTTCGTATACTAATTAATTAAAAAATCAGTCGAAAGCACAAGTGTACGCGTCGAGAGCAAAACTCCTCATCCTTCATACTCACGCATTACGCTTCATTGCTTTTTATCAAAAAAAGATCGTCGTCAAATATATATTGTACGTTTTATCATGGTTCAAGTTTTATTAACGGTGCTGAACGATGCGTTCATATTTGGACACATTTTTTTTTCTTTTAGGAAAAACGAACCTTTCCCGGTTAGTATATAATATCGAAATGCGTGACTTTACGAGTAGTATAAATTGAAATGATCCTTTATTGTAATCGGTCGGAAGGGTCGAAAAACACGTTAATATAACAATATATAATAGAAGGTATGTATGTTTTGTATTGTATAAAACATCATTTTATGGGATATTATAAAATTTGAATACCGATACGGATAATAAGATGCAAAGCGTGTATCGCACAAGTTCGATGGCGAAGCTGTCTGTTCATTACCATAAAATGGAAAAAGTTTACGAAAACCGGAAATTTCGTTCGAATAAGACTTGTGACTATAGCATAACGCGTCGTAAATCACCGCGAAAAAGAGAATCGTATTTCTAACCTGTAAAAAAGGTGAATGTTTCGAGATAGCACCAAATGCGCATATACTATTCTGAATATAAAAACGGATTTTATGAAGAATAATATCGCACTTCCATGTGTGGACGCCTTAAAAAACCAGACAATGTAAGTCAAATTTTTTTCATCACACATTTTTTCATCGTAAATCAAGATTTTTTTAATAAATTTTCAGCTTACGTGCAGTACGAATAATTTATGCCTTCGCAATATCGATTCTTAAAGTCGCACACACATCACTTTCCCAAATGTACATTGTTTTTTTGACGTCGATATTTCCACTATCCACCTTGTAGAGGTCTCGTATAAAAATAACGATTTCAATTCTGCCGAAATTGCAATCGTTCACATCATAAAGCGTAATGGTTCGAGGCGTTAAATCGACCTTCTAAATCAAACTTTTCCTTCTCATCCGAACCAGGCGTTCCCTTTATCCAATATGCGCTTTTTTTAACTTGTCTGACGCGCTTTTTTCCGCGCCAAAATTGACTTTAATTTAAATTTAAGCGGTATGTAAAATTTTACGATGCGGCGTTGAGCTTTCGGTAGGTACGAGCTTATCTCGGATTTGCACAAGTAGCCGTCGCCCCCGGGTCACTTTATTATTGAATTTACGATATACAACAGTACCTGCATGAAAATTATTTTAATATGTACGTATTATGTGCGACACAGTTTCAGTCGTGTTTTGTGTGTGGACTGCTCGGTTATTTGAAGTTTCGAAGTTGAACGGAGAAAAATACAGCGAGTATCATTTCGAAAATATTCAGTTCGCATAAAATAGCAGTTTTATATTTTGTTGAAGTTTTTAACATAGAAATACTTCTGCAATGTATAGAAAATATATATTCGAATATGCAATTCTTAAAATGTGACTTATATCCCGTAATGCACCTATAAAAATATAGCTTTGAAACTGTACTTCTAGATTCATCGTTCATATATTCTCCTCTATTTTTAACTTTCCTGTATTAATTAATTTTTCTAAATGTCATATTTTATCTCTGATACAGTGCCAGTTTTCTAATTTTTCATATAGAATTTAATGTATCTACATTAAATATATATTACATGAAATATCTATTTCAATTACTCGTTTCATAAATATAGTTTATGTGTTAACTAAAAAAAAACTACTTTCATAAAATTCTCGAGACTTATTGTTAATTGTTGGAAATTGAATTATTATATCACAGTACCATAACATATATACAAACAAACTTTTTCATTAAACCATACGTATTTCAAATTTTAAAGCAAAGTATCAATTGTCATACATATATTATAAAAAAACCACCCAAAATTTCAAGGATTTTCATACATTATCCTAAACACCCTATTCACGTATTATAATAATATAGTGTATATATATTTTGTTTCCGGGTCCTTCCTCTATCTCTGAGGTTTTATTATATTTGGGGTCTTAGTCGTCGTCTTTGGGTTGTCTGCATTCGATATCGCACTCACTGACAACATTCATTCGTTTATGAAAATTCTTATCTAGGGCGGTTGCAACGCCGTATCTAGACCCTATTCAAAAAACTTAAATAAAACCGCATACTGCAAAGTTTTGCATCAAATTAACTCAAAAAATTTATGGTAATACATTTTTTCGAATAAATAAAATGATAAAAATTCCAATTAAATAAACTCCAAAAATATAATGTAACACAATTTTATCCTACCTTATATATTCTTTATACATTATTTTTCTATATATCTCTAAAAAAGTAATAATTATTATATATTTTCAATAAAAAATATATCCCAATACCCTAAAATCAATTATTTTTCGATATTAGCTCAATCGAACCAGAAATACCTATAATAGAACCCAATAAATCATCCACTTACGCAATTCCTATAATTAACCATTATAAACCAAACTACCTTATACAACAAACATGACATATGTATTATATATAAAACACATATGTTTCAATAGAACAATTGCAAACCCTCACCACGTTTCTGCTCATGGTAAGCAATATTGAAACTCAGCTCACGGCTGAGACACATCCGAGCCGCGTTAGGCTTTAATCCGATTCGTTTTCCATTTATTTCTCTGCTGTAGGAAATTGCTTAAGTGTGGACACATTATTGAAAGATTCAGGCCGTCGGTGGCAACGATCTAATTCAATTACTGTCGTAAACGCGAAAAAAGAGGCCAAATCTCAATCGGCTGGAGCCAAATTGGATTAATTATCCGCTAACTGAGCCGGCTAAGAATTTTTCGATGTGTTTGTGTGAGTTTTGATTTTCGTTTGTGAATATTTTATGTAAAAAAGCAATAAGATACAATTTAGGTATATTTTAAAATATTTTATGATGTTGTATTACTCTACTTGTTACATTATACATACATTCTAATTAATAATTTTAGGAAAATTCGTCCTTTGCAAATTGAAACGAATTTCCCTTAATTTCCTTTTAAACATAATTTTACTGCCTGAATATTTTAAATAAATTTCTTGATTCGTAGAAATACAAATATACAAAGCACTTTGGTATTCAGACCAGAAAACATCACGTTTTTTGTTACTTTTCAGTAATCGAAATTGTTGTTAATTGTCGCGATCTGTAAGCGGTACGCGTGCGGTCTTCGTAATTAGTTTAATTCGCGAACGCAAATTTACCGATTCATTTACATTCGCGAAGCTCTCATTTTGACGGATCAGATATTTTTTTCGAATAAATATAATAATACGGTATCTTGACGTGTCGTTAAATGTAAATATACCGTTAAAAGTTTTCCAATATGACAATATCGACCCTTAAAAATTGTGTGATACTTTTTTCGAACGAAGTTTTCTTTTGATCGGAAGCTTTCGATATGCGTGTTTTCTGAATAAAATATACGAGAAATCATATAATCGTGTTTTCGTTTACTTGGCATGTTCGAAACTCACATTCTCAACAGTATCGCTATATCGTTCCGTCTGTCATATTACTAAACGCGCATCGGGATTTTCGATACTGAATCGATGAAAAGAAATATAAGAAACAGAATTTATCGAATATCACGTCAGCAAATTGATCCGATATCCCCTTCGACCGACCGTGAAATTGGAAAAAATTGATTGATGATGGGCAGCTCAGATATTTGCCACTCTCAAAGAGCATATTGAAAATACTCTATTGAAAATGCGATGAGATTTATTGACACGTTAAACACTGACATATAACACTAGTATTTCATATTTATCAGATAATTCTCGTCGAGTGATATTCCTGAATTTATATTAACGAAATTATTTTCTCATCTACTTAAAAAAATGTATACCGGCATCTCGAAAAGTACGGTTTTTCCGCTTATCGCGGTCCGCGAGGCTTTCACTTAATTTCGATTCGGACCGAACGTTTTTCCTCCAAGACGGGTCAAAATTGGAAACCCTTCGCTTTCCCTTTTCGGTTCGGTCAACATTTTCCACCGGGCACTTTTCAGCGAACCTTTCGATCTTGTCCGAGTTTGAAATTCGCCTCGTTTACTCCGAGGGCTTTTCAATTCGGCAATTTTGCGCCGATGTGGCCACTATGGAAGCACAAACAATTAGCCATGTCAGATTGGATCGTGACGCAAATATTTTACGTCGCTGAGTGGCCACCGTGTACTGGTTTCGTAAGCTCAAGTGTTTCAAAAATATGTCTGGGAAATGTAATGGATGGTCTGAGAATTTCGTGTGATAATTGAAAAATATGCTTCGCACGCTAAATTCAAATAAATGTGTGGTTTTTTTTAGGTTGTGTACGGTTGAGAAATGTATTTTACATCTATAGGCAAAATATAGGTCAAATATTTAGCGGAAAGTTTTTTGAATATTCTATTTACGTGTTACGTGAACGCCTAAAGGGTAACGAATCAATTCAAAATATATAATACATGCAGATATCTGAAAGGAGTAAGAATTTTAATTTTAAGGGAAGTTTAGTAATTGTGGATAGTTTTTCTACTTGAATGGTATACTATAAGCTTTTCATTATACTTATCATTGTGTCCCATCTTTCTTATTAACCTGATTTAAGTT
Organism: Hydropsyche betteni; assembly: GCA_028571205.2. Lineage (NCBI taxonomy): Eukaryota > Metazoa > Arthropoda > Insecta > Trichoptera > Hydropsychidae > Hydropsyche > Hydropsyche betteni. The sequence goes on along the minus strand of JAOXNN020000037.1, from coordinate 374,537 downwards.
CACTGACTTTTTCCTCTTTCCTTAAATAAAAAAACTAATCCAAAGAAGAACGTCTGTAGATGTAAAACGATTGGATAAAAATGACTAAGATGTTAATAATTAAAAGTGGAAAAGTTGAAAAAAAAGTAAATATAGTTGCATTATATAATATCCAATTTAATCAATAAAACGCTTTTTTCAATAAAAACGCAGTCTTCTTTCAGATGTTCTCACATACTCATAAAAATTTTCAAATGACCGTTTTTATATTGATCAATCCTGTTCATCGCGATAAAATCGGCTAAGATAAACCAACTGTCTAGCAAATTTTATAAAATATATATCGAAATTAGATATTATCTGAATTTATTATGTATGGGTGACAAAAACATGGTACGACCTAATAAAAACGGCTCGCGCACAATGAAATACGACTTCTCTTCGTACAGTACGATAGCATCACGCGCGCTCGAGTTATTACGTATCACGCTCTAATTTATTATATAAGAGTGCTTTAGCGGTTATGAAACACGTCAAATACTTTATAGACTCGTAAAATATTAAACTATAAAATCAATGTACGATGCAAAACGTGTAATGCACGTAGCCCCGAGGAGAAGCAATTCCCGCACGCGTAAGTATGCGCAATTAAAACCGTCGCCGTCTCGACTAGAATTACAAGCGTTTTTCTCCCTTCCGTATTAAATGAGCGAATTTTTATATTGTTCGTTGGTTTCAGCTCGTGGCCGAAATATAAATCGAAAAAAAAGGTCGACAAATTGTCGACATTTATCGCGGCAAATTCCACTTTGGTGTACGGTCGTTTGAAATTGTGTGTGCATTTGAGCGGGTATTTATTTTTTTAATTGAAATTAACATGTATTTACCTTCAATGCACTAATAGGAAAATTTTCGCTTTGTTCAAGCGAGCATATTTTAAATTTGAGTGAAATTCTCGTTATAAATTATATTGAGTGTGCACCGTGCTCATTACGTGTAAAAATATTGACATACAATTCAAAAGTGCTAAAGTTTATTGGGTCATTCTATAACATTGTTCATAAAAACGATGTCACTATTTATATATTAAAAAAAAACACTAATGACTTTTATATGACCCTTTATACCCGATAGTATAAGGTTAATAATGACAGAATTATACGGGGGTAGATTTGAGTCCGTATTAAGTACACCTTTCATTTCATATTAATATTTCGACGATGTAATAAAATGGGAGCTTAATAATGCGAGTATTTGAGTTACACATATTACCTCATGAGCCCGTATACCACATTATAGTGTTATAAACATCAAATGCAATGAGCATTTGTTTTCATTCTCTTTGTGATAAGTTACACAACACGAATAACTCTCTCTCTCTGCGGCTGAAATTCAATACGGATTTTGAGATTTTCCCTTGCAATGTGACAGGATTCCAAATTGAAATCTGGCGTAAATCATTCCAAGGATAGAAACAAAACCGATTATGGACACGACAATAGATAGCATTTCCTTCGTTCTCACTATCGTAGACATGACGGAAATGTTGAGCTAGTTTTTTTATGTCACATTTTACGATAGAGACAAGCCTGTTTCTTTGTTTTATGACGTGTTTAGATATCCTGATTGTATTTGAAGCAAGACTTTTGGGTCATATCTACTACCTTATCTTACGGATGAAATAAAAATTAAAATATAATCGCATTCCTGGAAATATTGCTTTTGTTATCGTCTAATTCATTAGCAAGTATAATATGATATTAATTTGCATATTTCAAAATCATGTTCGATTACTTTCAATAGAATAATATTACCCAATTTTCCATGGACAACATTTTTACACGTGGGAAGTTTCAATAACACGAAATTTAAATAATGATTTCTCAAAATCAAAACAATTGAAAAAAGTTCCTAAACCAAAAACAAATCAAGCGATCAACAAAAATATATTAAAATCAAAAGTAAACCAACTCGATTTCTCGGGACGTCGAAAAAGTTGACCACACGTATAAAATACAAAATTTAATAAAAGTAATTTATATGCGCCGACATATTAGAAAATCGCTGAAACGTGAAAATTTCACGTTCGCTGGATTTGAAAACAAGTCGACCGCGCTAGAGTAAATTTGTTTTAGGCCTCCTCGATCGAATTAATTCAGATCCACCCTAAACATATTTTATTATTCATTATACATACATTAATGTTTAGATACTACGACCACAGATAGGTTAACATGATGTTTCTCAACCAGCGTTCACATACGGATGGACATGGCATTGTTTAATTAGCAGAAATTTTCAATGAATAAATTTATCATTTCTAACTGTAAACTGAAAGCTGAAACTCACAGACAGATGTAAAATACCATATGAACGAGTCCCTCTCTGTCATATTTGAGGACCTGGAGACTAACATAAATTACGACATTGTTACTTCGCACAATTGAATTTTAAGCTTTCGCCACTGAACAAACTTGAGAGCTTCTGTGTCTGGCTCAACAACGCATTGGCAAATTTTCAAATATACTCAACTCCGTGAACGTTAGACATTCCTGCCGGTCCATTAAGCGGATAGCGGATTAGGTTCACCCACTAAATTAATTAGGCTGGCCTCAACCTGGACAAGCAAAGTTCTGGAAGCAAAGGAGCAGTGGGCCTGTGGGAAAACACCGCCGGCTAGGCCAGGAAATGAATGCAAATGGAAAAACCCCGTCTAAAAATTATATTAAACGCGTCGAGTTCTAGTCACTTATCCGGAAAGCGAGTGAGTCGCGGCTGAATAAATAACCATAAATTAAATTTTCGCAAGAGAAGTGTAGTATCGAATCGCGAAATCTCCGAGTTCTTTTTTTCTGTAATTTGCTGGTCCGTTGGAAAAATGAAAGGCGCGCACAGCGGTTGTGACTCTTTCTATTTTCCGACACCGATATTGATATTGAAAATACGTAGTTTATCTCTAAATGGCATTCCATGCTCTGTGAACATTCATTTCCGCTCGAACGCACGTCGAAATGTGATCGGTTCTTGCTAGGACGTTTCACTCGAAAGAAATATGTTAAAATTGAAAAAATGCGGTCATATATTTTTCGCGATGGACTTCTTGTTGTTTTGCTGTGCAATCGGGTAAAAATACTCAATTATACAGAATAATTCAAAAAAATAAAATAAATTTTGCTCTTTAACAGCTTATGATTTATTCTTGCTTAGAAATCCAATTTAAAGACTGATAAATTTGAAAAACAACAGATATTAATTAATTCATGTAACGACAAAACTCAGCATCATACAATTTGCAAAACAGAAACGCTTGCAGAATATTCAATAGAAATTTTATATTCATTTTCCTTTCGACAGCGAGAACGACCTCTAATTCGAATTGCGTCCGTCGGAAGCACAATCGGATTTCCGTTTCCGGAAGACCGACGAGTCGAAAGGCTTTCATCGAAACAAACAGAGAGACGAACATATAGACAGACAAACAAACAAGTATCGATTAGTCTACTCTTTGTGCGTCCGATTGATTGGTCAAGAGACGATTATGAGACCGAGAAAGGGTTCGCCTCCCTGAAAGCGAAGGCTTTTCATATACATTTAAAGGATCTGACGAAACGATTTCACATTATTTTTTTTTTAATTTTGCTTGGCATATTATTTTACTATTTTTATTAATTTTTATTATCATAAACGTAGCTTTATCCTATTGTTGTAACATTATAATCGTATAGCATAATTTACGCAAGATAATTTTAATTTCCACCGTAGGACAATATTTTTTCGATATACTCCAACCAATTTTTTTTAAATTATAAATTCAATAAATCAAAAATTACTCAAGAAACTTAAAACCATTAATCCTAAATATTCCCAATCACATTCTTGTATTGACCGCATCACTTGGCGTTTGAATTTTATTTCAATGGTTGCTGAAAACTAGTGTGCTTGATAAAGTTGATCTCTTAATTATTTTTGAGTACGTGTAATATAAATAGCTAGATTTTCGGTTCACTATACTGGTTTCGAATCGTGGGTTCAGGTCACGTTAATTAATTTCCACGAGACGCCTCCGAGCCTATTGTCAATGATCAAATTGACTATTTAACCGTGATATTATTACACGTCCACGTGAAACCAACATACTCTTTGAAGCCATAGTCATATATGCGCACACATATAATGTTTATTTTGATAATATAATTTTGCAAGGTTATATCAAAACACGGTTAACGGTTAAGCTTGTCAAACATGGTAGTTCCCACAAATCACTAAAGTCAAGTGACGCGTGATATAATAGTTAGTATTATTATATATTATAGATTGATACAATCGTATCAGGTGGTTTATAATAATCAAACTTCTCAAAAAACACCCTCTTTTACGACTAGATCATAGCATCTACATATTACTCAAACGCGTAAATCTTTTATACATATATCATAATAATTCAAAGTAATCGACTCATTTGGAATCATTTTATTAAATGAAATTTAAATTTTACTCTGATAATTTTTGTTGTAATAATATAATATGACGTGCTTGAAAAGAATATAATTTATATTTTATCTCAGAACTAAACGATTTTATTATAGGTTGATTGAAAACTTAGAATTTAAATGAAAAGCATTTTCAAATTGAATTTCAATCTACAAATTTCCACACGATATTTTCGATTATTATATAATTATTCCTTTTATTCAAAATATATATTCTTGTATGATTTTAACACAAAACTTCATTATTTTCTTTTACTTTTTCCTATGACTGACCAGTACTATGACTGACCAGTATTTGACTATTTGTGTTTGTCTAAAAATACTACATATATATGCTTAGGATGGATTGAACGATGAATAAAATATGATATGTTACCCGGCCCATTCGTGGGTCGAAAAAATATATTGGCCGAATTCGTATGATAATATATCGCATAATTTTAGAGACATCCAATTTGATCGACAACGACGGAGCACAATAAACTACGAAGCGAGAAAATGGATGAGGACTGTCCGAAATGGAGTGCGTGTTTCGAATCGAATTTCTCTTGTCGCTTCATATTATATATTTTTTAACTGCAGTGGGACAGTTTTTGGTTGTTTTCCGTATCGGAAAATGCGAACGTGGTCGACAAATGTTGATTTTCATAATAGTTTGATATTCGAAATTTTTTTAATACGTTCAAATATTTTGAAATTGTAATTAATGCATGTTTTTACATGGTCATATTGAAAAAAATTCATGCTGAGTTTTTAATTAAATAAAATTTAACCAGAAAAAATTTCATATAAAAACCGTTAAATCTCGTTTATTTTATATTTCTTTGAGTTTCAATACGAAAACTTCAACTTATCTTCTAGCATGCCATAATTTTTTGCACACCCTAGCCATACAGCTCAGGAGTGGTTTTATGTACTTAGTCTGGTTAGATCTCTTGACTTTGGCAATATTCTCCAAATTTCTGATCGCTAAATTTTCAATTTACCTGTTTACTTTCTCCTTCGCCTTAGCTACGTAAACCGCAAGAGGTTCACTATGAGTTTATGGGCTCTTTTCCCAAAGGAGTAGGGTCTATCGAAAGAAAAGTTCTTCCCTCTGCTTTCGGTTCATAAAATCTTACGGTTCTGCTTATAATTTAATCTCGATGGCTTAGTCTTCAACTTTTACGGTTGATGGTTGTCGGATGTCCTATATTTAATTTGAATCCGTGCAGGGCAAAGGGACGTATTGGGGGAAGCTTTGATGTTGATCAGCTTATTGTTTAAGTACTTAGGATTTTATGCTCTGACTGCTAGATAGGTGGGCTTCTGATGGTTGTATTTCTTCTTTCTATTAAATTTTAACGTTAGGGTTAGGGTTGTACACGTATTCAAATGATTGCAACTAGGGTATCTGAAGGCAGGCGCAGACGTACGGCCTGTGGAGAAACGGATCGTAGTACATTAACTTTATTAATTGTATTATGGACTGTGTTTACCGAAAACTTGTTTATAGCAAAAATCTGCGGTTGAGTAAGTAATTTAAATTTGGCAAGATCAATATTTCGTTCCCCCATACCGTGAATAAGGATTAACCATAGAACACCTTTGCATCGGGGTTTTTTGCTAGTT
>JAOXNN020000037.1:321322-361327 GCA_028571205.2 Hydropsyche betteni | reverse complement strand
GATTTAAAATCTCAAGGGTTTTGAAAATCTCTCGATAAATTAACGATTTGAACCGTTGTTTTTTTTAATACATTATCAGTGATATGGGTCTTACCGTGAGTGCAGATTCTTTTTTTTACATCTCCATAAGAATTGCTTTAATAAGACCTTTGTACGAAAGCCATTTAGCCACGGGCGGTTCTTCATTATATCCAGTTGGGTAATCGAGACGTACAAGAAATTCCAATTTAGTCATTGTACATAAAGCTTTATATAAAACACAGATAAAATATTAGAAAATGGATACTCATTGATGTGTACGATAATTATATTATATTTGACGGATACTTCGAAATTAATAACGCACGAAAAATTGAAGTATGTCACAGTTCGAGCACGTATTTATTATATGGAAGAGGGTTCATAATCGCGACCCTTTTAATTTGCGAGAAATTTTCTGACCCGTAAACGCTTTCAAATTATTAACGATCTGAATAAATTAACGGTTATTTCAAAAACTGGCCCACATCGCGTAAATTATCTTTAATGCGAAAAAAATCACTTTTCAATTCTTATAATTTCGTTTTATATTTTTTTTCAATTTGAATTACACTCAAGAGTGATTGCTGTGAAATTCGAGTAGGATGAGTTTGATGGAGAATTAATATTTTTTTTATGTACGAAAAATTTACAAGTCAAATTTTTTCGACATTTTCATACGTATTATTCGAAAAAATCGAAATCATGCACATTCGGTTCTTTATAGGAACATATTAAAATTTGCATATAAATATGACTTTCCAATGATTTGATCGGACAAAGGTATGTTATTTATTCGTTTGACCCTTTTATGATTTAATTTTAACATGAAAACGAACTTGTAGCGTTTCAGATATCATATTGTTCGATACAATAAAAACGTGCTGAGCGACATTGAATGAAGCTTTTCAATATTGAAATACGGTATTGTTTCGGTTATATACAAAACGGATGGGATCTAATCACCCCCATGAAATGATATCACCATGACTACAAGTCGAGCTATTGAAATTTAAGATATATTACATAAATTGTATATCAAATCGATGTTTTTATATTATATGTTAGATGATATAATATAATATAAACCTTTCAAGATCCAAACGGGAATCGTGCTACCGCATTTTCGTGAAAATTTGAAAGGTACTGGTTTTAATCTAACTGAAAGAGCTTAAAAGCTTAAAACTATTTCCTGTTTAACAGCTTGGAAAACGTGGCAATTGAAAACTGACATCGCGATTTCCTCGTTACTATGGGCGCAAAATTCAACAGTTGTAATCCCATTAAATTGCAATATAACAGTTAAATGTGCCATTCGAACGTTATTGTTTGTCATCCGACGAAAAAAAATAACATAATAATAATATTGCAAAAGCTTATCTCGCAGTGAGAATATGGTGAAATCTCGAAGCGTAAATAGAATACGTCGAGGAAAATAAGGTCTTTAAGCCTCTTAACTGCGTGACGTGCCGATAGCCCAGACCAGCCAATTGGAAAAATTCCTTCAGGAAATATAAGCGGCGACGTAAAAAAAATCAAACGTCTACTGAATAAACATATATTTGTTATATACGCACGCGGGGATATTAACAATGAATGTACGTAAGGAAATCTCGAGCATTTCTCTGTGGCCGTGTAGCCCTTTTTTATTTTCCCGTTCGAGCAATTTTCAGCACACACGAGCGTGCCACTACTAAAAATTTATAGAAGGGTTTCCTTAGGTCTAGCACCGATTGTAGGTCTATCAGAGGCTCGCGGGGCTCTCGAGGGCCATTATTGATGTAGGGTCAATGGTAAATAAAATAAATCTGGCCGAGAAACGATAACGAAGAAATCGAGCACAAAATGTTTTTCCTTCTATACAAAACATATTATTTAATCGCCGATATAAATTATGATTACACGACGTTTGCTTTCAACATTGTTCCCTTTATATCGACAGCTTTAGCGGCTTTCGCAGTTTATATCAATATATTCCGTTTCGTTTTATGTAAGTTTGTTTATTTTGAAGGATGTAGTCGTATGTAATAAATTTTCATGTTGTATTCAAATGCGGAGCTTTGAAAAGATTACAATAAAACCTGAATGCTTTGTTACTGAAATGCTCATTAAAATTTAGTATAATAGTCTTGAAAGTACTTTTGTAAGAATCATTATTTGCAATGTGTAATTCAATAAATAAAATTATTTTAATTACATCCCAACTTTCGCTCGGATTTCAAAAGGTTTTGTAATAAAGGAAGTCTGCAGCATGTAAGTTTATTATATCTCGCTGGCGAAATTTACATATTTCGAGTTGTCACGTTTTTTTCGCGGGGGTGTCGTATGTAAAGAGCACGTTCCAAGTGAAAAATATTCTTCACACAATTCGAGTCACCTTAGAGATTGTTAAGTCAAAGCAAATTGCCGCTTCGAGGAAAGAGCTTTTTCGCGAGAAACGGAACACTCGTATCTTGTATTTTATTATACGAATGTTTATAGTCGGTTACTTTGAAACATTGTCTTGTGAAACGTCTTCCAATTCCATCACACGAAATGAAACGTTTGTCTTTGACCGTCAACAGTTCATCTGTGTTTTGCCATTTCTATACTTCAACAGGAACGAATACTTGAAAACGTCGCAGTTACGAAAATAAAAGAATAGTGCATTTTAGATTGCATGTCACTTCTAAATGCAAAAGAGCAGCGAGAGCGAACTCGGCTGATTCCTCTATTAATATTTTTTTAATCTTTCCATTCCGAAAAATGAGAAAATTGAAATAATTTACTAATTATGTTGAATTTAACTTAACTTTAATAATCAATGGGAATTAATTTACATAGTTAAATTGTTGACTTTCCAATTTTATAATATAATATAGTCGTTGAAATATTCGAAATCTAATCTTATAATCTACGTTACAAAAAAAAATCATTGAACGTCAAATTTTAAATTATGGACGATAAAGTTTTGAATTTGTTTAAAAAAAAATACAAACAGACTTTAATTAAAAGTAGAACATAAATATCGAATGATTCAATTTTTCAAAACAAAAAAAATGTTAATAAATCCTATTAGGGCTTAATATATTTTGTTGTTAACATAAGTATCATTTTGTATAAATTTTAATTTTTACCAAGAAAATTTTGAAATAACCATTCAAAAATTGCCAAATTATGCAAACATCCCCTAAAAGCAGCCAACGCTGTCACGTAGGAAAATTTGCTTTTCCGTGAAAAGTTCGTCTGTTTTTTATCAAATAACCCCGTGGCGGTTTTCTGCCGAAGATCGTCTATTTCCCTATTTTTCGCCGAGCTCACGCATTTTCACAGCATATTGCGAATTTTTACGCCACAAAGTTCTTCGCCTCAAGGAAATGCAAAACGACTCGCGATCGTCGGAAAATTTTCGATTTACGGATTTTGTATAAGTGGGCGATTTCTCTTTAATAATTGTTTCATCGAACGGTGTAAATGCGTATAGGGTAATTTAAAGGTCAAAATCTCTTGTTATGTAAGAAAACTTTGAGTTAATTTCGTAATACGTAATAATTGTTTTATAATATCAAGAGAGCCAATCGAATTTCGAAGAAATCAGTAATGTATTAAATCTTTATATAAAATTTCTATTAATACGACTTGATAAAATTAAAGATAACACTCTCGAATTGTTTAATTTTACGATTGATAATAAATATTCAGACTATTTCGATAGCTCTCGTGTATTAAAAAAATACTGATTCATACAATGTCTCAAATACATTTTTTGTCTATTAGTTTGAATCATATGACTCATGAAAATAATTCAACTTTTATTAATCATATGTTATGAAATACTAACAAACTAATCGCAAATATTTAATCATGAAAATGTTCAAAATCAAAAAAAAATATTTGTAATATTTTTGATATTTATTTTAGCAATCTTACTCTTAATTTTCACAATTGCTTATCTTTAATCAATCAATTACGTAAAATTTGAATGAAAAATACATGCATCATTACATCAAAAACATTTAACACCCCATACACGCATCATACAACAAAAAAATGACATTTTTTCCATTCATCAATCATTCCACAACATCGGTTTTATAACGGAGCACAATTACGAATTACCTCAAAAAGCACCCCTCGAAAACCTCCCATTCATCGCATTATAAAAGCCTCTTAGCCGCATCCGCGATACAACCTACCATAATTACACAACGTATTACGATTCCGACACACGCTCCCATCAGAACCACCATAGCAAAATACAATAACCATAATTCTCATCGCGAGCGCATTATCCCTTCGCCGCGGTAATGAAATCGCTAATGCGACGTAATGAAAAAAAGTGTGCGCGATCGCAATCGGAAAATTCACCTTCGCGACGGCTTCGGAAAATCCGCCCCTTAGGTGTTTTTCAGCTGGCCTGAAAAAGGTCCATTTAGTCAAATACTGAACCGAGATAAAAGGGGCATTGTGTCTATGTGCTCTCTTTTCGTAAGACACGAAAGTACACGTGGACGCATATATGCCTGCATTATCCATTCTTGTGTTTCGTTTTTTTTTTTTCTTTTGAAGTGGTTTTTTGTGGGGAGTGTTACATATTTTTGTCACATGTATTCGAAGGTTATTTTTGAAACGTTTTAAAAATAGCTTGTAACTGATTTTTTTGCATTGAAAATTATTATTTTTTTATTTATAAATTCACTGCAAATATGTATCTGATTGAAATTTTTCTCAACAAAATTTTATATAAAGATGCTATGTAATATATTATAAATTAGTTAGATTGGTTTTTTTTTTTTTAAACAAAAATGCATTTTACTCGATTGAAATATAATATTTTATACGTTTTCTCTTTTATTCTGTTAATAAAAATACAATATTGTATTCGAAATTAAAAAGCACATCGGAATTATCATCCTTTTATTGAAAAAGTTCTTCAAATTTTACGAGCATAGCTTTCGTTGATTTCAAATAAAATTGGAGAAAATGAAATGTTCGCGGTGTATTCTTCGTTATTATCTGCAATTTTAATGAAAAGCTTTCATCGAATGACCCTGGATAGAATCATTAAAAATGCGTATTTAATATAAAAAAAGAAAATAAACCCCGAAACAAAGGTAAAAGTATTCCCACGCCTTTTTTTAATGAAACGTTAATTGTACCCAAACGTGGCACAACAAAGGCACCTAAGTTTCGTCATTCGCGTCAAAGGGTAATTTTTTTCGACGACACGAAAATTAAAAACTTCATTCTTTTCTCATCCGTAGACGACGGCAACAAAACGAAAGAAACCCAACTCTTCGTCGGCTGTCCGTTATATTATAATATACCATTGTTTACGTCATATAACGTTTTACTAAAGAACCAAATCCTCTCGAAATTGCACCGCACAATTTTCTCCATTTATCGTTCCATCTGTTGGGCAAACTTGACTGCGGTTGCCTTCTGAACGAGTGGAAAATTCGGGTTGACAACTCAACTGCATCCTTTATTAAAAGGGATGGTTGCGGTTTGTGCCGCACTGCCGGCTTTAATATTTCCTTTTACGACACATTCAAACTTTTGGTGCTATCATCAACAAAAATACACTTTTGCCGAACACTAAACTTTTAAATGTACGTAAAGATGTTGAACTTGCGAAAACGGCTCAAGAAAGTGCCAAAGTAAACGAAAATTCTGTGTTGTGCGATGCCCATTTCGACCGGTCTGTATTTGCTTTAGTTAAGCGTAGTATACGCTTTTCAAATTGGTTTAAATTAAATTAAATATAATGGGTTTTTTGAAAGATTCTATTACAACTTAACAATGTTACTGACATTAATTTCCGTTTCATTCTAACAAAAAAAGCATTACTCTAATTCTCAGTAACGTCGAGTTCTTTATTTGGGTTACACGGAAACATTTATTTAAACTGGTTTCTTTAAAGTTTTAACTGAAAATTCGTCGAGTTTTTTCTTTCTTTCCAAAAAAAAAACAAAATCCAATAGAAATCTTGATAGAAATAAAATTAAGGTGCTTTATTAGAACATGGATTATTTAGGGAAATGAAAATGAATCAATGGCTATATTCAAGACTCTTGAAAACATTTCTTTTGAGAAATAGCTTTTGACCTACTTTCATCAATATTATCATGATTTGTTAACGACATGTATTGTTCAATATTCAATATAATTACTAAGTCAACTTACGTGTGAATTAATAAAATTTTGAATAATTTGATATTATTAATTTTTTAACTATAAACGTTTATTAATTATTAATAAAAGTTTTATTAAAAATATTCTCCAATGTGATAATTGTTTTTATTACATTTATTTTTTATTTAATCAAATTATGAAAAAAATTCATCGAGAAAAACACTTTTCAAATATTTATTGACGTGTAATGCTTTATTATGGATACATGTGGCGTGTGACATGAAATGACTTGGGATGTTTTCATTTCTATACTGAAACCAGTATAAGACAAATCGTAAAACGTGATTTTTATCGGAAAAACCGGACCGACAGGGAATATAGTCTTTAAAAAATTTTATTGGCTCTTTAAAGTTTTCCTTTTTTTTCGAATATTCCCGCAATGTTGTTATAAAAATGTTAATTTAGAACTGTGCTCGTATTTTATTGCCTTTTTCCTTTTTTCATTTGCTGGCAAAAAATAAAAGCCAAGTACACTTAATGGCACACACGTCGAAATTTTCGTAAAAATTATTTTATTTTCTCTTAACCAAACATAATAAATAGTAAAAATAAATGGAACATTAAATAAAATCGCTTACCATATTTTCGGAAACACCTATGTAGCACTAAAATTATGAAAATACTAATGATTCTTCTTCGAATAATATAATATATAATTGTAAATTCAATGATTAAATTAAACTTTTCGCAAAGACGATTCCAAGCTTTTTCAACAATGTTCAAAAGTCCACCCGCCGAAAGTTCCGCAACCCAAAAAGAGTCTGAGAAACTAGCCTATTTTAATAAAAATTGGCAATTCGAAAAAATTCAAAATTTATTATGATTTTAGAACAATTTCAAGAGTTAAATGAGTGATAAAACGTGCCCGTACGTATAGTTATATAGAAAACTGAAAGCTTTCGGAATATTCTAGTGTCTATGAAGTGAATATTTTCCGTTTTCAAAGAGGAAAAGCGTGCTGCTAGGAAGACAGTCGCGGAAAGACTGGGAAAATTCACTGAAAGCAGGTACCCGCTGAGGGAAAATCCCATCTACTCATGCGCGCCATACACACCATCTTCTTTTTATGTTGATTACGTTTTTTCAAACCGAATCGTAATTATTTATTGATGAAATATAAGTTTTTTGTCATTACAATTAAAATGACAATAATTTGAAAATTAATAGAAAATATAAAAGTTGTATTGAAAAATGTACAAATATACAATAAGAGTCATTTAGATTCTTATGTGATTATGAAATGATATCTATTTAAATTATATAATAAAAAAAACTTATTTTTGACACAAAAAGAAAACATTTTACATTTCTTGGAAAATATAGATTTTCTTGTGCTTCACCTCGAGTGTCCTCTCAATTCCTTTTCTCGTATTTTGTAAAATATAATAATAAAGCGATTTTGCAAAGAAAAATACTTCATTTTTAAAAATTAATTTCTTTTGCATAACAAAAAAGTATATTATTAATTTCATCAAATATATTAGGGAAATTAATACAACATTTTATTAACTGTGTGGTATTATATATTCAGATATAAACGAGGATTTGTAAAGATTGATATTAAGGATTAAATCCCATGATACAGAATATTCATTGTACAAAAAATGAACGACTTTCTCCACGAACACAATACCATATTATATTATATTATATATTCCTTGTACTTATTTGAATAATTTACTAATACGAACGTTGAGTGGAAGCTTCGTGCTTATTAAATATGAATTCGTATTTGCTTTGTTTTATTATTACACGCGATACATGAAAAGATTGACTTTTATTAAAAATGTCATGTTCTTCTGAATTTTGATATTATATTATAATAATAAATGTGATAATAATGATTTGTTGAATTATATTTTATAATAAAAATAAATGCTTATTATTATTTTAGCGGATCAACCGATTTCTCATTGGGGAAAATTTATTAAAAAAAAACTTGTAGTGTTAAATGTAAATTCGTTTTATATTTTTTTCTAATAACGGACTTCAAAATACATAATATATACAAAAAAAATAAAAATCATATATAATATAAGATAACCCTTTTCTTGGCACATACGTATTATCGATACTGATTTCGCTGAATGTGAAGAAAATGGTCTTGACACAATCAACATGTTTTGAAATACAGATATCGCATATATAACATAATATTATTTTATATTTTGTGTTTTTAATTTCAAATAATAAATAATGATTGCGAAAATATTTTTAATGATAAATTGAACAGGTATCAATTATGAGCACATTTAACTACACTTGAAATTTTTATTTATATATTTCATACAAATAAATCTCATATAATTTTTTAATTACGAAAAACTATTATATTTTTATTGATAAGCGACATATATAAAAATCTTGTTTATCCTATATATGATATAAATATAATATATTATATAAACATCACGGACGATAACGGTTATAATTTATAAGAATTCATAAAAATTTTCTCTTCAATTTCTCGGTAATCATATACGGAAAATAATCAAATCTAATTGTAAATATGTAATTGTTTGTTTGTATAAAGTTAGAAATGATAACCTTTTTTTCAAATAAAATTATATAAATAATCGTAAATACGAAGACTAACGGGAATTTTCTTTCATTAATTTAGCAACTAGTTGTGAGAGAAGTGTTAAAAAAATGAAGTGCATCGGTTTCCTATTTTTTTCGTTAGTTTTACTAAGTTTGAGCATTTTTAGTTTAGCATTTCCTCAACCAGTTGAAACCACAACATCGATATTTAATTTAGGCGTCGATGTCGTAGTGAAAGGTCAGCATTATTTTTAAATATAATTTACAAAATACTTTTTATACGCTCAGTATGAGTTCATTTAATAAAGATACAATTTTTAACTTTATTTCAGATACGGATACCAATAAGACGAATTTAGTGGAAGCAAAACTTCCTTTTGGAAACAAAGCAAAACTACCATTAGGATTATAATTTTTACTAGTCAAATCATTTCACATATTATATAATATTTTACAAATGTTCTAAATTTTGTAAAAATAAACACTTTTTTTTTAAATCTGTGATTTTGATAAATTATTATATTAATATAGTATACACCAAAAAATATTAAATTTCAAAATAACGTCTCGTGCAATTCAACTATTTTTGGATTTTTCTTTCTTTCTTCACGAATTTGTATTTCTTTTTCTTCTATCCATTCTTTGAAGCCTCTAACTGTTGAGACTGCAATCTAACATTGAAGTCATATTAATGATTTAAAAGTTTTTTCTGACATTAATTCAATAAACAGATGATGTATATCAAAATTATCGAATATTTCAACTTACCACTGCAGATACTGCCAATGACAAAAAAAGTAAATTGGTGAAAAATCCCATAATTTCAAACTGAGTTTTATTCGTGGAAAATGCAAAATGATTTTCCAATATAAAATATCAGAACATTTTAAAGACTTTAACCCTTGTATAGCAGAGAACAAATTTTTTACTTCTATAATTTATTAAAAATATCATTGAAATTATTGTCATTTCATCAACGAAATTACTTTCAATAACATTATTAGATAATATTTATTGATTATATTCCATTCTTATTAAAATTTTATAGAACATGAAGCATTTTTAAATATTTCATGTTTGGTTACGTATGATACTTTTAAAAAATAAATTATAAAAATGTTAAAATTAACATTAATTTTCGGAGCAATTAATACAAAAAGGGTTAGAATACAATTTTATCTTTATCATTCATGGGTTATCTTGATTTTGATTAATGTGCAAATATTATGTACAAAATGTATACATAAATCATAATTGAACATATAATAGATCATAGTTCAAGAAAGTGACACGTGTATATCATATAAAACTCCCTTACTAATACAAATAATAACGAGTCATTGACCAGTAAATTCACATATTATCTCATTTTTAGTTATGTATATTTTTAAAAAAATTAAAATTAAAATCAAGATACTTATTTCAGTAATATTAATTTCAAATGTGCGGACTAGCTGAAATGCGAAGTTCGTCGTTTAATTTTTTTTTTTTCATTTTCAATAATAAAAATACATATATCATATTATAATAAAACTATTCATAAATTTCTTGTAATTATTTGTTTAAGGTTTTTTCAATGTTATTGGGAACTTTTTTAAAAGATAAATATTAACGAAACTAAAGTCAGTAGTCAATTATTCATTGTTACGATGACTTATGTGTAGTTTTAATGCCGAAAAATATTTTCAAATATTTTTATGGATCTTCTGTATGTTATCTTAAAAATAAATTATAAAATTGAAAATTCTTGTATGATTTTCATTTTTCTTACGATATTTGTAATTTTTTAAATGATTTGCTTCTTATCAGACTTAAGATTGGGTGAATAAAAAAATGTCAATGTGTAAAAGTAATATATAATACACTCACAGAAGATTTATATATAAGTAATTTCGACCTAAATCTCTCATTGAGATTTGTAATTTCGACTGAAAAACATGAAACTCAACCATAATTTATTCTTCTTAATTATTGCCTTACTGGTCACTGTGATTGGAGCATATCCAAACCGTAATTATCCATGTTAAAATTATGTTCTATATTCATTATTTTTTTCTTATTACTTATACAAATATATTTTCCGTAGAAAAATGTGGACCTGTTCGTTGTGAAAATATGTGTAAGGAAGCTAACAAAAAAGCACATGGTGCATGCAATAATGACGGTAAATGTGTGTGTAACTTTAAAAGTTAAGTTTCTATATATGTTCTCAGAATGTATCACAATTAATAAATACTTCTAAAAAAAAGTTTTTCTTTTTTCATAAGACATATTGATATTCTTATACAATTTATTCCTTAACAAATATTGGACAATTAAAAAATGCTAACGAGATAACAATAAAAATATTTATACATATAAATTACGTAAGCAAATTTTCTTTGAGATTCTTTGTTTTAAATGAAAAATATGAAGCTCAACGTAATTTTTATTTTTATTACGCTGATTTTTGTTACCAAAGCATCACCATGTCGTTTTCAAATCAGATAATATTGTGCTTTCATATTTTCCCAAATTTGGTTTACAAGTAAATATATTATTTTCAAAAAATATATTTTTCGATACTTAGGGTGACCAATTTTGTGAAAATTCTGATCCAAAAGTAAAGACATGAAAATTGTATTTTTGAAACTACTAGGATTGAGTTTTGTGTCCTTTGTTCAATTTTTTTTACTAAAGAACAAAATATTGCTTAATATAATCAAAATTTATTTACAGTTTCCTAATATTTACAATAATAAAATTGTATGTCGTAATGGTGTCAGAATATAATAAACACGATCATTAAATTTAATAACTAAAAGATAACCTAAATGTCGAGTATAAATAAGATTGCGTTGTAAATTTTCAATCAATTTTGATAAATTTTCGTTGAAAAATCACATTTCGTCCAAAATGAAATTGCTGTTCTTCTTTTTTTTGTTCTTCATAATCGGCGCTAGTTTCATCAACGCTGGCAGAGTATCGCAACCAGGTATCAACTATAGTATTATATAATGTTTAATTCCATTCCGCAAATACTTTGTTTTTTTAACTTCTTTTCGATTTTCATTTTTTTTAGCTCCCAAATCGGATTGTCCGATGGATTGCACCAAATTTTGTAGAGATACATATCATAATGATCCAACGGTGTCAGGAGGTTGTCATAAGAAAAAATGTGTTTGTGTAATAGCATGAAAACAGTTTTTAAATTAATTGTCTAAATTTTCAATATATTTGGTATAATATTAAATATTCCTCAGACATATTTTGTAGATACATACATTAATATGAAACAATATCTTTATTTTTATTTCCTTCAATAAAATTTATAGTTAAACTCTTAATGATATTTTTATTAAAAATTATGAAAACGCCTAATTTTTTTTCCTGAATATATTGAAGTTCATCTATACTATTATAAGTATTATTACTAAATTTAAAGAAAAATTATAAAACCTCACGCATATTTGTAACGGCATGAAAATGTATAAATCTAAAATTCATTATCAAAAAAAAGTAGGTACTTCATTATCAGAAATATCTATAATAAACACCATATTAATTCATAATATGGTGCTTAGATATTTTTGAATGATTTGTTATTTTTCAACATTCAAACTGAATGTGCGAATAAAAAAGTATCCATATGAGAAACTAACACACATACACAAAACATTTATATATAAAGTCAATTTGGTTAAAATTTTTCATTGAGGTTTATAGTATCGAACAAAAAACATGAAGCACCACTTAAGTTTTTTCATTATAATTTTGGCCATGCTAGTCATTGTGATCGAAACGTCAAAACCATTGCACACAGCAGAACTAGAAAAAGAAGTACTCGACAAATGTGGTTTAGGTCGTTGTGTAACTTTTTGCGATGTACATAGGTGCGTATATTTGTTTCTCAAGTTAAGTTTTTAAAATCAGTTATCTTAATGACATTTTCTGAACAGTTTATTTTTGAAAAAAAATTCAAGGGCAATCAATTCACATCCGATGTTATTAACATCGGGCCTATACACTAGTATAAATGTTATTATGAATATTTTTTCAGATGTCCCATCTTTTTGCGACGACTCCGAGAATATTATCCAAAAAAGACATCCTAATTGATGGTCCTTCAATCAATGGTTTTTGTAGAAATAACTTTTACGCATGTTTTGGAAAAACAAGGTACAAAAGTAAAAAATCTTTGGACCCGGCTTGAATGCATACATTTTTATATAATTTTATGATTTGTTCTTAATATTTTTAATGATAAAATCTGTTTTTTGAAATAATAAAAGAGTGAATTTTAATAACTATAAAAATTTAATATTTATGTACAAAAAAAATCCTATTCAAGGAATGATAGATTGATATTGGTATTTACGTATTTACATTAAAAATTTAATGTCACGTGAAGAATCAGAATTTGATAAGTGTTAAACAACTTACAACAACTCCATGTTTTGGTAACACTCAAGCTCTTTCATACTTTTACACTCACCATGGGGTCTTACTTTCAATTTCACACATAAATATGAAACACTGTCTTAAAACACACATAAATATGAAACAATATCTTTATTTATATTTTCTTATTTTTACTTCCTTCAATAATATTTAAAGTTGATCTCTTCATGATATTTTTATTACAATTGAAGAAAGTATTCAATTTTTTTTCCAAATAATATGTAGTGTATCATTAAAAATAGTAATGATAGTAGTAATTTACTATTATATTACAAGTATTATAGTAATAATATATTCGGAAAAAGAATATTGGATATTTTTATCAATTGTAATTGACTCTGTCAATTTTAATTTATAATATGTTGTTTGGATACTTCTAAATGCTTTATTTCTTATCAAACTCGAAAAATGCGATAAAACGACAATAAATGTTGACAAACGAAGTTTATAATAATACACACTTACAAAAAAAAATATATATATATACATGTAATATATATCAAAGTCCATGTAGTTCAAATTTTTCATTTAGGTTTGTAGTATCGAACGAAAAACATGAAGCTCCACCTAAGTTTTTTCTTTTTTATTTTGGCCACGCTAGTCATTATAATCGAAGGATCAGAACCATCCCGTAATTATATCTAGCAAAATTCTATTGGATATCGTTTATTTATAATTTTCCGTGTCACTAACACCAATTTCTTATTTCCCGTAGATATATGTAATCCAGTTGAATGTGAAAATATGTGTCAGAGACCTAATGGAATAGGACACGGTGAATGCAATAGCTACAATAGATGTTTGTGCTCATTCACAGGTAAAGTTTTCAAAATCAGTTATCTTAATGACAGTTTGACAGTTTGACAGTTCTTGACAGTTTATTTTCGAAAAAATATCAAAGTGCATATTTTGGATGTCCAGGGAGGGTGAGTGCAGCTTAAAAGTAAAATAAAAAATAGCACTCACTCTTCCTGGATATTATTAAAGTAAATTCATTATACCATCTTCTGCATATAAATATCAGAAATATAATAGATATCATATTTTTTCTTCGTACTTACAACTTCAACTAAAAATTATTTTATTATATAATACTAAGCTTTTTCAGAAGTCCCAGTTTGTCCACCTGATTGCAAAAAAGAATGTCAAAAAAGGCATCCTAATGATCCTACAGTCAATGGTTTATGTGAGAGTGGCTTTTGCACATGTTTTGGAAAAGGAAATAGCTCAAAATAAAAACATAAAATTTTAAATACATAGTTTTTTATGTAATTTTAAGATTTTTTTCTTAACATTTTTAATAATAAAATATTTTCTATAAAAAAACTGAAATGACTGTATTAATCAAATCCATACTTTTATCCAAAAAAATTTCCTTTACAAAGCATTATGTAGCAGATTGATTTTGATATATTAAATATTTAATGTCAAATAGAGGATCAAAATCTGATAAATTGAAAGTTTATAATACAATACCTCCCTGTTTTGACAAAACTCTTCCTCTTTCCAATTCTTTATCGTATTATTTTTTTTACTTTTCATCCAAATAAAATTGCCATTCCAAATTCAAATATTTTTCTCCGAAAACGTCACAAAAAACTGATGCTTAACAATTTAATCGTGGTAAAAAAAATTTTTTTTCATTTTCGCGTTATCTTGAATTAAATTTGAACAAAACACAGACGAAAAAATCATTAGTGTGTGACATAAATACACATTTACAATTAATTTATATATAAGTTGATATACCCGAAACGTTTCATTGAGATTTGTAATTTCAAGTGATGAACATGAAATTCTTTAATTTTTATTTATTTATTCTGGCTATGCTTGCTGTGATGATCGACGCATCACAAAATCAAAATAAAAGTAGTTAATAATAATATTATTTTATATTTATGTTATCACATTTTTTCATATCATTAATACCAATATTTTATTTTCAGAAATAGAATGTGTGGAAGCTGTTTGCAACCAATTTTGTAAGAGTATGAATAAAGAAGCATATGGCAGATGTACTTCAAAGTATGATTGCGGTTGTGTTTTGTAATTTTTATTTCAACGAATATTTCATTGTTAAATAAAAATAAAATAATTACAATATGAAAATTTTATTTTAATTATTAAAGTGTTTCCCAATCCATTGGTATTTGTATATTGGTGTATTAGAATATATTCATATTATATTTAAATTAATAAACTATGAATAAAATAACGATATCAAAAAAGAAGAAACACGTTTATTATACTAAATAATCTGAACGATAAGAAATTCTGTGTAAAGATAATATTTTTAATTTAACTATCAATCAATTCATAGAGCATAAAGTTGAACATGTATTTTCGAATTTACCATATCGTCTGTATAAATACAATATAATATTTTAAACTCGATAGAAAAGTGAAGAAGACAATTTGAACTTCACAATTTTATTAAGAAAGTATAGATTCTAATCCAACAACATACACAAAGTGACTGTGATCTCAATTTTCGGAATTTTATTTATCAAATAAGAAATGGTATGGATTAAACAAAATTTAACAGAACTCTATAAATTATTTTTAGTATTCTGAGAAAAATAAAATACAATATTTTTCTTATAGCGAACTGTTATCGTAATTTCGACTAATATGCAAATATTACGAAAAAACTGAGTCAAAATTCACAGTTCAAAAAAGTGGCATATCTATCAAATAAAACATTTTATCTGTGCAAATATTATATTAAACCCGTCAATACGTGCATTCTCTCGCAAATGCATACCTTGTCTGAATCACTCAGAAAAAACATACACGAGAGTATAAATGAATATGTTAACTAGATAATACATGAACCATCTATTGCGACATAGATAACCTACTAACGAAATAAATAAATCTCAAGTAAGGAGTATGGTAGGGTATATTTTATTTTAGGAAAATTCGAGAAACCCAAAATATCCAATTTACGCTAATTTGTTTTTGGTTTACGTATTATAAATTGTGACAGATTGGTATCGCTGCGGGAACGGAAAACGTTTGGCAACATATTATATATATGCCCATACACACTTTGTATTATATTATAGAATGCAAAATTATAAGATAATCAAAAGAGAATCTCAACTGAAAAAGAGCTATTTAAAATTCCAACCCAATTGGTTCTAATGAAATTCCAGCATGAAACTAATGCATTTGGAATCCGCTGAAAACAAACTGGTGTTATTGAAAGTTGATGTTGCGGTTCGGTTCGCATAAACTGAATTCATTTCGTCGGACACAATCGGTTCAAGTTTTAACGAGGTAGCTAGTTAACCGAACTTTGTTCAACGATAATCTATTGATGTGACGCTTCTGCAGTAATGCACTAATGAATTTATATTTTCAACATATGCTTTTCAATTAAAAGTAGTTCTATGATTTTATTGTTTTATTATATTGTATAATGAATAAAAAAAATTAAATATCAATAATTTTCATAGAAGTGAACCGTGCGTTAAGCCGAAAAGCGTGTTTCAACATACAAACTCCAACAACATTACTGTATATATTTTCTATCATGTTTATTTTTATAAATAATATTTAAACAATAACTGCTGTTTCCATCATGTTTATTTTGATATTTCGATAAAAAAATACATTTATATTTTTCCAAAAAATTTCAAATACCTTGAACTATACTCTCGAATTGTTATGTTTCCGATACGTTTATCTACTTGAGGTCATTTGAAATTGTCAAAAAATATACTGCAAATTTCATAATATCATATCATATAGTTGCCATGTAATTTTAAGCAATTAAAATGTTACGAATCGTCGTACTCTGAGAGCAGATAATAATTTCCCCGTAAATGAGAGCGTAAAAACATTCAGAAAATGTCTACCGAAAACGCGAACGTGCCGAGTCCGGACATGTTACTGTTGACATAAAATGTAATCACTCGTAAAATCGCTGTTTTTCAAAAAGCAAACCTTAAAAGCCCCTCGTAAAGGAAGATCATATCCTGGCACACCTAAAATTGTTACTATTTATATTTTAAAAAATCCTGAACAATTACGCTATAGTTTTTTTTCTATAGTGTTGCAATTCGTTATTCATTTGAAATATCCCGTCGTGACAATGTCCACCTAGTTCACAATTAATAAATTCCTCCGGGAAAAGGCATTGTGCAACAGAAATAGGTCAATGGAAAATGATTTTTAACAATAGCATACCTGTATTAAATGTAATAGTTATATAACAAAAACTAATTGCAAATTTCTTCATTTAAAGTTTAAGCATTCAAATAAGTACATATATCGATAATTTGAATGCAACATTAACACAATTATGATAACAGTTTATCATTTTTGCCTAATTCAAATTTTGAGATTAATCAATTTGAATGATGCTTTATTTCAAATTGATAAATGAGAAATTTGTTCGAAAAGGAAAATTACCGTAATTTATTGTGCTACATTATTATATTATATTACGAAATAGCTGAATGAAAATTGCAAGCTCGAATAGAAGATATAATAAATTCATATTTCAAACAAATGAATTTCATAAACTCGAAATAGATACGAAAAACAATAATTAAAATTTTACATAAATCGATAAAACCAATACCATTGATTGCTTACCAAATTACATTGAAATCAATTTCCACTTTCACACATATCGATAATCGAAATCAAACAGTATCTATTCATCACAGAGGCTACCATTAAATTTGAATCTCGAACGCGCTCGTATAGCAGGATTATCACCTAATCCTTGAAACTAATCTAAGGCTTCGCTATATCGTTGTGCAAATAAGTCGAGATCAGTTCATGTCGAAGCACGGAACGAGACTTTGCCACATCAACAATTAACAAAAGCTCTGCGATGTTATAAAGCTCTTCAAAGCTCTTTAAGATCCGTGATGTCTTCCCGCGTTCACAGGTATTTCTGAATATTTTGGGTTCAATGCTCGATCGAATTTGATGTGAAAATGTGTTGAGCCTTTTCTTATTTATTTTTTATTAATTAAATAAATTTATATATTTAGCTGTTTTAATCACTCAACATGGAAGATTAAAACGGGATCTGATTGTAATGTGGATACGTGAAGTTCTGAAATTGTACAAGAAAACTGATATTATCTGTATATGAAAATTATGACAGTGATATATATATGAACTATTTTTAAAATATTGATCTACAATTTTAAATTAATAAATAGAAAAGAAATTCGTTAAGATAATACATTTTTCTATAATATAATCTAGTTTCGATACTTCGAAAACGGAAAATGTTTGGCACGACTATTCCAGTTGATACGGATCAGCACGAATATATCACTCCTCGCAAATGCAATAATCCTTCAAGTAGTTCTCGCAGGTAGCAGGCTGAAGTGTGCTGAAATTAGTTTGTTCAGTAGCCACGAAAGCGTTCGAGTGCCATGCAGACTTGTTGACTCTTGGATCAAAAATACACAGCTATTGTAAGATAATTTTGTTCAAAGCAAATTAGACGACTCACAAGTGTTGTATTATACTTAAGTACCTATTCGCATTATTAATTTGAGATTCCGTCAAACACCAAGGTCAACATTATCAAAGCTATTTTTGACTCGAGAACCTAAATGTTGAAATCATCTCTTTCTTAAAAGTCTTTGATAACAGCTATCTACTGATCCTATCACATTTCTATCTGTAATTAGTTGCAATGATGGACAATAGATTTCGTAAAATTAACATTTTCGTTATATGAAAACCTGAAAAAAGAACTTGAAAGATTCACAGGTATATTTGCATATAAATCGGCGAAACCACATTGCACTTATCACACACATTGAGATAGGAGAGGTGATTACGAGGATATATGGAAGCCGGGGCTCTGGGTTGAATGCCTCCTGTCCATTCTTGGGCCCCATATGCAAATGAATGCATCTCGAAATATGCGCTTGAACGAGTTGGGAACGAAAATGCACTCTGCAAAATAAACGAAACGTGTTTTCCATACAAACAGCTCTGAGTTGTTACATACTATGAGCGCCGTTTAGTAACCACCCCTCGGTGCCATTATGGTTAGGTTGCATGTTTGTATTCAATGCGCTTAGAAAACAATTCAACATACACTGGTTATTCAATGTTATATATATAATCATATTATAAATTGAAAATATATAAAATAAATGTGTAATTTTATTATATAAGGGGTGAAAATTCTCATATTCACAATCCTAGAATGTTTATATAATTTTATCTTTTCTTGAATGAGAGTGCCTGAAGTTTTCGAATGTACAAAATGCATATGTTAGATTTTTTTACTAATTGTAAATAATATTTATGGTCCTTTCATCTTTTTTTTTATTATCAAATAGTGTTTCTTGAAATATTTTAAATGTTGTAGGGATGATCTATTGGTAAATTATAAAACTTTTTCATCTGACAATGTGAAATTAAACCAAGGTTTGGAATGGAAATATTTTTATTTACAAATAAGTTTTGATAAATATGAATTTTCAGCATTTCAATTTGTGAAATTTTACATTTTTCATTTAATTTAATTTACACAGTTCACCCTTGTGCATAATATAATCACATACAATACTATAATATAATATTTTTATTTTTTTACAAAATGTGCGCTAATAAAAGAAAATAAGAAGTTACATATTTGCATCCAAATTAAAATAATCATGGTAACCCACAACTTAAAAAATAAAAATTTGAAATTTAAAATTTAAAATAGTTCCAACTTAAAACAATACAACTACAATACTCAATTTTAGTTGAGAAAACGGTTTTAAAAATATTTTGCTGGAAAAAATATGTACAAAGGTAATTGAGTAATCATACACGTATGTTATAAAAAAATTACACATGATAATATTATAATATTAAGCTGCGCAAAATGATACAGATGAATTTTAAAAGGAACATGATTTTCATAATTATGCTAAATAAAATAATTATTAAATAAAAATTGAAAATGGCACAGAAACTCAATTTTCAGTATAACTATATTTTAGTCTATTAAAGACTTTAATTTATTTGTGAGATACTTAAAATTTACTTTAATTTCAATAACTAGAAGCAAATTTTGAAAAGTAAAAAAATCATGAAGTTGAAAAATTATATAACATACAGTTGATAACCAATCAGTATGTTGAATGATAAATAAATAGTTTTCCAAGAAGAATAATTTTATAACTTTAGTTTTAATTTAATCTAGCGATATGATGTTTATTAAGTGGTTGATTAAAAATTCATATTTGAAAAGGTGTGATTTGAAATACATCAAAAATGTTATTTTTAATAACCTACAAAGCTGTATAAGCAGCTGTTGAAATTGAAAACCAAAATATTTAAATATCACTATTTAACTTAAGGTTATATGAAAATTATTTAACTATTATAACTTTTTATTTGAAAATAGTCACTTCATTTCACATATAAGTTACAATTGATCAGATTAAATAAAATGATAAAAAATTATTAAAACTGAAAACAACTCATATTCACACTGTAATTAAAATTGAAATACATATTTATAGAAAAAATACTTACACTTTGAATTTATGTACATACTATAAGCAATAGTTAATTTTTTTATATAATAACATTTTCAAATTTTACGATCTAGGCTTGAACATATCATAAAACTGAAGAAAAATAAAACAAATCACTTAATAATGTTAAATAATTACCAAATAAAAATACACAATTAAATATAAGTTAAAATTAATAAAATTTTGCAAAAAATAAACAATCAGTAACGTAAATTCGAAAAAAAATTGACTATCAAATGAAGTCACTTGACTTGAACATATAAATTGCAACAATTAAATCGTCTAATATCTAACAGGTTGCCAAAACCCTGTATGCTCATCTCTGCGATAATAGCGTGGTCTATTATCCCTAAAAACTGTCACAGCCGGAAATTGATTATCCTGAATATACTTAAATGTAGCTCGCATCTAAAAAAAAAAAAATTATATTAATTAAGTGGAAAAGGCTGCACATATTTCACAAATTATTAAACACACTCACCTGTGATACAAAATGAGGAGGTTCGACTAGAGGTGTGGTCGAAAGATGTTGTAAAATAAATTCATCCGATTGTTCTAACCACAAATCGACACCTCTCAAAGGGTCGTAATTAAATGGACCTATACGCAACATACCAAGAGTTGTGTCATATATATCGAGGACCTGAAAAAAACATTTTAGAAATCAAACGAATGCAACATGGAAAATAATATCAATAACAGGACAATGTTTCAAAATTTCAAAATGACACAGTATATATGCGTTTATATAAAGTTTCAATACTTGATTAGCTTGAGGCGAACCGCCGGCTATAAAACGAGCTGTACGAAGTGCACAGTCTGGACCCTTATCGGGAAAAGTGGCCGGGAAAAGCTCTCCAGTGCGCACGTTGACTCCAATACCATAAATGGCTGGCCATGGGATATTGCCCCTCATGATTGTGTTCAGCTCTCCAACACATGCCAATGTCAAATCGATTTCCAGAGGGTGTCTATGAAATGCATCTGAAAATTGCAACATCGACATATTACATAAATATCAAAGTCGACGGTACCTTGTCCAAAGTATCAATCTTTAGGTTTCGAAAATTAGGATGGTAAATCAAAAAAGCTTTGTTTTACAGTAGACGTTATAAAAGACACGTTAGAAAGTAGCTTTTCTTCAGAGAACCGAAGATGTTGAGTCAAAGAAAAAATATAGGAAACAATATGACCACGACGCAAGTAATAAAATAACAGGTTTCAAACATTCCCAACATCCGATGTGAAATTAGAAGTCGTAATCTGAAAAGTATCATTCGATTAGATTGGTGTAATTTGATTGCGTTCGTGAGTGAACGGTTGTTTTGTTTGCGTATTGTCGGGTTGTATATATTCCATTCGAATGTATGCCTTGAGCCCTAGTTAACAGTTGAAGCCTGATTGGACATCGAAAAATGTATCCAAGAAAAATATGCAAAAAATTAACAAGTGTTTATTATTGAGCACAGCCGATAAAATATGCAGATAAATTATCATTAGAAATCGGCGTGAATCGATCGTAACTTTTTATTCGCAGTTACTTTTTTTTCAGCTAAGTCATATTAATGGTAAACGATTAGTGTACACTTTCGAAACAAACAAAAAAATCTACAATATTTGGTCGACTATTAAATACAAATTGAACTCAACAAAAAATCATTCACAATAATATCGTCAATACATAAAATTCAATGCAAGAAATTGCAACAAATCACAACTATACGAAGCATTACATACGCATGACGGCAGCGAACAGATCCTCAGCATACCGACGAGGATCAGAGAACCCACCGACCATCTGCAGCTCCAGACGACCCTCAGGGTAGACCAGGGCGAGCTCCTGAACACGGGAGACCATATTCAGAACTGCCTCGTCGGTGCCAGAGCCATCCAGGTGAGCAAGAGCCATGGCTCCGCTGCCTACAACACACAAGTTTACAATTAGTCAAATTGTTGGTTACAATGTTATAAATTTTAATATATTCGATTCGGCTCACCTGAATGTCGCACTACGACTATTATGCATGCTGTGGCGTCGTCAGATCCGATGATGGTTACGTTTTCTGAAATATTACAATTAAGATTTAGATCAGTGCTCCGCAACCGCTCTCTTCCGCGACGCATTTTCAAATAATTTTCCAATAATATAAAATTAATGTAATTTTTATTAAAAAAAGTACATTTTTATAAATATTTTTTTTATTTTTGGTGTGCCTAAGATGATCGAACGTCCAATTTTGGCCGAAACAATCCCTTTTTTTTATTTTATATTGTCTTATTCATAAAATTACAACTAACTTTACTTATTGTTAAAATAATTTTACTATGTAAAAATGTTCTATGTTCACCCTGGTACTAGGTGTGCCACAAAATTTCGGAAATATTTTTATCGTGCCGCGGAAAGAAAGAGATTGTGAAGCGACCTTAATTGTGAATAAATTATTTTTTTTTACAAACAGTATAACATTCACAAGATATTACTGCAAATTATAAATTTTTCTCCTCATTGAATTTACCTGATAAGATGAAGCCAACTTTCAACGATTCACCTATTCAGGTAACGATCGCACCATCACATCGTTCAAATTCAGTCATAAGATCATATCTCACACAAAAAAATACCAAAACGGCAGCACTGCCGAATCAGTACAGAACAAAAAACAAACATCCGACATTCGACCACCTCGAAGACACACCAAAACCAGAAGACACAGTCGACAAAGCAACTCACTGTCGTGAGGCGCCGTGGCCGCCATCTCCCTTTGCTGCACGTACAGCAGTCCCACAGGACCCACGACCTTCGACTGCATGCCCAGGAGGTGGGCTGCACTCTCCCTGTAAACGGGATGAGCTACGAACAGCTGCCGGGACTCCGCCGGCCATTCCTCCTGGAGTACGCCGTTCAGCACCAGCACCATTCTGAAAGGAGAAGAGAAAATTTGAAACGATTGCGTGTATGATATGCATCGGTTGTGCAATGAAAATGGTCCGAAAATTATGTTTATATAAGGATGAGGAACCAAAAACCTTTTATAATAGGTCCTCGAGTGCAGTCTTTTGACTGAATCTAAATTTTACGGTACTTAAGGCCAGGCGCCCACAGGCGGCTAGCCGCGGCGCGATCCGCAATGGAACACATCGCTTAAGGCTGAAGTGCGCCCATATGGTTTATGGGCGCACTACAACCCAAAACAATGCGTTCCTTCACAAATCGCGCCGCAACCAATCGCCTGTGGGCGCCTGGCCTAAATTTGATTAAGTTCTTTTAACATCAAAAGATTTCCCATCCCTACATATAAAATATAACTACAATAATAATCAATCGAAAGCTCAATCTGTTATTGAAATATATAAAAATAATATAAACAAACAAAAAATAAATTATTTCATAAGTACCGAAATAAAAAAGATTCATTCACATAATAATTTTTCCACATAATCACGAACAATAAAATTCGTTTCTTAATTCAAAGCGCATTCGACCGGATGCTCATCAAAAAATAGCACAAAACATCATTTACATCAAAGAACCGAATTAAAATAATGTTTATCGACCGGACGCGGATTAAAAATACGAAAATTAACTTTTATTTTTATTTAAACATTTCGGAGCAATAAAAAGCTCGAATCGAAAGGTGTCGGCGAAATGGTGTGACCCCTATACAAAACGCATTTTATCGATGTCGCTTTCTGGTGGGAACGATTCGGGTTTCCTGTTGGAAATTTCATGCGTGCGGTAGGTCATTATGAAAATCTGTCATTTGATTTCGTATGCGCATAATCGTGCCGTACCCGTAATTGTATTAAATTCAAAAGTAATAATGTAAAAACGACCGGCGCGCGTTCATTAGAATTGTTATTATTCAAAACCGGACCGTTTACAATGGAAACTTGTTGAATATTCAATGTGAAAGTTCAAGAATATAACCTCGCATATATCAATAGAATGCTACCATAAAATATATTTATTACGGGGAAACTTTTCAACGATAACATCTTGTTTAAACTATTTATCACAGACACTTAATAACATTTTATTATTATATCAAATCCACGTTCATTTATATTATTTAGATTTACATACAAATTAAAAAAAAAAATTCATCATCAAATCGTTAGAAACGGAGACGATCGCACGCGTGCTATATGCAAGATGCAAGAAGTGCAATGGCGCGGTCATCCCAGTCGCATAATGACATTCACATTATGCGACCGGTCGCATTGTCGGCATGCGGCCCTCTCCAACGGCAAAAAATAAAGATCGAAAAATAAATGTGGACGTATTCGATCGTAATCTCGCGGAGATCGTATCGAAGAGCGATCCGAGACCGATCTTCGAAGCGCCATTGTCGAAACGTCGTTTGCATAACGCATAACAATGGTGCATCGCAAACGAAACAGGACGAAAATGCGCGCGTATACAACAAACGAAATAATTTCAGATATATCGATTTGATTGTGATAATATCGATCATTACGGCGAATCGTTTTCGATATGCTGGTAAAATAACACATCCGACAAATCTAATCTAATAATTCTACAGAAAATCTTCGATCGAACTCTGGCGAAAATTACAAAACAACATAAATTCGATCGAAGAACAAAAGGGATCCCATGCTTCGGCGACATTACAACAAATGAGCCGCTCTAGTCAGATGCTGTTTGATCGTGACAAGTGGCGACCGAGCGATTGGAGCCCGGGGGCTCCAGATTAGGATCTGGGGGCGCAACGGGGCGCCTCAGATCTCGAGGGCAGATTCCCGACAATCACGAAGACCGCGATTCTCATAACGTGATTCGGATCGCCGAATTGGGCGAGACTGTTTTTGCAAGATAAAGGTATTGTGAAAATGGTTTATTAATTCAATATATTTTCTAATATATTCTATGAAAAGTAATGTAATATAATAAAATATTTAAAACAGTAAGAGATTATTTATTGGCTTGTAAATATTATATTTGGTAGGGATGATATTGAGTGACTTTTGAAAATCGCCTTTCTATTATTATTAATTTAAATGTTCGATTTTGTTTGAATGCCATGAATATTTTGATCAACCACGTTTAGTATAGTGTTAATGGATAAAATAAATTAACAGTTGTACCGAAATACCGTAATAAATTCAATTCACTTCATTATAACTTTCTAGTGTTAGATGTCGCTATGTTATTTTAATGAGATGTCATGTAGCATACCCGTTCATTATTATTCAATACCAGTTTAATATACTATCACTACGCCATATCATAAAAACGTACAAATAAATCTATAAAAATTCAAAATTGGCAAATATGATATTTTTTCATCACATACACGTATATTACAGTTGTAAAAGCATAAATAATTTCCACATATACTAACTAGAAAGTCGAATAAAATCTAAACATTCTCGAAAAGTTTACTCACTGTTCTCACGTATACGATATTTTATATCAACTATATTTCATTACGAACCTCATGAGAACGTAGTGAACATTTCCACTAGTCATGATGACGAGCTAAGAAAGTGAGTGTACACCGACATTTTTTTCGGCCGAAATAATCTTTCGATCGCATCGTGTAGTTGTGCAATACGGGTTTTGTGGTCAGCCGCGATCGCACATAAATTAAGCGAAACAAAAACAAATAAATAAACCGAGCCAACGATAAAAACTAGCCGGGGAGGGAAGAAAGGAGGACGAAGGAGGATTCGGACAAAATAATAATTGTTGTGTTCGAGAGTGGCTTAATTGGCGGCCGCAATCGTTTTAATAGATCCGGTATATAATATGGTTCGGAACAAGAGGCTTCTCTTATAGTACACCGAAAATGTCGTGACCGCAGCTCGCCAATAGAGTACCGGTTCAATTTGGCGGTTTTCAAACGTTCGATGACACGAAAACGCCCAATTAATTTGATAATCGATGCGTGGAAAAGTGTGAGTTTTATGACCCTGTTAGAAAAAATATAAGAGGAACATTCAACTGGTAAATTTAGAAATTATCTCTAGTTTTTTTTTTTTTTGAATAAATTAATCAAAACACTGTTGTAAAAAAACTATTACATTATATGTAGAAAATAACATGATAAACGAATGATAAATATAAATACGATGAAAATACATGAAACGTATCAAAAATATTAGTATTCAAAAATAAACCAAAAACAAAAATGAAATAGTCGTAATAATCATTATAAACAAACACTTATTGAAGACTGTCCAGAAGTAAAATTTTCAGAATCATTGAATCAAATATATCAGATTGTAAAAAATAATTCAAATAATAATTCCAATACATAGATTGAGCGATTTAGATAAGCGATAATGTTTTAATCGTAAGCTCCAAAAATAACATATGATCAAAAAGGAAAATCCACTATTTCGGGAATTATAAGACACACGAATCACACAGATCATTCAAAAATAATATTACAAAACAATTAATAAAGATGATCACAAATCGAGCAGTTGGGGAAGTGATTCGAGTTTGAAAAAGCGACGCAACCAGCGGTTCTCGCTCGCAAAAGATAATAAGACGAGGCGGAGGTGGAACATGGTGGTCGTCCATGGAGCCCGTTAATTAGCCATGAGAATCCATGGAAAGGGTCACATAATTAATCGGCCACGAGATTGAGTTACACCCTGGACTAATTGGCTTTCGGACGCGATGACGATCAAGTGGACGAAGCGGCTAATTAATCACGAACGAACGCGACCCTTCATAAAAGGGCGATTCAGCGAAAACGCTGCAATTTCACACCGAAAATATTTCAAAACGACAAAAATCGCCATCGACTCCAATCGCCACATATCCACGGACACGACCCACAAACCACGGATCAGGATCGGTCCAGGAACCCGAGGAACGGTCCGTCCTCGAAGACGGACACCACGTCGACCGTAAATAAATCGTTGATTTATACGACGGCCGTGATCGATCGCGGCGAAGTCCGAATTGATCATCAATCATCGCGATGTTGGAGACTCGTCTCTTACAGAATGCGAAGATCCACAGATTCGTATTTGCGATTGCGCCATTGTGAGACGAGTTTGTGTTTACGCGATTTTTCGGTGAACGGTCCGTTGCGTCACTTTTACCGGCGGTCGCTCTTAGTGTGTTTTGTTTTTTTTTTTTGAAATTTTCAATTCGATCTCGTCGGCGTATTCAAAATATTTTATAAACGTATCGAAATTATTGATTTATTTAGTCGGATAGTCATTATAATGCCGGACCATTAATCATGCATTAATGGTGAGACCTCCACGAAGTATGCGCGTTTAATTCTGTGTACTTATTCAGTATTTGGTTATGCGTCTTCATGATAATAAATTGTTGACGGTTTCAATTACGTATGGGATTTCTTTTCGACGTGTATACGAAATAAAAAACGCACTCACT
The DNA here is from genome assembly GCA_028571205.2 of Hydropsyche betteni. Classification (NCBI taxonomy): domain Eukaryota; kingdom Metazoa; phylum Arthropoda; class Insecta; order Trichoptera; family Hydropsychidae; genus Hydropsyche; species Hydropsyche betteni. The sequence goes on along the minus strand of JAOXNN020000037.1, from coordinate 333,253 downwards.
TTTCAAATATTCATAACTATTATTGACTATGTTGGAGTACGAACGAACGATAAATAAGAATGAATGCAACGAAATGCGAGTCTACAAAAACAGAATCGGACGAGATAATTGCATCGTAAACAAGAAAAAGATAATTTATTCAAAGGCACATCAACATACATCATCATGCCTTGCCGATAATGTGTCAGTTATAATTTTTATCGTTTAAAGAATTACACAAAAACAAAACGACAGATATGGGTGTCGATAGACAGATATCGTATGATTCTCCATAAACGCACAGCGTGAAGACGAGTCTTACAACACACATGCAACACATATTATAATACTTAGGAACTTGTTGGCAGGCACTAAAATGCCTAGAAAGCAATTCTGACCGTTATCAAATGCATGCGAGAGAAACATTTTATTGCTTCTGATACTGTTTCAAAAACATGTACGAGTAACTTGTCTCGAAATACAAATAAATACACTTATAATACGTTACAAAGCAATACCATATTATTATCCATAATAATGTACAAATTTTCCTCAATAATATTAAATTCTGGGAATACTTTTAAAACCTGATATTAAAAAAATGCAAATAAATAGAGATTGATTCGATATAAAAAATTTGATTTTTATATAAATTTTCAGAATCGATCAGTTAGATTCCAGTTTTTACCTTAGAAAATAAACAATATACTCCGATACCACAAAGCACTATGAATAGTTTCACAATTTTGATGAAAATTCACTTAAAATTTCGGCAACCGCGAAAATAAATAATAAAAACGAGTATTTGATGTAAAAGTCGAGCGAGTACTGAATAAACAATCGAATCGTTATGACAGTAGCCGGACGCGAGATTGATAAGCTATCTATAATATGAATAAAACGCTGAATAAGATGTTTATATCGAGAACGTATGAATTTAAAAACATATTAAAATATGAACAATTTTAAAAATTTTATCTAAAAAAAATACGTCCAAATCGAATGAAAAAAAGCTTCAGCGAAACGAACATCCGAGACACAATTTAAATTCAATAATGAGCCGAAATTTCAAAAGGTTCAAACGACTAGAGCAGGTCACGGCATCAATTGACTGCTAAGTCATAGGGTACGTGACTACCGAGCCCGATTTAAAATTTAATTAGAACAACAAAAATCAAATTCGAAACGCTCCGACAATACTTGCAGTCTATAAAAAAAAATCAAGCAAAAATCACACCCCACATTACGTCAACTTCCCAGAAGACGAAACGCTCCGATAACATTATCAATTCGTTTCGAGATAATCCCGAGCTTAAAACCTATAATTTTACGGTGTGGATAAGACCGCCACCGCAGACGTGTCCCCATAAATCATCGAACGCGCTAAGAAAAGTGGATGATTGACGCTCGAGTCGTAAAACCCGACAAGTTCGAATCCCATGAACAGATAAAGGCGGGATCTTTCACATGATCGAGATCAACGCAGGGGTCAGGACGAACTTGAGATTTATTTCGTTTTTTACAATACGCGATTATACATTTAATCGGACGCAATAAAACGAAGACAGATAAGCACGACTATCTTTCTAATTACGAATCAACTAATTGATTCCGACGGTGCATCCTTAACAATCTACGTCCGAGAGCTGCAGCTGGATCCGCTCCGAAACGGCGAACGCCCACACGCGATTAAATCATACGTACACGACAATAAATATAATCGTACACGGAGGTAAGTGTGTCCGCGAAAGTCGGCAACGTCCAGCTTCCAGGTTTCAGCTCAAGCCCGGTATGCTGATGAGGATTGCGCGATCATTCTCACGGCCCTCGAGAACAACTCTATCCGCATTTACGGCCTCGCGAGAAAACCTACGTACTCGAAAGCACAGAGGAAGGAAGGTGAGTTTCAGCGGCAATCGCGCCAATAAATCTGCTGTTATAAGACGATAAATCTGACGCTGTCGCCAGACGCGGATGACAAGCGAGGGACACGCTGTACGCAATTACAAGGATTCCTCGTTTTAGCGGTGTGTCGTGTGCAAAGACCGTTTCGTGTTCGACGCGGTCGGAGGACGGTGCTTTACGACGGCGACGGCCGTTAGAAGGTAACGGGGTTGCGCGGGTGTATGGCTTGTCGGTTATCGTGATTGATTTCGTCCGATGGACGATGCATAATCGGCTGGATGATTTATCGTGATGTGTGAGAATTGTTTTGAGGCTTTGGATATTGGAGATGCGTTTTTACGAGTTTGTTGGCATTTATTTATAATATATTGTTTTTCGAGATTCCATTTGGTGTTGAATTCGAAATTTTATGTTATAAATTTTATTGCGAATTGATATCGTGTATGTATGATATCATATTTAACTTTCAACTAAATAATAGTGAAAAAATTGTAATTTATGTAAATTCAAATGATAAATGTTTACGGCTTAATAATAATACGACCATAAATACAGCTTTGAATGCAATTTCAGTGAAATATGCAAATAGTACATTCAAACGATGATATCAAACACATACGACAAAGGTTGACATTAATACAAGCACGATGACTGTAATGAGAGATTATTGTATCAAAATGTCAAACAATGGACCTGAATTACAACCTTTCACACGTAACATTAAATGAATCGTCATAAAATTACATATATGAAGAAAACTATAATGAAACATAACGAAAATACCGACTGCAAACAATATAATTTATTATCTATCGAAAGAGCCAAATAATTGGCTTTCAAAGATTTTCAGCAAAAAAACTAGAATAAATTATCTTGACATAAATATAACATTTCAGATAATTTGTAGCTTAGGTTGCGTGAAAAAACAGACATATTTTTAAGTTAATTCGTTGATTATACGAAGAATAGCCGTGAATGACACCCATAAAAACACACACAAAAGAATGTTAAATTCAAATATTTGTTTTAAAAACTAAAAAAAATTGGAATTCGCATAATCAGCAAAATATGATGGTCTACAAAAAATATAAAACAAACACCGCGAAATTTTCGAATGAATAAATTTACATCAATTTACTGTTCGAACCACTAGAAAATTTGCTATCGAACACAGTCTGATCTCAATCTTACAACTATGGCCTGCAGCGGGAACGCTATCCGAGCAAACGCCTTGTGAGTGTTGAACAAATAAATAAAAGCCTCACAAGAGCGCATCTAATAATGAATGGGCGTTTCGCCATTATCAAAGGACAAAACTATGCCTGGAGGTGCATCCGACGAGAGATTTATGCGTATTTTGACTAACTGAAACGAATCGGGTTTGCGCGTCGACCATGATAAGTTTACACACTATGCACATGGCACATAAATTAAAGGATATAATAAATCAAATTTTCAAAAAAATATCAGATACTGCAATATGAATTATGTGAGAATTCACAATACGAATACACGAGACAACTCTTTCGACAAAGCGATGATTTCTAAACACGTAAATTCGCAACACTCAACATTGTTTTTTACCCACAAGAAGCTCTTCAAATAAACGCCGATCTTTTGTTCCTTCTTAATTAATCGATGATCTTGCCAGATAAGGCTCGACCGAAATTCAATCCGCGGATTCGCGCAGTCTTCCAGATCTCGCGAATTCTCACGTTTTCCTTATCATCGGCGGCAATAGACAATGATGAACGTGCGAAAACCTATACGGTTAGCCATTAAATAGCGAAAATTATTCAGAAAATTCGAACGGTCTCTCGGCGATAATTGAAAAGTCTCGCCCACGAGAAACGGCCACACGTCGCACGGATGAGTATCGCCGGCGAGACGGCACGACACAGTCCGGTTTTATCGCTTTATTATTATATTATATTATTATGTGTACGTGTGAGTTTGAAAATAATTAAAATGTGTAATCGCGCGCGTCTAAACGATGCCGCGAGACGAATCGCAGTCGAAGCTGTCTGGCCGAGAGCGATTTTCGAAGAAAAAAAAAAGCGCGCGTTTAAGATCGCTTTTCATAATGGAAAATAGACACTGGTTTGTCGGAGAGAGGCAGGTTTCCGAGAATATGTCAAAGATGGAGAAATGAGCATTGCTAAAATGTTGGAAATTTCTTCGTATTCCGAACGAGATGCCTTTAAAAGGTTTTCGTAACCCGTCGGTGATCTCTTCTCCTAGTTAAGTTGAAATACTGAAGATTTACCATTTTTCGATTTCTCCGATCATGAAGTGAAATCGAAGTTTCGATTATTTAATAAATTTATTTAATCGACTCATAAACTAATTACGAACCATAAAAATAATACAGTCCAAGGACGAAAGGTGCTTAGAAACGGCATTACGTCCAGCGCGGCCGTCAATTAAAATCCCTCCGCAACCAATAATTAAAGACAATAAAGTAATACAATATTGCCACAATATTAATGACACATGCAAGAGCGAGTTCGTTCCTTCACTTCTACAACGAGAAACGCAATCAGTACACACGAATTATTATACATACTGATCGAGCACGCGCTCGTACCTGAAAAAAGCCACTAATAAAGTCCATCATGCGCTTATAATACATATTAAAGAGTGGACTTTACGGTGCCGAGGACGATTTGTAGGCGCGTAATCGACGTTCGGTTCGCATGGTATGCCGTGTTGCAATTATATTTCTTCGCAAAGTCGACTTTAATGGTGCAAAACTAGTCTTGGAAGAAGAGGGCCGCGGTGGCTCTCCGCTGTGTACGCAATCGCATCGTGATCCGATCGATCAGATAAGATCGCAAAACACGAAAAGGAATCTGCTTAATATGATTTTGTAAAAAAATATATTCATAAACGTAGCGTGTGTTCAAATAATATAATGATTGTATATGTTGTCGATAAGGTGATTTGCGTGGCGATTCAAATTTCAGTGTAACATTTTTTTTGTGATTTTGAATATATTTTACATTTAAAATACATTTTTTAATGTTTGACGTCAATAGTTTAACAAATATCGAATGTACCGATTAAATAATGACACGTTAAGTAGACGGATGTAATTACATTTCATGCACTATTAACTTTAAATCATTTGGCAAGGAAAGATTTTTAGAATTTGACAAACGCGCGATAAAAGTGGCCGAGTTTTCGGAGATACATTACGTTTCGTCATTGATAATATAACAACAACACAATTGCAAAATCTCATTATTACAACGATTACAAAAACAAACAATGAAGATGACACGATCGATTTCCATATCGCACTTAAAAATGTAACAATACTAATAAACTTTCGACAATATCTAAATCGCCTCGATAGAACGATTGAGATCTAATCGACGCAATTTTTAAATTTTCATTGATACGAAAAGTGTTTAACACCAGTAAAATTAATAGCGGCATTTATCATTCGTACGGCACTCATTCACACCTATGTGTAATTCAATAGACAAAAGAGTTATTACGTTAATGCTAGCTGCGGCTTTAATAGGAGTAATTGTTCTCTTTTATTCTAGTAACGACCGTTCAAAATGTCTGTACGATGAGTACATACAAGCGTTAGATGATCTCGTTCAACAATGGGACATAAAACACGACCAGTCGAGAAACGTTTAATTTGTCGACCATAGTAATTAAATTTTCTCACTTTCGTATGTAAATTTTCGGATAAATTCCGCAAATTAAAACACTCAAAAAAATAATAATTAAATCCACATGTTATAATCAACTTAAGAAAACAATACTATTTATTATCATATTATGAGCGGATGAGAAGCGAAATGAATTTATTGAGTGTGAAATGGGAGTTAAAGCGTATCAAATTCAATAGCGCATATTTCGCAGGAGACGCTATAAAATTAGAACGCAATCTTCCATTATTATATTCGTACGAATAAAATTAAACACGCAGAACTTCAAACAATACCGAAGCATAGGAGAAAGGTCAAAAACCGAAAGCGTCCACTGTGAAAATCCAACACGTCGTAGATTCGATCGTCAATCAATATATCTCCCGGCCGAGTGCAAGATCGTATGAATGCATCCATCCACATTATGTCGGCTGCCAATCAAAACCAAATAAAATATTATACATTGCGGTCCATGGTTGCAAAGTGAAATTCACACCACACAACTCGGGCCGAGGAGGCGTGGAATTAGCGACGCCATTCAACGACGGTTCTATGTATCATTGCACAATTTCTAAAATAAACAAAAAGCTATCAGTCCGATCGACAATCCTTTGTTATCTGATGGGATTTTGTAATAGTTGTGCGAAAATAAAATATGAATGAGTTTCGAGTATGTATGAATCATACCGAGCAGTTGGAGTGCCAAGAGTATCGGCGAGAGTGCCAGAAAAATAAATTTTAATATTCTCAATATAAACAAATGATTTTGGAATAGATTTCGTAATGAGTTTGTGAAACTGTAAAGTCCGGTAAAGAACAGCTAGTTTTGTTCAAGACAAATATGAATAAATCAACTCGTAATAAGCATAAGATTAGGTAAGATGGAAGAGTAATATAATTGACTATTCTAAAGATATGTATTTATTAGACACGACCATATAAATCGGTAAGAACAATCCTATAACGACGGTAACTGGAGGACAAACTGTTTATACAGAACGACCACGACTGAACAATGAAAATCTGCCTTGGGGGCAGTATTGAATCTTTTCAGACATTCAGCAATTTCCACAATAATTCTGATGATACATAAGTAGACCAATCGAATATACCCTGTAAAAAAATAAAAATAAATAATACTACACAAATCGAACTTAATCTGAATAAAAATAAACATATTTCCCTTACATTTCATAATGATCGATATCGGCAATAATAAATTTTGAAAGAGCAACAACGTACCCGGCAAGACGAACGAGCGAAATGTAACAATTAAATGTCGTGATCGTCTGGAACAAAACGCTCCGCGAGCCGGTGCACAATATCGATTCGTGTTTCATAAATTCTAATGTGCAAGAATATTATTGGTGTATGGAAATAGGAAACCCTCCGATCCATAATACGACCGGAGGCTTTATTCATGCACCATCTTATCTGATGGCGAGCCCAAGAAGACCACGAGATAATACAAGAGCCCGGCATCTCCCTCTCGGCCATAGTTATGCATCCTGGCCCCATTATATAATCAAACTTAAGGCAAGAACGGAGTGTGCTCTTCGTTCGATACATTGCTGCTGTGTTATTGGTGTGTGCACTTTACGTGTGCATCGTGACGTATGAATAATTCGCGACGGACACCGAAAAGTTCACGGACCCGAAATTTCCGCAGTGGTCCGCTATTTCGGAGAGAAATGCGAAAATCGAGTGTTTGGTATTGAAAACGGATTCACCGTTATCGTTGAAATAATTACAAAGTGTACAAGTTTTGTGGAATAAATTTATGTGGGAAGCGATGGTTTTTCATTGTTTCCTTTAAGTGTTTTGGTTCAACACGATTCGCCTGTGTTGATGGAAATTTTGAACGATGCGCCGACTGCTACGCGGTGAGTTTTCGCATTTGACATTTCGATTTATGTTTTTTTTTTTTGCTAGAAAACTAAGCAAAGATGTGATGGAAAAATTAATTTGACCAATAAATTAAAATTTACACGATGGAATTAGAAACTAGAAAAAAAGACGCTGGCATGCCTGCGGGTCATCTCTACTGTAAATTATATACGAAACACGTTTTTGTTGCGTGTCGAATGCAATTGGGCGTCGCGTTAGTAAATTTGACGTCTTTCACACTTTTACCGGAGGAAATTGATTTTTTTTTTGTAAAACACATCAAACGGTATATCGAATTAGTTAATTATGCAATATTAAAAAGCAATTTTTCTTTTCAAACACGAATACGATGTCAGTTTGGAAAATAAAATCTGAATAAGAAATGAAGTCTTTTGCAATCGCATTTCGCGGAGAGCATCCTCGTCGATCAAACAAACTGCAAACATACCAACGCATGCATAAAGCGCACTGTAAACATAAAGTTAACGGTACAGTTAAGCTCCGACCACATTTTACGTATTTATTTAAACTTTATTTGTTATAAGCTAATAAATTTTGCTTTCCTCGGTTATTTGTTGCGGACCGTCGACGAGATAACAACGGAGTTCACGAATTCGTTCGAGTTATGGCGATTTATTGTTACTTTTACAATCATTGGCCTCCTCACGCGAATTTCGTATAAGTAAATTATTTTCGATATCACCAACATCGACTAACTAATGAAATGGTAAAGCAAACAATGTGGATACTATAAATTACTGAGAAAATCACAATTATAAGATCATAAATTTTACACGAAATCTGCTTTCTATCGTATCGTTATTTCAGTATGAAACCTTATATTATTTCGAATATTTTAGATAAACTAGTTAAAAATAATTAAACTAATTCTAAATTCAAAAATCGATTTAATCGAAAATTAATCGATTTTTAACTACATTTTTGTGTGTAATGAGTGGCACACCTCATCGATTACCGAGACGGATGGTCAAATCCAAAAATTTAACAAGAAGCGAACATCCATAATAAGCAATTACAGCGAAGACAAATGGAGTTTCCTATTCGATTAATAATGGTTAAACAGAGAAACGAACAAGCAATAAACAATGCACTATTGACACAATCGTGATTTATTCGGATGGGAAAAATGCAAGACATGCACCGCGATCCTTAGCATTTTAACACTTTCGAAAGTGTCGAAGAACAAAATATAATATTAACAAAAAAATATACATATATACACACACTTCAACGAGGCGCGAAAGCGGCTCGCTTCCACACCTATACCCGAGAGAAGAAGACTCGGTTAATTTTCTCGTTAAGCAAATGTGGTCGCGACGCTCGTATATCATACAAGGCGATATTTCACGTTAAATTGAGCGATAATTTATGAACCTCGTCCGCGGGAATAATCGAGAAAATATAAATGATAAATAAACGGAAAAAATACGCGAGGAATTGATGGCCCGTGCGTTCTCGACACGCGACAAATTTGGAAGTCGCCGACAAATTAGTGTGACCCCTCGCGCGACCGATCCTATTAATTTGTTCGATTTGTGTGCATTATAGAAGTCGTTCCGTTCCATAATATCGTGTGTGTGTTCGGTTGTGAAGTGGCGTGTGCTGGCTCGTTTTGTAAATACGAAAGCCGGCTACTTGCGAAGATGATTTATAATGGCGCCGTTGGTGTCGGGGGAAAAGGCGCGATTTGTGCTTCGGAAAATCGGTGGAAATTTTTACTATGGGAGAAAAGACTCACGTTTGGTTGGTACTTGTTTATCGGATGAGATTTGACATCTGTCTTACCTGGAAAAAAAATATGCATAATTAATTGCATTGAATGTGCAGTTTTTTGTGCGATAGTGTTTTTTTGTTAAACAATGGCAATGGTTGAATAATCATATCGATATTTTACAAAAACCGCAATTCAGGAACAGGTCAATGGCGGATATTGAAATTTATTTTTTCGATAGAATATTATTGTATAAAATCTATCGGGTGTAATAAAATATGAATTGATATTATTTATGGTGTAGTAAGAAAACAATATATAGATATTAACGATTTTGCAATAAGCTATGTCTACAGTATAAAAATAATAAAACACAATATAAAAATTGACTTTTGAACCGTTCTTATAGTATACGATACAATAAATCATTCTGAAATAATATCCAAATTTTATTTTCGAAAATTTGACTTATCGTCGGATCGAAAACGTTTCGAAATGGGTTTCACTACAAGCGCATAAAAATTTACATCGCTTTCAAATTCATCGCCGAACAAAACTCGATCCTTAAAAACGTGGATGCTTCACTAATGACCAAAAATTAAGCAGAAACCCCATAAAAATCATTGCGCGTCCAAAAATAACCATTTCAATTTACATTTACGATGCACCGGCAGTCATACATCGGTAAGCTTGCATTCGCACGCGACCCACCTTAACATTTTTATTATTATGCACTTTGTAACGAAACGTAATAAAATTTTGCTAAAAATTACCAAGTGCGCAATTACGCCGAACCAGCAAAGCCGTTTACTTTATACGTCGATCATTACAGGTACATATTGCTGGTTGTAAGAAAAGAAGGATAATTCGATTTGGTAATCCATTACTGAGTATTACTTGTCGTGCCTGTTTAATTTTCATTTTTAAATTGTCATCAATAGTTAGGCTATGTAACTGATTCTTTGAAGTGATGCGTCGAATAATAAATGAAATAATGACCTATTTCAAAATCAACCATTTAATATAAAAACTTCCGATGATATCAGAAACATTTCAATTTGCAATAGACGAAATCAATTAAATCATAATTTTAAACAAATACAATGAAAAAAATAATAATAACAACTTCTGACACAGAACATATGAAAAACAGAGGCATACGAAGATGGGCTGTATTATTAGATCCGTCGACGGGGACAGATGTGTAATTAAAATTTCACTTGAATCTGCAAACTGTGTGTATTGTGGGCGGGTAAGAAATGTCAGTTCACGTGTCCGACAATTGCGGTCAGATGTGTCTAACATGTCTTCCTTTTTTATGAAAAAAGTGCCCGAACTTGTAGAGTGCGTACCGTTATCGCTCAACCGTTGTCGTGTCGTGTGTGTGTTTTTTTCGCGATCGCAAAATCGAAACGACGCTGTTTCGGCGATAATGTGGCTATTTATGTGTCGTAAATAATATAATTTTAATACGTTGAACTTTGTTATAAAACGGGTCTTTTGGCCGCACAGTGCTCCCCGGTGATCAGTAGTGAGGTCGAGAGTTTGTTTGAAAAATGCTACTGTTGGAATATTTAATGTCTATAACTTTTTTATTGATGCATATATCTTATGTGTAAGGTATGCGAATAAATCAGAATTAATAATCTATTCGGTAGTGAACACTATTTTAATTAGAGCTATAAATAAGAACAGAAAATTTAAAAAATGAATACGCAAAGATAAACATGTTATTACATTTGCATGTATGAAAAAGGTTAATGAGATAACATCGAATTAAAGTCCGTTCGAATTAAAATTGACACTACATGATGAAAAAAATATGCAGTCGAGAATGATGTATCAGTAATACAAATTAAGCGATTAATTTATGTAATTAATAAATTATACACAATTTATATAACACAATAACAAAAAGCTTAATACCGATAAAATGTCAGAAATATTTTTTGATATACCTAACATATATTACATTTATTAACCAAAAACATAATTACAATGTATATTAGTATAAAATAGTTTTATTTTTTCACATATTTATATATTATATTTGAATCGATCATTTTGACTAAACATCAGTTTCAGGGAATAAAGGATATACAATCACTTCGAACAAACTCGGATATTGTCCACTACAAAATGACAAGTTACTTGTTTACTACTTTTCGATTTATCATTCACACAATTCTCATAATACGACCGCACACTACTTTCATATCATTATTTACAACAATAACTCGCGGCGCTATCACTACACAATATATTGAAATTTGAGCAACCAAGTAAAAAATAAAAACAACCTTACATCGATAATATGACAAACATACTTCAGCCACACCCGCCCATCGTGAATATTACAACTAGGGATCCCAAATATTCGTAAAATCAATTATTCGGGTATCGAATATGAAATTGGCAAAATATTCGGATAGTCGGATATCCGAACTTATAATTTATTAGATATTTACTATTTTAAAAAAAAGAGATAAAAATAAATTATTATTTTAAATATTATTTTTTCGTCTCGACTTAGGGTCGTTTTTCGATCTCTTCATTTGCATCTTTATTGTCATCTAATTCGTCACGTATCCTAAACAAAAATACCAAAATTTTGAAAGTCGAGGTATCATCAGCATAACTATAAAGACGATTTTATTACCAAGAAACTTTCTAAATTATGTACTTACTAGTATATAGGCCCGATGTTAATAACATCGGCTATGGTTTTGTTAAGAAACGGAAAACGATAAAATGTGAAAA
>JAOXNN020000037.1:273341-295636 GCA_028571205.2 Hydropsyche betteni | reverse complement strand
ACGTGCTAATGACCACGTGTACTAGTCGCGAGGCAACGCCGAGACGCACACGAGACGAAGGTTCGCACGCAACTCACTTCTTAAATATTTCACAACAAATTAATACCTCAAGAAAACACTATAAGTATTTTTTGCTTAAAATACATAAATTCTTGTTAATAAAATTCCTTCGGCACTTTTTGGTGTTTTCAAAATGAACAAACTTTTAAATTGAATAATTTTATACAAATAAATTAATGAAAGGAATAACACAATTTATGAATTAATCTTACCAAAATATATTTCTATACTTTGTTTTTGGATTTTTTCGATATATTTTGTGAAGAAAACATAAACATTTCTTTCATTGTGTTAAAAGATATATTGTTCAATTATTTTTAAAATCAAAAATGCTCTTCAGTCCATTCCTTTTACTTGTTTATACACTTTGAAAGTTCACTGCACTAATATCCATATTGGTTTGCAAGTTAAATGAACTTTTCACTGAAAACTCGAATACAACCGGGTTCTTGACTTCCGTTGACTCACTTCCTCGCTTCAAATTTAGCACAATGATTTTCCTGTAACATAATATATACTTACTGAATTACAAAAATTAGTCAACTATTACTGAACCATTATTTTCACAACGATTACAATCATATAAAAAAGATTTCTACTTGAAATTGACGTCATATAAACTATATATTGTGATGACAGATCATTACAATCATCAATATAAATAAATATTTTTCAATGAATTCTCGTCGAAGATAATCATTGTGATTGCGATTCATTGATCTGAAATAATTTAATTAATTGTAAGATGATTTCGGTATTAAATTTACTGAATATTTAATATTTAATTTCTTATTTATATAAAATCTGAACCATGTAGGATCAACGGTCTCGTCTCGTCTGTCAAACTGGTGATCATTCCGATCGCAAAGTGGTCAGCGAGAGTGCAGTCTGCTTGTCTTTGACTCATTTGTCCTACTGGTGGCATTACGACCTACTTGAAGGACGGTGACCAAAGGCCTAGCACATAGACACGCGTATCATTGGTCTGAGAGCCTCCTTCGCTGGCATGGGCGGACTGGCTCTTATGTTACATGTCCCTTACCGAAATTCAACTTGGGCTAGCGCGGTAAGGTATAACCCAGACTGCCGCATTTTTTTGGCAAGCCCTTTTCCTGCAGTGGATAACTATAAGCTGCTAATGATGACGATGATGATGATTTATATAAAAAAAATTCCGATATTTTCATGGCATCAAAAAGGTTTTAGGTGTAGTGATACCAGATTAGAAAGTCATAATAAATTGATAAAATATTTCTCTAAAACTCATCCCGACCCACACCCTCACTCCAAAACTACAACATCAAACAACACGTAGTATTACCACTAATTACTTTTCAGAGTTGTCTATTTTCGACAACACCCAATTTTTCACCAAACCACATCATCCTTTCAGACAACACGTGGCAACCCTATTCAGACGTCACACAGACTACAGACGAAGACACGAAAAAGCGCAATCGCCAAAAGCACTTCCGGAAAAGCGAACGCCTCATCCGCGACGCTTGGCGACGCCGCGGCCGGCGCCCGTCCAGACGTGCCCAGCACGACGCTTCAGCTGGGTGTAAAATTTACAGTAAACCCGCTGCCAGAGGCCCGCATACGAAAATAAATCCGATCCGGCGTGCATTCGCGTTTTCAGTCTCGACCTCCCGGGCTGCTCAGTCGGCCCTCGCCGACGGCACCCAACGTACCGTGGCCACGACTTGCTATAACTCGCTCCGGATCCTGCCAAAATTTGGTCGCCGAAGCACCCGCCAGAGGATTCGAGCCTTCCGCGGAAGCGTCCTTAGTCCAAAGTGGAGGATAGCGCAGGAGAGATGGTCTGAAGTTGGTCGTGTCGGGGAGTTGCGTTCGCTTTGGCTGCACTAACTTGGGGCTTTGCTGCGTTCCGTTTTCGTCGTGTTTGATTTTTGTGGATGGGTAGGCTCCTGAGAAAGGTGTTTTTTGAATTGTTTGTAATTCAGTGATTGAACTGTATTTTGTGCGGTTTAAAAATATTCAGTGTCCAGAGATGTGAGTGGAAAATTATAGTGCAGCATTTGGGTCAAGGGTGCTCGAAATTTTTAAATGCGCCTCTATGTTTCGATGTTGACAATGATTCCCAACGATAGATTCTAATAAGCCGAGTGTTCTCCCGAAATAGTCTGTATATCTAAACGTGTAATTTTTATATAACAATCGAAGTGATTCCCTTTCTCGAATTTTCCGTTCGAACGAATCGGAAAAGTACTTCGTGACCTACGAATAGCAAATACGGTACGCATATGATACATACACACAGTGACTTGATAAGTTTGAATAGATGTCAAAACTAAATCGAGCTTGTCTGGTTACTGGACGAATAAAGAAAAAAATAATTGGAGCATATCCAACAAGTGTACCTGCATTAGTACACATTTGTATCGACCGGTGATATAATTGATAAATCATTTGCTATGATTGCTGTGTTTCCGAAAATTCTGTTTTGACAAACAACAATTAACATTCAATAAATCAAAAGCATTTTGATCGCAAATGTCAACATTGATTCGGTTTATGCTTTTTATGATCAGAAGACTTTTCGATCAGATTAGTCGAATCGATTTATATACCATTGTTTTCGATCTATCCCTTAATTTGTCTGTCATATCGTTTCGGGATACCACCAAAGCCAATATTTTGGCTTTGAGCCCCTCGAGCATGCCGTCTCTTGTTTAATTATAAATGGAGTACGGAACTGGCAAGTGCGACGACACTTTTCACCTACCTTTAAATCAAAATCGGATTTTCACTATTACCCAGTTCAGAGCTTGAATTTTAATAGTTAAGTCCTAATTGTTGTATCGATATTGAGATGTAGATTGAATGAATATGAAATTTTGAGTGTATCGATGGGTTGATTTTGGAATGTGTTCGTTTATTTATTTTCTACTATCTGGAAATAAATTAATTTTATCAACATAAATTGGAATGTTCAGTTGTGTTGAATTTACCGATTAACTAATTTGATTTTAGATGAATTTGTTCGTAGTTTTGACATAAAACTATTAAAAAATATTTTTTTTTATAATATATTCAAATCCTTTGAGAATGGTCCATTCGTTAAAAATCTCTGGACTTCTGATGATATATCGAAAAAATCTTTTTTTAACAAGGATGCTAAACAAGCTTTATATCACGAAGATTCTTAAAATATATGAATAAGCATTTATTACCGTTGTAGAATTAAGATCAATTATAATACTTTCGAGATTAGACAATCGTAAATTGTATTGTCATTTCAATTGTGTTTTTTTATTCATTAATTTTGATTTTAATAATGAGTGAGCTTATTTACATATACATTTCATTTCGAGTAAAATTCTGTAATAGAAATAATCACCGCAATAATTCAATAATTTTTGATGATCTAACCACATTTATTTCGATTTCATACGAAAGTAATAAAAATGAACATGAATTCTTCAACATCCCCTGTACCTACAATATATCAATTTCACAACTGAAATATTTTCATTTGTTTACTTATTCCACGACGATACAATGGGTATCACTAGAAAAATACTCGTACGAATAGGTAATCACAAATCTTTGGCTCAAGTTCAAGATAGTTTCAAAATTAGCTAGCAGCTATACTATTTTACATATGAAAAAACAATAATTTTTATAATTCGTATTATTTGTGGGAAAAATTTAACAAACGAAATATTCGATCAATAACATCATTATACCTGCTATTAATAATAGATGAAAGTTTACGTATTCTCATTATCTGCACAATATTTCAATCAGAAATATTTTTTTCATAGAAGGCTGAACAAAATGGTGAGATAAATTCAAAAATGGCACCAGCACCAGGGAAAAGAGCAATAGCTGGGTCGATTCATCGCATAAGGGAATTTGAATTAGAAAAGGTATTTAATATAAAACTTTTTCGATATGGCATTAATTTAAAATTTCATCGTACGTAAATTTTGAGTACGTCAAAATGTTAACACAAATTTCATTTTTAAACATAACTTTATATTTAAACTTACATAGGTTAACCTTGCAGAAGAATTTGATATCCTGCAAATTGTTGGTGAAGGATGGTTCGGAAAAATTTTGTTAGTCGAACATAGAGGAACTGACACCGAAATGGTTTTGAAAGCTTTGCCGAAGCCATATGTTCCTCTGCGAGATTTTTATCGTGAATTCCATTACGGCTTACATTTAGGAGCGCATAAAAATATTATAACAACTTACGATGTTGCATTCGAAACTGCAGGATTCTATGTGTTTTCCCAAGAATATGCACCTTTAGGTTATTCATTCGTATTAAATAATACATTATCAAAATATTTGATCAATAATTTTAAGTTCAATTTAATTATAGGTGATCTCACATCCAACGTATCAGATACTGGTATAGGTGAATTACATACAAAGAGGGTTGCTAAACAATTAGCTGCAGCACTCGACCATCTCCACGCTAGGGATTTAGTACATAGAGATGTCAAATTAGATAACATTTTAATCTTCAAGTCAGATTTCTCTCGTATAAAGCTTTGCGATTTCGGTGAGACAAGAAGATCTCAGACTGTCATACGAAGAAGGAATGAATGGCTCCCATATGCACCTCCTGAAGTGTTGAAAACTCCAATCGAAGAAACCTATAAGTATGAATTTAAAATTGGTCAACTGTGATTTTTTATAATAATTTTCATAATATTATATTAGGGCTGTTACCTCTCACGACGTTTGGCAATTTGGAATTGTAGTATTCGTATGTTTAACTGGATGCTTACCATGGCAAAAAGCAGCACTCGATGATCCTAGATATGTTAGGTAAGGCGAAAATTGTATTGATATCGGACAAACTCTTTTGTTTACTAATTTTCTATATCAAATTTTAGATATTTTAATTGGTATAATACGTCGAATCCATTACGAAAACAACCAAAACTTTTCAAATTAGTATCGTCACGGGCACAAAAATTCTTCAAAAAAATTTTGGAACCTAGAGCTGATAAACGACCACCCGCACTAGGGGATTTGCAAAAATATATGGATGATAGATGGATGGCAAAAGGAATTAATGAGAAAAACGGAACAGGTATTCAATATTTTTACAAACATGAGCATTATTTATAGTGTGATATTTATTTATTTTCTTTAAAAAAAACAACAAATTATTTTTCAGAAGGAACAGAAATAGATGAGTTGTGTCCATCAATGTATAGTTTCCACAGTGATATAAATGAAAAAAATAAATTATTGCATATATTTTACGAAGCTGGTGTTGAAACGACCGTTGACAGAGTTGCTAAAAAAGAAAGAATCAGGCAATGGATTCAAAATAGTGTGATCAATGAAGAGGATGAAACTGAGGTATTTTTATACATATCTTGACATTATTTTCATGTTGAAATATGCATACTTACAAATGTTTTATAATTTTTCAAAAGAACAATGGCAGTAATATGAATAGTATGTTTAATTCTGACGATGAAGAAGAAACTATTCAAAGTTCGATTGAACAAAATCATCAAAGATGGTCTTCTATGAGATATAGCGATTCAAAGCATATAAATCCAAGAACTGGGGAAATTTTAGGGACTGAAAAATCTCCTGACATTAAAAATATGTCATATGATTTAAAAAATATACAACCACTTACCACAAATAATGACAAATTTACAAATCAAAAACCGGCCAAAGAAAATGAAAGTCCATCGCAAAGTTCAATGAAAGACAGTGCCTATGGGTCCATAGATTTTAAAACAACATCTCCTCTCGCTGCAGATAATCGACAGTTGTCAATTAATGAAATACACGAACAAAAAGCATTCCCTAGTCAACAATTACAACAGGTTTTACAAAAAACACAAATCAAAACATCTAATTTGCCATTAGGATTCTCTCATCATAAATCACCATTACCCAATTCTAAGTTGAACTTTTCAAAAGCCATGTCTCCTATAAATAGTCAGTTTGCTTCTCGAGAACTAATAGCACAAAATAAAGCTAGATCTATGAATCAATCGGCTTCTTCTTTAACAAATTTCTCTAGAAAACCAATTGATCAATCAGAAAATAAAAATTCCCCATTATTTTCTTCTATGAAAGACTCTCCTTACGATTTAAATGGCTCTTCACATGTAAATAGAAACAATTCAGAACAATACAATAGTCAAGATAACACTTTAAATGTTGTCCAAGGTCAAATGAAAATAAATCCTTATGCAACTACATCCACAATGAATCATAATACTAACGGAAAAGTTATGAATCCTCAAATGCTTCAACTTGAATCTATATCAAATGATGATGAAATAACACCGAATCATATTCATTTGACTGAGTCAGAGATGGATTCACTAATGCAAATTAAAAAAATGTTAATAGAAACAAAAACTGGCTTACCAGAATGAAACATAAAAAGGATATGAACAGGATAATGTCATTTCGATTACTTGTTGAATCGTTGACTGTAATTAAATTGGAGAATGTCTTAAAATATTTTTTTGATTCTCCTAATAAAATATTGAGTTAGAAAAAGAAGGAAAACATGTATTGTTTACATAATATAAATGGATAATGCAAAAAATACGTCATTATAATTAAAAATTTATATCTATGTTTGTTTATTTCAAAAGTTCGAAAAGAAATTCAAACATGAATATATTTTAGGGATTATCTTATTACTTATTATTTTGTAAATAGTTATTTTATTGAAATTTTTAATTATTAGATATTTTAAGTTTTGTATGTTTTCAAATTTATAAATATATTATAGTAAGAAAAGGACTGATTAATTTATATTTAAAAAAAGTTTTGATCTTTGCTGCATACAAATGAAAAATATGTTTTGTATAATGTAACTGACAAATATGCTCAAATATACAAATATTTGAAAAATAAATAAATAATAAATATCCAAAACTAGTCTTTTATAACATAATATTATATTATACTCATACTCATGAACTACAAAATAACTTTTCTTAATTTTCCATCGAATGTTATAGTATTTTTACAAAATATTGATGCTGTGTAGAAAAAAAGGACAAAATATAAATAATAGCAAAATCTACAAACAGTTTAAACTAAAAAAAAATCATCAAAAAATAGTGTAAAAATATTTATAGTTTTAAAACAATTATTGATGATAAAAAAACCTTCACAAATAAATAAATTAATAAATTATTTATTAACAAATTTATATTTTCATCATCATCATCATCATCATTGTCGACCCTTTTTTGTGCCAATTGCAGGACAAGGTCTCCCCATTAAATATTGGGAGTCTAGGCTATATACCATATCCGAGAACTAACCTCGTATTGACAAATTTGTATTTTAACGAATAAAAATACATTACAGTTGTTTAAATTAATTTTTTAATGGTTTTCGTTGATAATTTATGCATTACAAGTTCGGAAATTAAGTTCTTGATGAATTTTGTACGTAGTTTGTACTTGTACGTATTGTAGGGCGGTTATGTTTATCAATTTTTACAAATAATTACCCCTTGTATCGAATAAGTTTGCACACGCTAACAGTTCGGACGGCAAAAAGTGTTACTGTTTAACACATATATCCAAAACTCATCAAGATACGGTTAAAAACTGACAAACATAACCTCCAAGCTACGCGTAAAATTCCTTTTATATAAATAATTCACTCACTCGCAATACAATTACAGTAAAAATCTAAATTTCAATACATATAATACCTACATTTTTATAAACATTAAAATGCAAACATGTCAACAAATAATTTACACACCTATAATACAGAATTACCTCCATTATTGATTCATTCAGATATTCATTTCAGATATTTTTATAGATAAATAAATTATAAAGTCACGTATATGCACGTAAAAACTTGCATTATTCTAGGTGTAGTTTGTCTTTACTTGACCAGTGCGAACGTTAACTTGTATAAGCGCGCGAGGTGTGGAGGGGTGACGTCGGCTTGAGAGGTTATTTTATGTGTTTTGATAACGATTCAAATTCGAACGACTGATACACCATCATCGTTCCACATATCCAAAAAACAGCGAAAGCGTTCAAAATGAAGGTCCATAATTCTGTGGCTAGCGTTCTCCACACCCTTGAGCTACCCCCTGCTGTCACAGCCTATCTAGAAAATAAATGCGAAGATGATGGTAAGACGAATCGTACGATTTGTTATATTGTATTGTCATTTCATAATTTTGATACCTTCAATTCTATACGTTTCATTGAAACTTGTATTTACTCGAACTGACGATTTACATTTTTCCAAATTGTCAATCTTAGATGGTCATTCTGTCAACGGTGGTATTTTACAAGACGCTAAACACATATGGTTATCGAATGGATCGAAATTTACTGTTGTTCATATTGATTCCGGTCAAAAGATTGCAGCGTGGACGTTTGGTGCTGCATTAAGGTTGGTCGTCTTCTATGTGTGCATAAATACGATTGTATTCCTTTAATCATTCAATGAATTTTTTTCAGGGATTTCAAAGCTAGAGTAACTTGTGTTTGTGAATTGTCACCGCCTTTAATAGAAAACACGATGCAGTTACTTATCGGCTTGGAATGCGATCTGATCGGTGGCATGGTATGTTTATTCCATTGTAATGGTTCGAGAGTTTTGCGTGCGATTCAAATTGACTGTCAGGTCATAAGTATTCAATACATTGATAGTTTTCCTGGAAGCCCCTTAAATTGTTTCGATGGTGGAGTTTTAATAGGAACTCATGGAGGTGCTACCCTTATACTAGATTTGAATCGACAAAGTTGCGCAGATAGTAATATTTCTTTTAATGATTCAATGTATATAAATATATATTTATTTACTTAATATTGGTATATGTCTTACTTATAGCTATATTAAACACGTCTTGTCAAGATGATATAGCAGTCAAAGATGAGTTAGATGTTGCCAATTTGATGGTTTTATCTATAGATAATATAGATGTTATAGTTGAGCAGAGGGCAATCGCTTGTGGAAAAGACCATCACATAGCGGTTCAAGTAAACGAGGGTTGCATACATAATTTACAATTCATTTTGCATAATCCAGATAATACCATAAAACTTAAAGTAGAGAGGGAAAATGTTTATGTCACATCTGTTTTGTATGTACCTCAAATAACAAGTGTAATCATTGGTTTGAATATCGGTGCTTTTCAAATATGGAACTTGTCGACCCTTCAACTCGAATACACAAATTCAAATACTAGTAATTTACCAATCACTCATATCGCTTTTTTGGTATGTATTATAAAAATAATTATTTTTCTATTAAATGTAATATTTTTCATTCAATTAAATTTATGTGTTTCAAAGGAACCTTGTGATGATCCCCGTGCATTTTCTTATATTTGGATTGTACACTCGGTTCATGACAGGCATGAAGATGGTTTTCCTGTCGCTGCTATGTATTCTTTAACTTATCAAGAAAAACAAAATATTAACGAACAGAACTGTATTTACCAAGTATGACTTGTATTTATTCTATTGATTATAAAATAACTCAATTGGTTATTCTTATTTGCTTTTATATTTTTTGATATGTACGATTTTATTTGTTGTTTTACAGAATTTTATATCATGTAATTTGCGTTTCAATATAGACCTTTCATATATTGACGGCTCAAATAATTTATCGAGAAACTTCTCTGGTGGACGTTGCATCAGTTGTCGATCTCTTGTCAAATCTCCAAACAAAGACGATACTGACGAATGTATGTTTTAAATATTAAATTTGAATTCATAATATTCTTAGATGTTTATATTTATTTTATTTTAGATGTTTTGAATATTTGTCAAATTGTTTGGGAATGTTGGACTTTAAGTACCATTTCTCCAGTTCATTCTATGATGGTGTTATTTGATATTGATCAATGGTACAAAGAACATATGCCAGGTATTTTGTATAATATTATATATTTTTAGTTTTGAAAAGAATATCTTTGCAATTTACTTTTATATTTTATCAGAATGTTCTGCGCTGCAAACTAACAATTATATGTCTGTCATCAATTTGAGTGATACATTGACTCACCCTGCAAGTTCTTATTTATGTGATGTGAAAATTAATTCTGAAACGTTAACTTCTTATTTTTCTGTTCAAAGACTTGAAGAACATTTTTTTCCAAATGCTCTAGGATATGGTTAGTACTTAATTTTTTTTTTTTGTTTTTGAAAACACTTGAAAATTGCACTAACCATTTTTCATTTTAGAATGTCTTTGTCTAACGAATAATGATATTACGAAAATTTTAACAATGGGTATACAAAGACAATTATTAGCATCTATCAATGAAATCGGTCCTTCTATACTGTTACATCCTACAAAAATTTTTCAACAGTGTATAAATTCTGGCTTAATACCAATGTACATTGAGCCATATCCTAATTTGGATACTCCTGAGGTAGAGTAAATTTATTAATATGCTAATGTATCTATGTTGAAATATGATATTTATTTTAAAATAAAAATCTAGCCTATGCAAAGACAAGTTCTTTTGTCGATCGCGTTGGAGGCTCGTCTTATTCAATTTTTGGGTAAATGTGCATGTGATTGGGCTACTGGAAGTCACACTTCGGTGGGTTGCACTCTTCAACTTTTATTGGATTGGTCATGGAAAAGAGCCTTAAGCCTGAAACAAAATGGTGATCGCATAACCATTCCATTTTTCAACCATTCAGGCATAACACCCGATAGAAATACTGTTCTCCAGCTTGACAATTGTGTACGTCAACTTGGTCATATTGCCTCTATTTACAATGTTATTCTAGAAAAATGTTCTGCAGCAATCCTACCTGGAGGTAAGACTTGAAAAAATATATATTTTACGTTTTAAATAATTTATGATGCCAACTATCAATTTTTTCCTCAGTTGTTCAAGAAATTCAAGAACGTCAAAAAGTCATTCAAATTGTTGCTCAATATTTCCAAGTCATTCAATGGTTTTTGAATGTTGGGCTATTACCTGAATTTCATGTTGATCATTTAACAGAAAATATCAACAATTGTCTTCCTTATCCCATCGAATCTCTTACAGAATTTTATCAAAATAGGTACATAAATTTAATGTTTTTTTTTATGAAATACTTATCTAATTATTCCAAATTTGATGGTTCTAGACGTTTGAAATTGCATTGTTTAAATGGAGAAAACCCTGCCGTTGAAGATTTGGAAAGAAAAAATTGTAAATTATTATTTATAGATGAATTCATTAGAATAGAATGCTCCGAAAAGAAGTTAAAAAGGTCATATAAAAATTATAATTTCTTTCATATTTTCAACAATTATTAACTTTTACTTATTACAGTTTGTGGATTGAAGATAAAAGCACAATAAATGGATTGTATCCACCACCATCTTTACATTCATTATTAAAAGTATATTTGATTCCTGAAATAAAAGAAGAACATAAGCATTCCTTGATTCTTTATACACTTATTGATTATGCTATGATTATTGACAATGAAAGGTATATTTAAATCATATTTTTAATTATATTTCATCTTTTCGATAAATCTTTTTTAGAATTTATTTTTTTATTAGAATAGTTTTATATGTTTATATTATTTTTATAATTTTGGCAGATATGAAAATGTCATTAAACGATTAATGCAATTCCCAACAATGTTTGGTTTAAGCAATACTGCAATTAAAGTAACTCAAGCATTTTGGCATTTAGATCACAGAGACTTTCAAGTTTGATTTCTATTTATTATTTTATTTACAATTATTGAATTTGTTATACCTTTTTTATATCATGATTCAAATTTCAGTTGGCGCTCAATCAGTTGCAGTGTGTGTTGGCTGGAGGCTGCCTTTCACAATGGCAACACAATGTTGTATTGTCTTCTTTATTGGTTCAAAAAAAAACCCAATCTGCACTTCAATATTTGCATGTTCGAAAACCTTATTCTTCAAATGAAAATGTGTGCAAATTGTATGATGATTGGGAAGCTTGCAGTAATCTTTTTTTATCTCGAGGCTTAGTGTATGAAGCCTTTAATTTAAATAAAGATACAACTAAAAATTTATCCACAGCAGAGCGTGAAGATCGCCTTAAAATATTTTTTAACGGTATAATTTTTTTATCATCATAGTTTTAATATGTTTGTGCAGTATTATTTATTGTAAATTTGAAAATTGTCTCAGGTTGCAAAAATATGAGTCTTCTTTCTAAAGTTTTATTACTTCCCCTCTCTAAACATGAAGAGACTGTGTTTGTTAAATTTCTCAAAAGTATTGATGACCCCTATTCAAGTGATATTCTAGTTATGTACTATTTGTATCGATCAAGGTAAGATAATTTCGTTACTATTATTTTTTTAAAAAATTTTTGGTCAGTTTTCTATCATATATTTTTGTAGATACATTGAAGCACAAAAAGCAAATGAAGAATTGAAACGTCTCACTGGCAAAAGTCAACTTCCATATGATATAACTAATGATTTTTCTATGAAAAAAGAACATGTTTATAAAACCGAAACTAGAGATCAACTTGTAGATCTTTATTGCAAAACTTTACCACCTATCACTAGACAACTAGCCAATTATACCAGTAACAATAACTCATCAAGTCACAAATGTATGATTTTCTTAGAAACATACAAAACTAAAAAAATATACTAAAATTTTAATTTTATTGCAGCAAATATCCCTGTCCCAATGACTGTCAGTGTTCAAGCCAAAACACCCAAACCTACTTTTTACAAATCAACATTACTACAAGTATTTTTTTATTTTTTATTTATTCAATGCGAAATTAAATTTCATTTATGTGAATTCTCATTAAATACACAAATTTTACAGGAAACTATAGATAAAGCTAGTGAAACATGGATGAATAAATCATGTATTGTACGTAGTCTGAAAAGATTACATCAAATAGAAGAAACGCCATTTTTGTGCACTCCAAAATTAACTAAATCGATTTCAATGTGCGTAAACAACAAATACACTTAAACTCTTTTAGTTTTTTCTATCTTACGTTCGTTTATTTATTAGGTTTGATGAAAAAATGAGTACAACACCTGATGAAACGCCTTCAAAGAAAACTAAATTAAATAAATCAACAAATGAACCACCCTCAGAAAAAATTGATATTACCCCTAAGCTCTCCAGTGAAATAAAAACTCTTCTACATACACCTGTTATTGAAAGAAAATCTAAATGGAATCCAGGCAGTGTTAGTAGCCAATATTCTACAGAGGCATTATCATTACGAAGAGAATCCACCCCTCAAAGCATTTTAAAGGTTTTTTTTTTAGTTTTCTTAGCAATTTAGTTGATTTTCGAGGTATTTAATCTGAAATTTTTATCATAAACATTATTTTAGGTGCGGAAATTGAGAGAGTATTGCAATTCATCTCCCGTTTATTCGAGGTATCTTGCTGAGACTGATGATGAAATGGAAACAAACAGCCAATACACTCAATCTGATAATCTCTCTAGGTATGACTTACTTTACTTAACTTAATTTTTTGTTTTTGAAATTAATTTTTTTTTTTTTTATTAAAGATCAATTCGATTTAAAATTCCATCCCGAAATAATTCACCTTCACCATTGTCTGAATACCTATCTGACATGCATGATAGTTTTAGTGATCTATGCAATTATGATCCTGTTAAAAGTGACTATGTAAGTTTATATTTTTCCATTTCTTTATTTTTATTCAGAAAATTAATTATTTATTTATTTTTTAGTCCAATAAACATTTTTCACCAACTAATATATCTCCAAGAAAAAGCATTCATTATTCATGTACCCATAATGTTCATATCAAAGATTCTTCTTTCCAAGAGAGTATAAGGTAAGATAAAAAGAAAATTCATATTTTCAAACTTGTAATTCTGAAAATAAGGTTTACAATTGCAATTTGCGAAATTTTTAAAATAACAAACGGATATTTTTTTAAATTATATTTCAGATCTTTGTCACCAAACGTAAGTTCACCAAAAACAAGAACCTCGTCACCCAAGTTCAATTCTACCATTATGCCTATTGATTCTAAATTCAAAGATTCTTCTAATTTCAATAAAACTCAAGAAATCAAAGAAAACAATATTTCTATCACTAATGATGAGAAAAATACAAGCAAATCATTATCAAACATGCCGGCATTATCATTTCTTTGTAATTCAAGTATAGTTGGCAGTTCGAGTATTCTAGCATCTGATGTATCAGAAGAAATTATTTCAGATGCTTCATTCGCTGCAGTTACTAATGAACCAGAATACCACAAATCTGAGTCAAATGATTCGATCACTGCAATAAAATCTACTGAATCGTGCAAGAGTTTTGAAAGTTCAACTTATTCTCAAAGTGGAAACGATTTTGACAATATGAATAAAGAACCAGATACGTCTTTGAGTATACATAAATTTCAGCCTAGTCGTAATAATGACATTTCTCTCAGTGTTTCTAATTCGAAACCAACCACTCCACAAACTCTCGGTGAAGATTGCATTGACAATGTTGGAAATACTAGCTGTGGTGACCATTCTAATATAAATTTGAATTTTCTTGGAAAAGGGGATTCTGTTTTGTATAGTGTAATTGATTCTGATAATTCTCAAAAAAGTGATTTTGGTACCGTTGATACTACTGACCTTGAAAATCACAGCAATATTAAAAATACTACAAATATACCAACTGATATTACAACTTCGTTTGCAGTTGAAAATGATTCTGAAGATTTGCATCAAGTCATTTCGGTTAGTGGAAACCGTCATCATTGTTATTTTTTTTTTTGTAATAACTAAATAATTAACATATAATATTTGTTATTATTTTGCAGGTTAATGCAATGGAATGTGGAAATAATATTGAAAAAATTACTGAGATGTCAAATGAAAATATTAAGTTAAACATTCCCATATCTGAAAACATAGAAAATAATGATACAGAAGTCGAATTTAAATTAAAGGAGAATGATGAGTTCTCTGATAAACTCCCTATGGTTGTGTCTAAAAATGATGGTGACCATAATACTGCTAATGTAACCAGTTTTAAAAATATTCAAGAAATAAATACTACATTATTGCATAGCCAATTTGATAAAACGGATGAAAAACTTGAAAATCCAAAACAATCAGATAACAATTCTAGTTCTGTAGACAATTCTGTGGAAAAGCCTGTCACTCCTGTTAAATTTACAACATCTGCATCTATATCCGAAATAAATTCTACTCCTAGTGATTCTGTTGAGATCTGTACAACCCCCTCAAAATCTTCAAAAACACCAAAATCCAGAAGACAATCCAAAACTCCACTAGAAAGTATTGATAATGACAGTGACAGTGTGGCATCAGTTCAAAGCTCTAGACGTTCTTTGAGAAGTACCTCTAAGCTTAATTCTTCCATAACATCTCAATCATCAATCGATAGTGATCAAGAATCCACTTCAACACTCAGAAAATCGCGACGATCAGTTTTGGCATTTGTAAAACCTAATTTGTCTGTTATACCGGAAATGTCTCACACAGAAGACAACAAATCTTGGTTAAATAAAACAAAATCTTCAATCAAAGATACTACTCAAGGTTCAATTGATATTGCTTCATATTCTTCTTCAAGAAGGTTTTTTTTGTTTCATGTTTTTATACTTTTTTAATATTCAATTGAATTTTCATGACATATTTAAGCAAATGTTATATTTAAAGATTAACAAGACATCAGAAAACACTGCTGGAAAGATCTAGTTCTTCGATTGTTATTGAAAAAGGTAAAATAGTCAATTCAAAAATCAACGCTTCTGTATTTGATAGTGTCAACTCTGACTGTGAATCAGTTGATAGTAATGTAACTTCTGAAACTCTGGATCCCATTCTTTTACTCGACAAGAACGATTATAAAGGTTAATTTTATTTTTAATTATCACTATGATTAAAATTAATATTTTCTTTCGAAAATCGTTTCACAGATATAACTTATTTTTCTACAATTTAGGTCCTCCAGATCCAGAAGAAAGTGCAATATTAAATGAAGTTTACACTTTTAGTAGAGAATCATCAGTTATTTCAAATCGTCTGGAAATTGAATCAGGTAACTAATCTAACAATTATTGAATTTGCTTCTACATGACTTAATTTTATTTACTAGGTTTTTTTTACTTTACATGTATAAATAATATACTATTATTATTCAAAATTATCACTCATTGCACAGTAATACTGAATTTTTTTTTAGGCATTCAAACAAAAGAGACTACACCAGAATCTATACAATCAAAACGTTCAAGAAGATCATCGCGATTAATTACAGGTAATATATTATCTTTCTGAATTTAATTATATCTTATATTGTTATAATACTAGGAAACTGTTTTAACTGTCCTATTATACTTGATATGAAAAAAATAGATATTCGAGAAAGCCCAGCCAGATCCAACAGTCCTGCAATTCTCGCAATTCAGGATGAAAGTATAACAGAAAGTCCTAGCACAAAATTAAGAAGGCAGTCTTTCAATAGAGCCATAGAAGCTCTTAGTACACCAAGAAAATCTCGAAGACTTTCAACAGATTCAAAAGTATGACAATTCATGTTTTGTAATATGTATATTTGTCAAAATTATGTCTTGTCTAAGCACTATAGGTAGATTAAAAGACAAGTTCTTTGAATGATGCATTAACCTTGGAAGCAGCGTCATCTCTTGTGACTGTACTTAATGTTTTTAGTTACGCTAGTCGGACTAGTGCATCCACAGCGTAATTGTATTTGATTATACAGATAAAAAAAACTATGTCCAAAAAGACTTGAATATTATATACGTGGTTTGGATTAATATATTATGATTATTTTTGAACAGAAAAGTGAACTCGAAGTATGCACAACTGAGAAAGAAACTCCCAAGAAAATTCCACGCAAAAAAGAAACAACGGAAAATGTTGAAACACAGATACTTCCTTCTACATCTAAAGGTAATTTTTATATGCGACCTGTTAATATATTTTATTTATGTTATTTTTATTATAATTTTATTTTCAGAAACAGAAGTAGTAACAGGAACTCCAAAGCGTACAAGAAAATCTAAAGCTGCATCAATTCATGGTGAATCATCAGTCTCAAATTTGGATATCACAACCCCATCACGCAAAATGTATTAATTGATTTCTTATTTTATTTTTTTATATCCATGCATACATTATAGTTTAATATAACCATTTTAGGAAACCACGTAAATCAATTTTCAACACGCCAGTAACAAAAAATGATCGTCAGAGTGTAGTTGAAGAAACATTACAAAAACAGAAATTCAAAAGAAAATCAAGAACTCACGAAGTTGTGCAGCCTTTAAAATTCATAAAAGAATAAAATAGAATATTGAAATTGATTTTTTGATTCATTTGTTAAAAAAGATTTTTCAATTTAATACTTTTGATAAAAATGTTATTTTAAGTTTTTTATTGAAAAATAAATTACAGTATTAGACTTTCTTGTGCTAATTTTAAAGGCAATAAATACTTCAATATGTTGTATATATTTATGAACAAATGTTCAATTATTAACAATAGCTTGTTTGATTAAATCAGATTTTGATGAATTCATTGTGTAAATAGATGACTGTTCCCTCATTTTATTTTCTGGTTCTGTTAATGTGATAGATAATTTCAAATCTATTTCATTATCAGATTCATCTTGCTTGAGATTTAATAGTTTATTTTTCAAGTATTGACCTTCACAACTCTCTATTTCTCGCTTGGACCTCTTATTTATCGTATTCTTATTAGTAATGGGATTCCTATCATGTATTTCCAGTATATCTCGTTTACCACCTATATAATTTTTTTCACTTATGTTTGGTTCCTCTAATTTTTGATTGGTCTTTTCAATTACATTACTTTGAATTTCTTTTTGCTCTGACAAAATATTAGGATTATTGCTGTAGGGCATGTTCATTTTTAATATATCCTTTTGGGCGCCAATGTAACTATTTTGATTTATATTAACATCACCTTGATTTAGTTCTTCATTGTTGATAACATTGTTATTAGTTTCTTTTTCTACGGGTTGATTATTGCTCTGTGCAGTTTTTACATTTTCTTTTACCATTGATAATGCAATAGGTATTGGTGGTTTTACAACAAGAATAGGTTTTAGCGATTTTCCATCATTAATATCTTTATTAATTTTAAGCTCTTTGAGACTTTCACCCAATTTGTATGAATCAGGTTCATCTTCTTTATGTATGTGTAATATCTTTGAAATGTTAGAGTTACTCTTTCTATCATCTTCAATGATATTTATTTTTTTCTCGTTATTTTCATTGACTAATTTTTCAGTTGAGGTCAAAATTTTTTTGAATAATTGATCTGATTTTTCAGTTACAATGTCCAATTTGCCACCTAAACTCTCTATAGCGAGTTTTGCTAGTTTTTGAATGTTTTCAACTGCAATCTTTTTATTTTCAATGTCATTCAAAGTATTATCTGCTACTTTTTTCAAATGATTCTCTTCTTCTAATTCTTTTTGGGTCTTTTTTATTTCTTTCAAGATTTCTTTTTGTTCTTGTATTATTTCTCTTTGTTCTTTCTCATGTCTTTTGATTGTTTCTATCAAATCTTGTTTTTTAATTTCATCATTTTTGTTTTTTATGATAGGGTCATTTTCTTTATTTTCAAGTGACTGTAGTATTTCTGATTTCACATTCTTATTATTATTTTCTTTTATGTCTGATTTATCTTTTTTGTCATTTGTATCTAATGTTTTGATGACTGTATCTTTTTTAATATTTTCATGACTCAAATTGCTAATTTTTTCTACTAAATTCTTTTTTATATTTGAATCTTCTTTTGGAGGTATTGGATTCGGAGGTTCTAATCTGGATTCCATTTTTTCATCAATAATTTTTTGTACTATTTTGTTTTCCAATTTTGTATCTGAAAAATTATAAAATGATGTATCTTTAAGTATGAAATCTAATTTTTAATCAATAATTCCGAACCTGCTTTATTTTTGGAAACATCATGATGAAAATCTTTCAAAATTTTATTCTCAAATTTATTTTGTTTTATCTCTAGTTTATATCTAGAGTTAATATTATCAATTTCTGTCGCTTGGAGATTAGCATAAGTTCCCAAAACCATAATTATTATGCCGAAACATAACACAATCTATAATAACGTTAATCACTAAATTTTTTTCTTATATATAAATATATAGTGAAATTTTATTTTTATATTAAAAAATTACCTGGGCCAGTATTCTTTCATTTGTGTTTTTTATTGTAATGCATATGAAACATGTTGCAGGAAATATTACACAAATAATTACTCCTATTGTAGAGCCAACAAATCCTAAAACCAATTCAATATTCGGCAGCATCAAACTTATTAAAAGGGTTGTACTGATTATGAAAACAGTTAGATATTTGAACCTCGAATCTGGCATTAGATTACTTATGAGATCATGAGGTCCTACTTGTCCCTGGTTTAATGAAAAATCCTTGTTAGATTTTTTTTTATTTTTCAAAAAAAAAAAATGAAAAAGCAAACCTTTTTGTACAATAGTGAATATAAGCTCACTCTACAAGGAAATATTATCAGAGGGAAACTAAAAGCTAAAGACATTACAAAGCCCATTTTGATGGCATCAGTCATTATTGTTGGGCTAAAGTTTGTGAGTATATTCCCTAAATAAGTACAAAATATATTTATTATAAACACACACATATTTAAATGGAAACCTTGGAAAATTGTGCCAAAATACCTAATATTGATTGGTCATAAAATGCAATGTATCCAAAAACTCCTACAAGGATGTAAACCACTGTACAGATTGTTACTGCATTTTTTGTGACTACATTCATTTTTTCCAATGAAGCATTGGGAAGCATATCATATATTTCAAATAATTGTCTTGAAAATGATTTTTCTTTTTAATATACATCGATTACATTTCAGAATAGGATTATAAATCTCTGTCTGCATGTTACACTTACGTTTGACAAAATAACGACATTGAAAAAATGGGTAGACATCGAAGTATTCCATCTGGTTTCCAATATTCTACAGTTTTTATCCATTCTCCACTAAACAATGGATTGGCTGCTTCTGCAGCTATCTAATGTAAAAAAAGCAAAATTATTATAAGTCAAAAAAAAAATAGAAACAGAAAAATAATGCTTACTTTTAAGACTAGACAAAAATAAAACACAATCGTAATCACACAAACGTTACTTAAGCTGTCGACATTTTTCAACAACCCCATTGGTAAAATACAAAACAAAGATACCATAACCATTACTCCTGTCCTATGGAAATGATTTAAAATTAAAACATCAATAATTAAACTGTATAAATACTAACTCAAATAAACAAACTTACCTTAAATGATTGCTGTAATTAATCCCGAACATTTTAGCTATTATTTGAGGTCCTAAGTCACCTACAACTACAAAATATGCTATACACGTTCCCATCATGAAACCTATTATACCAATTTCTACACAAAATTTTCCCGCATTTCCAAATACGTGGAAGGCTGAAAGAGATTATTTTTTATAGATAGAGAATTCATCGACAAAAATACAATAGATCTCACCTAAAACTTCGAAATTTCTTCGCCTAGATTTTATAGCAGACTTTAATAAGAAATGACTAGCTAACCTTGACATAAAACTGCTTAAAATTAATAGGACAATGGATAGTACTATGCCACACTGCAATAATAGTTTAGGTTCAGTTACAATACTTTAGTTTTCAACAATAATAAAATGCGTATACAATATACCTGCTGAAAACAAAACGGCATAGCTAATATACCAACACCTATAATACTGTTAGCCAAAGTTATGGCTTGTCCCGATACGAGACCGAATTTCCCCATCTTTTTATTATGTTATCCAATTCCTATATTATTCATAGAAAGTAATAAAAGTAAAAAGACGGGAATTTTGAGCCCATAATGAAAAACGAAAACTTCAAAGTGGAAAACAAATCGAATAAGACTTAACATAAAACGTCAAAATAACGAGATAAGTAAATATTGAACGCGTGTAGGTTATATCGTACGAAATGTCAAACGCATTGGTCTTTGAAAAAAAAAGTCAACCATAAAACTCATATTTTTAAAAGTAAAATACATACATACATACAAAGCTGCGATTATAAATTGAATAATCGATCGTTAAAGATAAAAATGTGGAGAACGGAATCAATTTTAACTTCTTGAGGACCGCAGATCGCGTCGCGAAATTTCCGCAATGGACCGCACTTTTTGGCGCCAAATCGCGTTTTTTTTTTTATTTGTAAATCAATACTAATGCAACTTTCAAAAACTATAAAATATGATACATTTTAAGTGTTATTGAAAAATATATCATTGTCATTGTTCGGGAAGCATCCAGAAACGTCTAGATCAGCGATGGCGAACGAGTAGCCTGTGGGTTACGCAGTAACCCGCGTGTGAAATTATCGAATGCGCTTGAATTTTTAGATATGATTATAAAAAGCTTTTATTTAATATTCTTAGTTTTTTTTTATAAAACTCGGAAAAACGCCTGTAAAAAACAATACAAACAAACAGTACCAATACAGATTTACCCATATATAAGTGAATATGGTGGCTTAGCGAGAGTATATAGCGCCTAGGGTAAAACACAATTTTCGTGTCTACCCCTCTCCCCCCTGAAACGCTATCTCCAAAAACACAATAATGAATTTATCGCTAGAAAAAAAGTGATCCAGGAAAATTCAATCCCTACCCCTCCTCCTCCCCACCATGAATTTTTTTTAAATGTGTACTGATTTTTATTTTGGAAAAAATAGTCACCTTAGCGCAGCGTCTACCTATCGTATCAGTTTAAACTTCGAAAGTTTGTTTTGAGCACGTTTTCACAACTCAAGCTAAAACGCTAACTCAACCTAACTCAAGCATAATACAGGCGAACCTCAACTTTCGAACATTCGACTTTCGCACAATTCGCTATTTCGCATATTTTGAAAAAATCGTTCTTTTAGATTTTTTTGGCGATAATACACAATATATACTATATCATTATAATTTCTGAAAAATAAAAATTTTAAATACCAAATTTTTGTTGTTTTTTTTTTACATCCCTCTACATTCGAACATTTAACTTTCGCACACTTTTTCAGGAACCAATCATGTGCGAAAGTCGAGGTCCGTCTGTATTATGCTTATGATGTCTGTTTTTAGTTTAGACGCAATTATATATATATGTTATAGGCAAATTATAACGGCAGGCATTTTCCAACTTGATCACTAACTAGAACTGCTAGTATGCTTT
>JAOXNN020000037.1:252380-262860 GCA_028571205.2 Hydropsyche betteni | reverse complement strand
AAAACACTTACTTGACAAAAACAAATGGTTCTGACCCTTTCTGTTGAGGTTGTTTCATATTTTGAGGATTTTTTACATTTTGATTATTTTTCGTAGCATCAGGTTTTTTGGTCTTCGAATTGTTTTTCTGATTGTTTTGGTTATTGTTTGGAGGATTTTGAGAGTTATTTTTTTGTTGCTTTGGTTTTGTGTTTGCATTTGGGTTGTTATCTTTCTTGTTTTTTTTCGGAACACCTTGCTGTGGATTGCTCGCCATCCTTATGTCTGCATATAAATATAAATCAAAAATATAATTCAGATCTTTTCAAAATAGGAAAAACTCAATCAAAATTAATTTCTAAAAATTTTTGTGATGATAGATCAATCAAAAAAAATATTGAAGTATTAATTACTTTTCATCTATACAATTATATTAATGCCACTGACTCCTCTGAACGATTAAAGGTATATTTTTAGAATGCATCGAATTGACAATAAACAAATACAAATTTCTTCAATTAATTTGTATTATCAATTATCAATAACTATAAAAAAATGTTAAAAAAAAACCATAGAAACATGAGCGTTCTAAACTGTTTAGGTTACAGAATACAGTGATGTGAAACGACACATGACCTTTCAAGCTATGATACAAATAGATTGCTCTATCAATATCGTGCAAATACAAAAACACTGAAATCGAAAGATACGCTTTACACATCAATGTACGGATTTCGTCACGTGTACATATTTAAACTTTTTTTTACATATTACTGTGCACATTACCTAAATTATGGAAACTCAACTTTTTCAAAGTTTAAGGAATTGCTCCATCGCGAAAAGCAACTTTTCGCAAATATTAATCGAGTATATTATGAGAGCGATTCACAATCAGAAAGTTTTCGAAAAGTTTTCACACTTCAATATGAGAAATCCCCACCCATGACAGCGGCGGACATTTTACGCCAGCGTATGACTATCGATATCAAACCGACAGACTGCGGTAGATCGAAACTGAGCAAAACCACCATTATTTAATTAAATATTAATAATCAGAGCGATCCACTTACAAAGATGGACAAAGGAGATCGTCGACAGCGAAACGCACTTCGGCACATGCAACAGGCTGTAGTAACGGGAATAAAGGCAGCGGTTGTATAACGTGCAATGATAACCTGTTCGAGCAGCCGTCGTCAGATGGCCGTCGGCGAGCCGCTTCGTTGTGAAACTGGCCGATGTATTTACGAATAACAATGTTATTTACAAATTTAAATTATCTAGTTTCATTTATGAACCTGGGATGTTCGTCAATGCTTGTGAAATTGTTGTTCATAGTCACATAAAAATATGTTCGGACATTGTATACTAAATGAAAGTTCAAAGTCAGGGCCGGCTCTAGGTTAAAATTAGGCTAGGTGCATACTTGCGATTCGGTTGCGCCCGATTGTTTGGTAACAATGGATTATCAGAAGAATCTGAAATTTTTTTTGAGAATCCATCAATCCACCATTGTCACCAAACAATCGCCGTGACTACAAATCGCATGTGTGTACGGGGCCTTAGGCGAAAACTTACAATTAGTTTGTTCTCCATCTTTGGGAGGCAGAACTCATGTGACTTTTTGTAGTCTATTTTGTAGCCCAAAATTTCCTTTACTTTCTTCAAATTTCACATAAATGTAATCTTTGAATCAAATAAAATCTTATCACAATTGTTTTCAATAAGAAATATGTTTTATGATGAAACCAAATCGTGTGATTCTATATTTCAATTTTTTAAGTATTGAAAAAAAGGAAATAACTATAATTTTGATGTTAAAAAAAATTAAATTGAGCCTTAAATTATTTTGATTAACCAAATTATAATTTTGTTTTGTTTAATGTTTAAAAACTTGCCACTAATTTAAACATTCGAAAACTAAAAATAAATTCTGAATTCTCAATAAATTCAATAACATCGTACCCAAAAAATTTAAAATTTCTTAGCTTTTTTAAAGATTTATTGATTATATGTTTCGGTACACTTTTGATTTATTTTTTGTCTAAATTATAATGAATCATTTTGCTCGAAAATAAAAGATAATGCTTGTCAATAGCATTTTTAGCCTTTTTTGGTCGGCATAGATCCACCTCCTCTAGCTTCTCGTCGTTTTCTTCCTGGCATTGGCATAGCATCTTTCATTCCATCCATACTTGGTGGTGATGGCATGCTTGGCATTTGGCGAACAAACTAAAAAAATATATATTTACATAAAAATCAATCATGATTTATATTTTTAAATCAAAATCTCTTTCAAATTTTTAAAATGCCACAAAACATGCCTATGTGCACACTGTTTATCAATCATCACTAATTTTGGTCACAAATGATTAAGCAGAACATGAAACGTGTTGAAGTAAAAGAAAAATGGAACATGGGTTGCTGACAAAAAAAAATCGAAGACATCTCAAAATAACGTATACCTTCAATATAAAAAAGAAACACGCAGTTCCTTTCACAATACTATTCAGTGGTTAATTACTGTTTAAAAATATTAAAGATAGTTATAAAAAAAACTTACGCGTTTCAAAGATGGAGGAGCATCTGTTCCTGGAGGATCTTGAGCTGTAATGCCGTTAATGGCACAAAAAACAAGCACGAGTGCCGCAAAAATTAAAATGGTTGGCTTCATTTTTCCTTTAGTTTATTTCGAAACTGTGTACGATTTCGAATGTGTCTACGAGAAGAAAATCCCGCCTTTTATATGTCGCATTTGAAAAAAAAGCTTGCGTGCCTAGTTATTGCATGGCGGCGCATTTTCGTTCGGCTTCCTGCGATGGAGGACCCGATAAGGAGTTGCCACGATATCAATTACGTTGAAACATCTCGTGTGTGAAAAAATGACTTTGTTTCAATTGTAATAATTAAGTTTAATGCCATTCAAAAACGGAGCAATTAAATTTAATGGTTGCCATTTTATCATGGATTCAATAAAACAAAGCAATGTCATCTCGAGTTAGCATGAATGATATGTGTAATTTTAATAATAATTTATTGCGCGTCTATTAGAGGGTGCGTGTTTATTTTCTAGAATATAATTTAGTTGAATCGATTTTTTTTTTTTTGATTTACGTTTTAGAGTCATGTTCTGATCGGAGATGATCGAAAAATTTGAAAATCTGCAGCCAGCTCTATTCTCATTTAAGTATTTGTCATACGAGATGTTAACTTGTTAATATTTATTATAGATATAGGTTTTTATGATAATTTATGAAAAACACATTTGAAACTGAAGATAAAATACCAATCAAATAATGTAATCTAACAACAATATTTCTACTCATCAGAAATCTATCGTAATCAATAAATTTTCAGAATCTGATCGCATTAGAAAATCTTCATTTTTATTTTATATAATCTTATTTTTAATCTGATTCAATGAAAAAACTTATCACAAAAATTAGAATTTTTTGCTTAAAATTAATAAGATTAGGTATTGATATTGCACAATGATTATTTTTTCAGGGCTTCGAACCAAAAACCGCTAAAAACAGAAAATTTCGTTGGAACAGAACCGGAGCTGAACCGGAAAAATATCGGTTTATTTCGTTTCAGCAAAAAATATTCGAATATTTATGAAGTGTTCGAAGCCCTGATGTTTTTCAGAAACCAGTATCGTATAAAATAATTTCTTCATCATCATTTTCGACCCTTTTTGGGCCCACTGTAGGACAAGGTTTCTCCATAAAATAATTTAATGTCTGAAAAACCAGATTTATCCAAAAAATTGCTTATGGCCAAAAATTAAGGTTAGGTTCTCATAAAATCATAACTTTGTAGAAATGTCAAGTGCTCGAGGAAGTAGTGCCCTTTTTAAAAATGTAACTAACGGAATGGTTAATAAAAAGTTTGTCTTTCCTGAAAGATTTAAAGGCACATTCTTAGAAAAATGGTCAAATTATTGGAAAAGTTTGTATGTCGATTACAAGAGTATGGTTACAGATTTGAAAACTGAAATTCATGAAAACCCTCGGAAAGCAATACTGGTCTCATCGGGATTAGTTATTTTGTGGCAGCTAGCAAGGAATAACCCTGACGAAGCCGATTTTAAACAAACCTTACGTTCTTACAGTAATCAATTGATGCTAGTCGGAGATAGTTGCCAAAATCCTGAGACTGTTAAACATTTTAAATCTGTCGAGAGTTGTTTAAACGAAAACACATACAGATTATTAAATCTCGGAATACTTTCTTTACTGTGGAAAGACGACTTTGATAGCGATTGTGACATATATAAAGCTAAATGTGATTACACAAAGCCAGGCTTCTTCTCGATTCCCTCTAGAATTATCGACGTAGGTTTTATGGGAAGATGGTGGAATATTTATATTAAATATCAAGATTTTGATATTAATATACCAAGGAAAAATATGTAGTAATAAAAAATTATAATAAATTTTAACTTCATCAAGATTGTATTTCAATAGATTTAATAAATAATGTGATCTAATTCTAGTGTTATAATTTTATCATTAATCACAAACCACCTTCGACATTCAATCTCATTTAAAACACTACAGCTTTTCTATATATCAGATGTATTTATTGTTTCAAAATACAAAAAAATTCTTGACGTTTTCTGTAATACTATTGTGTAATCAACAAAAAATAAACCCAGCAGTTCTCAACAACTTTTAAATGTAATGTCAGGAAGTTGCATGTTTTTCGAAAACCGTTTCTGGTCAGTATTTATGAGGGCTATTAGACAATGTATCTCATATCTGCTTAAGTGCTTACAGCATTATGCCGGTTGAATTGAGGGTAAAGAATGTTGTCACTTTGTATTGGGTCAGGAAATGAGGAATTTTTCATATGTGGGGTTTGAATGTCGAATGTGAATGCAGTGTGAGTTGGTTATTGCTTCCTCATCTGGCTTCTAGGGGTGTTGTTTAAATGAGGTATCTTGAGGAGGGCTATATTAGTGATGGGATGCTTAGTGGCGGATATTCACTGATGGTAGCTGTGTTGACAGGAGAGTGAGGGCTGCTTTTGTGCCTTACTTGGATGGGAGTGAGCTTCCTGTTAAAGCTTTCAGGCTCACTGATCGTTGCTGTTTTCCAGGCTGAGCTGTTGGCGATAAGGGTGACACTCTTTGGTGTTGTGGGGAATGAGAGGGTCAATAAGGAGGCTCGTAAGGCTGGAAGCGTCTGTCTGCTTCTCAGGATGGCACCACCAAGCTGTTTTTACCTTCGATCATGGACACAGCCTAGTTCAGGATGCATTTTGAGGTTGGGTTCAAATTGGCTTAGGTTCCGACAGGTTTAGAGGCATTGAGAAGTTACCTCTTTCGTTTTGGCCTGGCTAATGATGACGGTTTATCTACACAAGATGACACTTGTTATGTTGTTTGTTGGGGGATTGTCAGCATGGTATGAGAGAAGCGTGCGAGTTGCATGGGGCTGTGTGGAATTTGAACAGTTTGCAAGGGAGTTAGTGAAAGTAATTGAGGGGTGGAACAGTTTAGTGTGGTAGATGTGTTAATTTGTTTGTGTAGCTTTTTCCTTAACAAGCAGGGCTTAAAAAAATTGTAAAAAAAAATTCAGTGAGGAGGAAACTTGTGTAACATGAAGTATATAAATGAAAATCAATTTTATTTTTTACGTAATATTTATTTGTTTTACAAAATTACTTAGGGTGGTGAGTTGCTGCTTTACGCATTTGTGTGAGAATATTAGACAGTTCTTCACGCTTCCTCTTGGCGCGAATGTGTGTTCCCAAGCGTCGCTTCAAGAACTTCAATGCTCTCTTGTCACGAGATACTTTCAACAACTCCATAGCGCGCTTTTCATAAGGAGCATGTCCAACGACTTCTCTTACCAAGTCACGTACGAATTTCGAATGCTTAGTAAGCATCTGAAAAAGAAACAATTTCATATTTAGCACATAAAAGAAATCATATAAGTATGTTAAGACATTTGATTTAAAATGTGAGTTTTTGTACTGATCGATGCTACTCTTCTTAAAAATTTACCGAAAAACAAATGTTCAAATATATAAAATGGAAGTTATTCATTTTTGTGAAGTGTATCAGATAAATTCCATAAAAATCTATTGTCTGAATAATTGTTTGCATAAAAATAATCAAACATAACAAGAAACAATTGAATCTAATAGGAAGAGGCATATTCGAAAAAGCTATAAACCAACAGAATACTATTGAATTAAACGAATACCAGTCATGAAAATATCAAAACACATTAAAAAAATTTAGTGCAACATACTACTTTTGAAAACATTTCTCCATAACATAACTCCTAGTACCCTAATAATTGACATAGAGCTCATAACAATTATGTTTTCATCGTATTGCTGAGTTTTTATTTTTATGAAAAATAAAATTAGATTTTCACAATAAGCGTACAAAGATATACAATCGTGAATAGCTTCGGTTCACAACACAGCCGATATGCACATCGAAATTTAGGGACCCGTCGGAAAACATCACGAAACTTCAACAGCAATTGAAAAGTATCAAAACCAACAACGGAAAACTCCCATCGACACCTAAAAAGTCACCCCTCAGACAGTAAGAACGGAAAAGAGGTTACAATACACAAACGTCACTTTTGACAAGTTTCGAACGCAGCATCGTGCAAGAAAAACACGAAACGAATAAAAAACCGAAGGGAAGCACTGACCCCCTTCCTCCTGGAAGGCCTGATCTTGACATTGCGGTCCGCGGATTTCCTGCCGGCCGAGAGCTTGGTGGTGCGGAACCCTCGACGGAGACCGACCGCCACCTGATGGGTGGTCTTCTTTTTGGGGGGCGCAGACCCCGCCTGCGGCTTTTCTTCCAGTTCTCCGCTCATGCTGAAACGACAAACGCCACGGTTAATCTCCTGTATCGCAGGATGGAAAAGGATTCGAAACGGCGAGACCCACCTGGCTGGCGATCGGCGACGAAGAGGCCGAAACGGCGTAAGAGTCGACCCTGTTTGACAACTAGGGTCGCCAACCGTTGCCGATTGGCCGGGATTTTTCCGAAATCGAAATCGCCGTGCCGTATCGAGGATGAATGCTGAATTGGCCCGGAGATATATCGAGGGAAAAATTAGATTGGATTAGGAATTGCAAATACGGCTTAGTAGTGAATCATGTGCAGAATTTAATCATGTTTTTTTTAGGGGTAGACTCGAAATACGACTTTATATTATAATATGTACGCGATTTCAATTAATAAGAATATTCTGTTGTTTTCACGTGAAGTAAAGTGTTTGTAAAAAATTAATGCACTCAAAGAATTATATTTCAATATAAATCTCAATGTAACCCATGTCCTGCCAATATTTTTTTAAGATTTACCTATAAATTGTAGCTCACTTGAAGCTTACAATACAAACATACATTACTATTTAAATATAATTATACTTTAGAGTTTTCTTCAGATAAATATCTTATTATTTGTAATACTTCACTAAACACAACCATTTGATTGTGAAAGTGACAGACACTTCAAATCAGTGCCGTAACAAGAAGGGGCAGGTGGGGCATTCGCCCCGTTTTCAAGGGGGCGCCAAATCGGCTAAAAGTATCAATAATTATTGATATTGAATGCACTTATTTGAGAATAATCACAAAGACTTATGCAGAAATGTTGTTGCAAATTAGGGTGTTTTGCCTTGGGCACCAAATATCCTCCCTACGCCACTGCTTCACATTCCAATGCGACCCAATTGGGGATCATGACAAGAAATAAGTCAAGAATAATTTCTCATCATTTTTTAAATCAAAGCACGCCCCTCACCCTCATACCCTCCCCCTGACTACAGCCATAGTTTTGAACACATCATTGTCGACCCTTTTTTGTGCCCACTGTAGGACAAGGTCTCCCCATCAAATATTGGGGGTTTAGGCTATATACCTTATCCGAGAGCCAACCTCGTATCGATAGTTTTGAACTATTCGCCAATAAAAAAAGTTGGCAACCGGTCCAGCGCTGCCAACCGACGCAAACGACACCGAATTTTTCAACCCATCGATCAATTAAACATTTCCAAAAAGCGACCGAAACGTACAAAAAACGAAAAAAAGCGATCTCGCGGGTGTGTGAGCAGGTGACGGATGCGCGAACGCGCCTCGCGCCGTGCGCAACTGCGCACTCGGCCCCGCGGAGAAGGACGGGGGTGGTGGGCAGGCGGGCGTCCGCCACCGTCGGGTGCACGCAGATGCCGGTGTGGGTGGGGGCGCGCGCGCGAGTGCGGCAGCGCGCGGGGCCCCAGCGCCTCCACGTGGTCCGAGACGAGAGCGAGCGTGCGCGCGAGCCGCCGAGCGACGCCCCGGGCCGAACCCTGCGCCCCGCCATGCCGAACATCAAAGTGTTCAGCGGCACGTCGCACGCCGACCTGGCGCAGCGGATCGTCGACCGGCTCGGCATCGACCTCGGCAAGGTCGTCACCAAGAAGTTCAGCAACTTGGAGACGTGCGTCGAGATCGGCGAGTCCGTGCGCGGCGAGGACGTCTACATCGTGCAGAGCGGCAGCGGCGAGATCAACGACAACCTCATGGAGCTGCTGATCATGATCAATGCGTGCAAGATAGCGTCGGCGTCGCGCGTCACCGCCGTCATCCCGTGTTTCCCTTACGCGCGCCAGGACAAGAAGGACAAGAGCCGCGCGCCGATATCGGCCAAGTTGGTCGCGAATATGCTGTCGGTCGCCGGCGCCGATCATATCATCACGATGGATCTGCACGCTTCTCAGATCCAAGGGTTTTTCGATATCCCGGTGGATAATCTGTTCGCGGAACCGGCGGTGCTGAAATGGATCAAGGAGAACATTTCGGAATGGAGGACGAGCATCGTCGTGTCTCCCGACGCCGGAGGAGCTAAGCGTGTCACTTCGATAGCGGACAGGTTGAACGTCGAATTCGCGCTCATTCACAAAGAGCGCAAGAAGGCCAACGAAGTCGCTTCAATGGTGCTCGTCGGAGACGTCAAGGACCGGGTAGCTATCCTCGTCGACGACATGGCAGACACGTGCGGGACTATATGTCACGCTGCAGAGAAGCTGCTCGAGGCGGGCGCGACGAAGGTGTACGCGATCCTCACCCACGGCATCTTCTCGGGCCCCGCCATCTCTCGCATCAACAATGCGTGCTTCGAGGCGGTCGTCGTCACCAACACCATCCCTCAGGACAAGCACATGAAGGACTGTCCCAAGATCCAGTGCATCGACGTCTCGATGATGTTCGCCGAGGCCGTGAGGAGGACCCACAACGGAGAGTCGGTCTCGTATCTCTTCTCCAACGTTCCCTATTGATTCTCGGGATGGGGGCCGGGAGGGCGACTCGCGTCGTCTCCTCGCTGCGAGGGGACACTCTAGTTTGTTTCGTCGGTTCTGTCCGGTCAATACGAGTCGCACGCTAAGAATGCTCACGGGGACCGAGAGGTCCATGATTTTTTTCCATATATTTTTGTATTCGAATCTCGAGTTTATATTGTCTCGATTCATAAAATTCCTCTAATGTTAAGATCCTATGTTATTTACTTTTTCTTTAAATAAAAGATATTGTTAAAAGTATACGTTTTTTAACGTACGGAACGGTTCATTTTTGTTTAAATTCATCGTGTACGCGAGCATTAGTTAACATTAAATTAGTAATCTTTCCCTCTTGGAGCAGTTACATACCTTCATGGTTTTTTTTTGAGATGTTTAGTTTTTAAGTATCTTTATGGAGCGATTTTAATTGTTAACATATTGAAAAAAGCTCTCTCTGTTGCTATACAAATTAAACGTATATGTATATTTTGATTCAACGTGCTATCATTTTTAATTTGTTAGAATGTTGAAATATGTTATTGTGATAGTTTGATTTTCTAGCGGTCGCTTCGCACGACACATTTATCACAACGATCGTTGTCTATTTCTATCGTTGTAAGTCGATCTGATGTTTATTCCTTGACACTTGTTGTGCCATTAATTAAAAACAAATGCATTATTTTTTCGAACGTCATACGCTCGTCGACAATATCGGAAAAGAACTCCGAGTATGTTTGTCTACGTCTAGCGAAGAATGCGGAGCCTTGACGTATCGCTGGGATCGTTCCGTGTCATTTTCACAGTAGATAACGCAAACTATGCAGCGCGACGCTGTTATTTCTGCACGCATAGATGTGTACGTCGAAAGAATGAAGCGTTTCATGTTTTGCACGATTAGGGAGATTTTGTTGAAAATATATTTTGTAACACTGATGTGTGATAGTTATGCTTAGGAAATATTTTATGTATCATGAATATGTATGACACTGAATAAAATATTTTATTATGATAAACCGTCTTGTATTTCATTTGGGGCATGAACGTTGAACGTTTTAAAGAGATCGTTTCGAAGGATTTCAACATTTTTTTTTTAGAGGAAGGTCGCCGAGTTTCGTTTTAAAATATATATATTTTTAATAATGGCTACCCTGTTCGTGTCGGGTGATCGGCGAGGGTGGCAGCAGTGGCGCGTGGTGCGCTTTCCG
>JAOXNN020000037.1:197502-251590 GCA_028571205.2 Hydropsyche betteni | reverse complement strand
CGAGGGGCCCGCGCGCCCTCGCGCCCCCCCCGCCCCCCCTCCCGCCCGGCCGCTTCTTCCCCGAGACGCGGCGGCTCCGCAGCAGGGAGCCCAGGCCGCACAAGCGGGCGCACAAAAAGCGCGCGGGCAAGCCCCGGGCCGACGCGAAGCCCGAAGGGGGCGACGCGAAAGCCCGGGGCAGCCCCGCCGGCAACCGAGCCCGGGGCGCCGAGGGGGCCGTCGCGGGGCCGCGCTCCGCCGAGCCCTTCCGCATTAATCCCGA
Source organism: Hydropsyche betteni (assembly GCA_028571205.2). Taxonomy (NCBI): domain Eukaryota; kingdom Metazoa; phylum Arthropoda; class Insecta; order Trichoptera; family Hydropsychidae; genus Hydropsyche; species Hydropsyche betteni. The sequence goes on along the minus strand of JAOXNN020000037.1, from coordinate 251,328 downwards.
GGGAGCCGTCGGGGCGCGTCTCGACTTCACCGAAGACCCCCACATTTGAGCTGCGTCGGTCTTCGACGGGCCCCCGTCGAAGGTCGAACCGTCCCCGTTTCAGAGTTTGTACTGTGAACGTCAGAATCATAAACGCCACTCGCTACTTTTACACGTTTTCACTCCGTGTGACGGTTTGGACTGTCCGGTCGGCGAACTTGTAAATTTTTCAGTCGCTGACAATCAGCATTAGCCGTGTGTATGTTTTGTTCGAACTTTGTGCAGTCGACGCACGACTCTATAAGTGTAAATTTGTAATTTATTAGACCGGGTCGGAACAGTTGCAGAGTCGAAGCGGCCCGTCGAGTTTCGACGAGGACGCTCGGGAATCAAATTTTTTGTACAGTGTTTAACTTTTCGTCTGCGACCGTTCGACCTTTCGAATAGTACGACGGCCACGTTCCGTCGAGCGATTCGTCTCCGGATCGCCGTCCGACGGACGAAAGATCATTATTAGTTTTTAGTGGAACAAACTTGTGCTTTTAAAAATATAATTTGTCTGAAAATTTTCATTAATCTATTTATTGAATTGCCATTTTTCCAAACTATCCCATGAGATACTTTCCTAAATTTGTACTCTAACGTCGATATTTTTTATGAGCGATGTCTCGAAGAACTTGACCGTTCTTCGTTTGACACAGAAGAATCTCAATTTACTTTACTATTAGTCCCTTCGCCAAAATGGATTGGACACTTTTGGCAATATTTTATGTATTTAATTTTATCTAAGCAAGAGTATTTGTTAAAAAATATTCCTTAACTTTCAATAGTTAAATTCAAATTGACACAATTCTAACTAATATTGAGAATTGTTTATTTTTCACTTAATATAAATAAAAAATTGAAATTTTCAGCAAATTTAGTTTTTAAGATTCTATCGCATAAAGATTTCTTTATTATGACTAAAAGATCAAATCTCTAAGAATTGAAACTTCTACCTGTGCAAATTTTATCATGTATGCCGAAAAGATTAACTTGTACAATTTGAATCAATGAATCACTTTGAGATAAAGCTGCATACATTTTCTTTTAAATTTAATTCAAGAGTGAGAAGATTTGTTTTGACTGATGGAAACGTTTTGGTCACAAGAAAATTTTGAAAAAGGCACATTTTTCCACTCCAAAACTAATACCTTCATGATTCTGACAAATAAACAGTCACATTGTCTGGAATTGCAAAGTACTAATCATTCTTACAATACTGAGTGTTTTTAACTTGAACATTGACACCCGATGCTTATCTAAAATAGTTATTATTAATAACTATTTAGTTTTAATATAGCAACCAATTCCTAGCAGTATCTGGTATAATGTTTTCATTATTTCAGTGTTATTATATGAATACAAGATGCAGTAGCATTAAAAATGGTTTCAGTCATATGATAAAAGAATCTGAAGTTTAATGTTTCAGTAGATTCAATAAATTAAAAATTTTAATTTTAATTTTTGCGGTGTGGAAAATTTGCTAACTGAAAAAGAAAAATATTTAACCTCCACTCAATAAACTATTAATATTCATATATGACAAGTGGATTGTACTCGGCGTTGCTTTTTATTTTAAAATAGTGCCAGATCAAGTTGTAAAATGATTATGATAGAGAAATTTTCTTGGATGTGCAACCAACATAGTAACAAAATTTCATTGTGATCGAATAAGCAGTAAAGGCATCCATGGTTAACACACACACACACGTGTTCATTTTTATTTATATAGGTATGCTATGCAAGAGCAATGGAGACCTATGCAAAAATCTCATGTTTTACATAATGTTGCAGTAGCAGGATCCAAGGAATCTACAAATTTTCAATTACGTATATCGTACTTTTAACAACCTTGAAAAAAATAAGTTTATTTTCAGATTACAATAATTAAATCGTTGAACGTGCCATTAATTTATTTCAAATAACAATACATATATTGCTAAAAAATTACGAGTAATCGTATACATTTACCAAATAGATTTTGTATATAATTTTAGTCAACGATATTCTTAGTGCTTTTTTCTGTCAAATGATAGATTACCAGATTAATATTAATTTTATTTAGTGAAATAACAGCATGTGTGTAGGGCTGTGGCCATACGTGAATGCATGCGCTTGGAACTGCAATACCTGTCAGACGTGTCAGCTATAGCAGTCATCTGCATTTTAAGGAAAGACTTACAAAAAATACATTTATTTAGTACTTATAAATATTTATTAAAAAGCAATAGTTTTACAACTACAATTCGAAATGCGTAAGATTATAATAATGAATCATATTATATTAAAATTATTTGATCAGATTTTTTTCTTCTGAGTGAGTCCAAGCATTTGTTTTCTTCAAGCCGTTGTTAAAATGTTTAGCACTGGAAGCTTGAAGTAATTTGATTAATTATTTCGAGTGAAAATGAAATTAATACTGTTAACTAATAAAAATTTTCAATTCAAAGTATTGACCTGAAAACATAAAACAATATTTTTGAAAAAAAATGTATTGAATAAAAATTAAAACATTATAATTGACAGCTTACGATATCATCAATCTTCAATATTGATCTGACAGTTTCCGTAGCAAGAGTGAGCGCACTGACTGTTACAAGCAAAGGTTGTAAAACTTTCTCTTCCGCCATGTCGGCGATACACCCACGTCTCACAGATATTCCTGCATTTGTCTGTCCAGTAGAGTATGCGACTTGCAAATTGGAAACCGTAGCTAATGGATTAAGACCAGCATTTTCAGCAAGGGTCGAAGGCACTACAGCGAGAGCATCAGAAAATGCTCGGAAACAATAGTGGTCAGCTCCGGGGGTTTTAAGAGCTATATCGGCGAGATGTAAAGCTACTGCATTTTCAGCAGAACCACCACCAGCTACCAATGCTGGACGGCGAACTAAGCATCGTACACAGCATAATGCATCATGCAACGATCTTTCTACTTCTGCCAACATTAATCTGTTGGAAGCACGAACCATTATAGTAACTGTACGACCTGGATTTGCGATACCAGTAATCTGTTGAAAAGAAATTTTTTTTATCATAAAATTACTATTGTTAACTTATTTCAATTAATAATTTTTTTAATTAAATTGACTACTAGAATTTCAAAATAATATTATTCAATAAGACATTGCTTTAATCATAACATCGTTGTGCTCACCATTAACATTAATGTAAAGACATACAGTTGTGAAGCAGTTAAAGCCAAATTTGAAATGATTATGGCATCAATAGCAAAATGAACATTGAAAAAGAAGTTAAATAATGAAACTCCTGTTTTTGTAGTTTGGTTATTTACCTTAACATATTTTCCAGATGGTTCGCTGATTTCTTCTGCAAGTTCAGCTTTAACTAAATTTTCTGGTACAAAATGATCCAGCGAAGCAATGGGACGGCAACCCAAAGTTTTGCAAACAAATTCAATATCTTCTCGTTCAATGTCTTTAATAACCATCACTTTAATTTTATCCAAGAAATGTATTGCCAGATCAGAAAGTGCATCACTGCAAACAAACAAAAATAAATAAATGAGTAAATAGAAACATGATTTAAAGGTTCTTTTGAACTAAAAAAAAACCCATAAAAAACTCACCGTAAAATTGATTTTTGGACTAACAACACGTTGCATTTACTAGCTTTTATCTTCTTGACAATATTCAAAATATATTCCCTCTCTTCTTTGAGTATTCTATCCATAGCAGCATAATCAGAAATCACCACATTATGATCCATCTAAAATTGAAAATAAAAATCATTATTTTTTTAAGAATATCACATTTTTTTACTAAATAATAAATTTCTAAAATCTGCATTAGTATAAATATCATTCAATGAACAAAAAATTCAAAATATTTTTGAAAAATGAAAGACAAATAAAAATTTTCAAATGGTTTCAATAACTTACATCAGTTTTGGGCGGAGAAATGCAGAATTGAATAAGACCGATAACAGGTCTATCAATTTTACGTGGTCCAGAAACGTTTGCTGTTCGAGGCAACACTAAACCGTTGATCAATTCAGAATCTTCCAACGTTCCACCCAGACGTTGAAGAACTTTGACATCGTTAAGATTACACGTGAGACCTCCCGAAATCTGTTCTACAACTGTAAATGAAATGATAGTTAATTTAAGCCGAGACTTAATCAACAGTAGAAATGAATAAATTAATACCCGACAAAACAGCTTTAACGGCTATCGGGGCCAACAAGCTAACATGTTGAGATACGACTTTGGAACACAACGAAGTTGCAGCAGCTTGAACTAAACTTTCCTCATCACTCATATCGATTGGGATAGAATTTTTTTCTAGAAACTAAAACATCAACATAGAAACTGTGTTAATCCTGCATTTTAGATCTGTGAATTATTTATCAACGAATATGTACAGTAAACCCCCCTATAATGTCAAGATGGATTCCACGTTATAGGGGGTTAAGGTTTTCAATTTTAATTTTTTTTTGACATTTCTACGTGTTAATTGCTTGTTTCAAATGCATTTGAAAAAATTTGAATGCATTTTAACGATATAGGGGGGTTTACTGTATTTTGACAAACAAAATTGCATCATAGGTGATCAAGTTAATTTTTTTATATATTTTTATACATAACAAGTCTGTAAATGAGGTTTCTTAACTAATTTCATAGAGTAAATACCTTAACAGCTTCTTGGACGGCTCTTTGAAAAGCATCTGAAATAATCGAAGGATGTAATCCTTTATTCAACAATTTCTCGACAGCATCCAACAAAGCCCCCGCGATCACGACGACAGACGTGGTTCCATCACCTGCTTCAATATCTTGAGCGCGAGAAAGTTCCACCAACTACAAAAATATCAAATTCGATCATATTAAATCTGCACACGACAAATATTAAGAAAACGTGAAATTTTCAAAATTGAACTGCACCATTTTAGCCGCAGGGTGAATAACGTTCATCTGCTTCAAAATAGTAGCGCCATCGTTGGTGATGGTAACTTCCCCGTTCCCAGCTTGAATCTGTTAAAAAACGATTGTTAAAACTTTTGAATAAACAAACCAAAAGATGATAAGGGATAGTTATACCATTTTATCCATCCCTCGCGGTCCGAGACTGGTACGAACGGCATCGGCGATCGCTAAAATAAAAATCGAAAATTATTAAATTAAACTTTCGACGACGTTCGTTTTGCACGAAATAAAAATTGTAAGCGCTGAAAGTGAATTGAAAAAAATAGGTGTGTCGAAAGTTAACCTTTTGCAGCATTTATGTTGCTGCGGCGAATGTCGGTGGGCTTGCTCTTGTCACGATAAACGCCCGAACCTGCGGCAGAAGGACGCGGAGCTTCGCGGGCTTTGCTGGCCACACTTTTCGGAGCCACCATTTTGTTCTGGGATTTGTGTTTTTTCGGATGTTTACGGAATACGGTTTACGAATCGGGCGAGCCGGTCAGCCGCGAATCGAAACAACCAGAACTATTTTCACTGTTGCCAATACACTTTTCGACGCTGGTCAGCTGTCAAAGTGTCGGTGCTGCCAATTTTTAATTTTCATGCTTGTCGAGAATTTCAGGTTCAGTTAGGCCCCGTACACACATGCGATTTTGTCGTAGTGCGATTGTTTGGTGATAATGGCGAGTTGATGGTTTCTCAGAAAATTTTTCTAAGAATCCATCAATATGCCATTGTCACTAAACAATCACGCGACTACAAAATCGCAAGTGCGTTCCTGGTTTTTTTATGGTGCTGTTAAATTAGTCAAATATAATTCATTATTTTTAAAAGGTTTTATCGATTTTTGGTGTCGATAATCGTAAATGACTTGCGATGTTCAATACATATTTAGTTTTCAGATGTGCGCCTAAACGACACTAGAGCACAGCGAAAACATAACGCAATTTGTGAAATATTTAGAAATACATGATATTATTAACACTTTCGTGGTCGATGACTCATATATGTGTCATGAAAATTTTTGCACATATAGTCGATGACACAAAATGTCCTAAAATTAACGCAAGTTTTTATAATATTATAGTTTACAAATTCTTGCGTTAATTTTGGAACATTAGGTATGTGTCATCGGCTATCTGCGCAAAGTTTTTTTATGAAACATATTTGTATCTCATCGACTACGTAAGTGTTAAATAAACGATAAAACATTAATTGGATCGTGTAGTCCTCCTAATTGTCATAAAAAGTGCCGTATGTTCTAATGTCGTTTGAACAAACGTCTAATTTTTCAATATTTCTATCTTTAAAATTTTTTTTATAAACAATCAAAAACAAATCATAAAATAAATTTTAGCACATAGACATGTTGGCAAGCGTTTCTGCGTTAATTGGCAATACCGACGACAACTTGACCCGTTCGACGTTAATTTAGACATACCATTATAAACCTTAAAACACAGTACCCTAAAGTAAAATTTTACATACAAAAACGATATCACAAACGAAAACATTGTGAGCAAACTCCATCTCTAAACAAGCGTACATAGAGACAATAATACACAAACTCCACCAACAACACTCCGAGGACGGAACGAATAACGAAACTGCAGTGGGGCAATGGGGGACGGAGACGATCGCCGATAGAACGGGGCGTTCGACCTGAGCTCTGACCGCGGCTCAGAAAGCGGACTGCGCATAACGGAGAACGGCGAACGGAGAACGGAGAACGGAGAACGGAGAACAGGAGAACGACCGACGGCGTCCTCCCGCCGCCCCGTTCCGTTTCTGTTCCCATTTCCGTCGAGTTGCCGTCGCTTTCGTTTCCGTACAGCTGACGTTCGTTACGGTGAGCCTGCGATTAACGGCAGATTCGGTGAATGGCACTCGTTCGCTTTGTCTGGTCTGTGTGCTGCTGGGGCTTATTGGGAGACTAGTATTTCGTCATTGTCTTATAGATAGTGCTAAGGTGACGTTTTGGTGTGGGGCTCTCGTTTATTTGGTGCGCATTTCGATTCCCTCGTGGTCGACGTTTGGACGTTGAAAGGGTCCTTTTATATTAAGCGGTCTGTGTTTATAGTGAGTATTCAATATTTTCGACAGGCTATAGCTTTTTGCATCAACAGGAGTTATATTTTGATGAAGCACGCTTCGTTGGGACTTTCTAAATATATTTTTCAATTTCGTTAACATATGACTTCTCTAATATATACGTACTTAAATTTTTAATTAACGTTCACAAAATTAGCCCCTCCACTTAATCCCCTACGAATTTTCAATAATCAACCAAACATGAGGATTTTCATATTTTTCCCAATACTTAAAATCTAAGATATTATAACTTCGTGTTGTCTTTGCTTGACGGTATCTGGAGCCAGGCTAAATTAATACATTTAAAGGAACAGGAGAGACGACGAGTGCCAAGGCTACGGTTTACGATGTAGAGTTTAGAATATATGAAGGAGCACGTGCAGTGCTGAGTAACCTACGAAGTAAATTGAGTTGTCGGATGTCCTTCGATGTGGAACAAGATAAAGGAATTTATCTTGGAGGCAATCTTAACCAAGCTCGATCGTCCCTTGTTAAGATTGCTTCTAAGATATTCTTTGTAAAAAGTCAATATATTGGCTCACGGGTATTAAAGAGTTAACCCTAGTTAAAGTTAGATTAACTAGCATCACTATTATTTATATCGATTTGAAAATATTTAAATATTTTGTTCCCTTAATACGGTGTCCTTTGTTTATTGTTTTGTTTCGTTCCAGATTCGGCACTCGATGGGAGACAACAAAACTCTATATTATTCATAGACGATATGTAAAATCTTCAAAAGTCTACAACTCTATAATACCGTTATTCAAAGGTGAGTGTGTGCTTTCTGCCGTGTTCTTTTCGGACTGTCATCGTTCTAAAATTAACGTATATCACAGATGTCTGACGTTGATCCGGAAACGTTGCTAGAATGGCTGTGCACAGGTCAAGGGGACGAAAGAGACATGCAGCTGATAGCTCTCGAGCAGCTGTGCATGCTTCTTCTTATGTCCGACAATGTCGACAGATGTTTCGAAAGGTTCGTCTCATTATTGCTTAAAATATGATTTATAAAAATACGATTTAACATTGATGTGTCGATTTCCAGTTGTCCTCCGAGAACTTTCTTGCCGGCTTTGTGTAAAATATTTTTGGACGAATGTGCCCCCGATAACGTTTTGGAGGTCACGGCCAGAGCGATCACTTATTATCTTGATGTTTCAGGTAATGAGTAGTGCTTTTTTTCAGTCGTGATAATTTATCTTGTATTTAAAATCCATAATTAACATTTCATTTTTTTTGTAGCTGAATGCACTCGACGTATAGTAGCCATAGACGGCGCTATCAAGGCTATATGTAGTCGTTTACTCACAGTCGAATTGGATAATAGAACCAGTAGAGATCTAGCGGAACAATGTATTAAAGTGAGCGTTTATTTGAATGGTATTGTTTATGTATTTTTTTGGAATCTTATATGCTTAAACATAAATATGCTATTAGGTTTTGGAACTAGTCTGTACTAGAGAAGCCGGAGCCGTGTGGGAAGGCGGCGGATTACCTTGTGTTTTAGCGTTTATCACCGAACATGGCTCCCGCATACATAAAGATACTCTACATTCTGCAATGGCTGTGGTTTCTAGGTATATTATTTGTTACAGTTTTCGGTTTTTGTCGCAGGTCGAAAAATTCCTGTTCTGTTTTTATTTGTAGGGTTTGTGGCAAAATGGAACCGGGCGACCCTGCACTGTTCGGAAGTGTGGAGGCGTTGAGTGTTTTGTTGAGACATTCAGATGCTCGTGTTGCCGATGGAGCTTTACGTTGCTTCGCCTCGTTGGCTGATAGATTTGCTCGCCGTCAACAAGACCCGGCACCTCTTGCTCAACATGGTAATATTTTTTTATTCTAAATATTCGTTTCAAATATATGAAATTTTAAATAGTTTTATTATAAAATCATCCATTTTTTATAGGACTAATTGAAGAGCTTGTGCGCCGGTTAGGTGCTTGTGGAGGTGCCTCTGAAAATTTAGAAGAAACAGCTTCTCATGCCCATACATCTGTGTCTACTACAGTTAGTTTGCTTTCAACGCTCTGCCGAGGATCACAGCAAATCACTCATGTATGGTTTTTATTCTATTATAAAATGTATTTGAAATTTTTCTATTACAATTAATTTAACAAATGTATTTTTAGAATCTCGTCAGATTAGAACTTTGCACAGCATTAGAAAAAGCAGTCGGGGCTGATGAACGTTGGTGCTTGGAATGTATGCGATTGGTAGATCTTCTTTTAGTGTTACTGTGTGAAGGCAGACACGCAATACAAAGGTAATTTTAATTCCTATCAATGTTATAAAACATAATTAGAAATTATTTTCTGTTATATATTTTTTGACTGATGTTCACAGATCGAGTGGAGGAGGTGCTTTGACTGGAGGAAGTGCCACTAGTTGTCGCCGAAGTGAAAGCAGCAATGATAAATCTCATAGGCAATTGATTGATTGTATAAGAAGCAAAGATACTGATGCTCTTATTGAAGCAATTCAATCTGGTAATGTCGATGTCAATTTTATGGATGATGTTGGACAGACACTTCTTAACTGGGCCGCAGCTTTTGGGACTCATGAAATGGTCGAATTTCTTTGTGAAAAAGGTTTTTTTTTCTTCATATTAACATTTAAAAATCTTGAATGAAATAAAATAACTGAAATGTTATTATTTTTTTTAGGTGCCGATGTCAACAAAGGTCAGCGTAGCTCTTCTTTACATTATGCTGCTTGTTTTGGGCGTCCAGCTGTAGCAAAAGTACTTTTGCGATATGGGGCAAATGCTGATTTGCGAGATGAAGATGGAAAAACACCTTTAGATAAAGCCAGAGAACGTCATGATCAAGGTAGATAAAATTATGCTTATTACATTATCACATTATACATCTTAATTTTTGTTTAATTTTTAATTAATTAATTAATTTATTTACTTTGCAGGACATAGGGAAGTTGCAGCTATTCTTCAGTGTCCTGGAGAATGGTTGGTTGTTGGAAATACTGTCAACACAGAATCTGAAAATGAGGCTACATTACAAGGAGACAAAGAAATGGCACCCGTTTATTTGAGGTATTTTCTCACCATTTGGCAAATGCAGTTCTTCAATCAAGAATGCGTATTTAAATAATTATTTTATATAATTGCAGTCGTTTACTACCAGTCTTTTGTGGAAGATATTTGGGCTCAGTAGTGCCAGGAGTGAAGCGCGCTTGTTTGAGTTTAGTTCGTAAAATGGTTCACTACTGCCCTGCTTCGTTATTAATATCTTTAAGCGAACCTCAAGCAGCTGCTGCATTAACTCAACTAGTAGCTTCTGTATTAGATAATGAGGTAATGATCATTGTGTATTTATTCTCGAAAAAAAAAAAAAAAGAACGTTCTTGGGATACATTTTGTAATTTTAGTTAAGTTTTCGTTTGGTAGCTGAGCTTTCCATTTAATTTAGTGATGATGTAGAATTGATTTTGTTCACTGGTTTTATTTGCCGAACTATTCATGAGTTTGGTAGAACGTTATGGTATAGATTCACATATTACAGGAGGCTGCATACAGCTACTGGTGGTTTAATAGCAGTAACGTCCGTGCTACTTTAACTCCCAAGTATCCCGCCCATCTCTACATTAATACACCACCATTGGTAAAGGAAATCTGTTAGGTTTTGTTTTGTTTTCGAATTTTTCGAGTTTTCACCCATAATAAATGCTTGCTTCAATATGTGTTGATTTTTTAGAAGTTTATATTATATGATATCCAGATCCATTTCTCGAATTTGTGCTTCACCATTTAACTCTAAATGAAAAGTTCGAATCTTTCTTGTCAAACTCCATTTAAACTGATATTAATAAGTGACTGACAAATTCTGATTTTCTTCACCACGCAAGAATTTATTTATTTATTGAATTGAATTTGTAAATAATTGTACATATATAATACATTCGCAACATTTATTAGTGTTCTTTTTTTATTAAATCTTGAATAAAAGACTATTGCTTGCGTGTATTCAGAAATGGTTTAATTGTTTTAGAATTTTTGTAAACCCTACATGATTGGTGATTATTTAACTCGCATCTTAAATTTGTGTATATCATATTATTTCCAACATTGTATAAATTTTCATATGCCAATTGAATTACAATATCAGGCATTGGTTTGATTGTTTTTATGTATGTAAACATTAATGTTTAATGTTCTTCTCGTTTGTGTTATTTTGAAATCACAAACTTATATATTATATATAAGTGTATATATCATGGTAGAAATTTAAATTTTGTCATAAAACATATCCATTTTTGATTATATATAACAAATTTTAGTTTTTAATAATTTGTCATGTTAAATTTCAGTATTAGATTAATATTGATTAATACATTTTATTTTAATATAATTTAAGGCAAAGTTTTTTCTTTGGAATTTTGAGATTTTTGTATTCTTTTTTAACATCAAATTATTTTTTCTTAGTAAATTAATGATTTCTTTTTTGTGAAGTATTGAATTCACAAAAAAATTATACAGTTTTATAATTAAAATAAGGTGCACATATGTGCTTATTATAATCAAATATAAATAGTTACATTACTACTTTCAGAAAAAACATTCTAACGTAAAATATTATTTTGTAGGAAGACGAAGATGGACAGCTTGCAGCACTATCAATAGCCGATGAACTAATGCAAAAAGCTAGTGATATTTACCTTGAACAATTTGCTAGACTTGGAGTATTTTGTAAAGTGAAACAATTAATATCTATTGAGGAAAATGACAAAACTTCTAGTCAAACGAGTTCTTCCTCTGATAGTCAACTTGCTGTCACATCTACTTCTGATTCTACAACAGAGCAGCAGATGGATTCTAGTAGTGCTGGTAATTTTGAATATTTATGTATTAATGTTCTTAATTTCTCACATAAATCTAGTTTTGTTTCTCACTTTGACTTTGTGTTCTATTTAGATACTGAAGATGCTCAAGAATTAGTATTGGGTCGAGCGTATTGGTGGAGAGATTGGTCTCTTTGTCGTGGTCGAGATTGTCTTTATTTGTGGAGTGACTCAGCTGCTTTAGAATTAAGTAATGGAAGTAATGGCTGGTTCCGTTTTATTCTCGATGGCAAACTTGCTACTATGTACAGTAGTGGCAGTCCCGAACACCAAACAGATAATACAGGTATAATTTTTTTATATTGTGTGATGATTAATTAGTAAACAATGTTGAATCATAAATTATATTTTTTATATTTTTAGAAAACCGTGGTGAATTTGTAGAAAAGTTACAAAGAGCCCGTGCAGGTGTTAAAAATTTAAATCCTCAGCCAATTCTTTCTAATCCTGGACTCACCAAACTCACTGTTGGCAATTGGTCGCTTATTTCTAAGAGGTATGTTACGTTTCATCTTATAATTTTTTGAGATGTTTTTAATAACTCAATATGATAAATATTTACAGAGAACATGAACTACAAATACATAATTCAGACGGACAGCAGCAAACAACATTGCTCAGAGAAGATCTTCCTGGATTTATTTTTGAATCTAATCGTGGAACCAAACATTCTTTCACTGCAGAAACATCTCTTGGTAAATCAACGACACTTGAATAATAAAAAAACTTTTTTCTCTTAAAAGTTAAATAATCATATTAAGTGTTTTTATTTTTTGGATTTTTTAGGACCTGAAATTGGTGGTGGATGGGGATGCACTAATAATAGGAAAGCCACTTCTACTGGTACAAAATCAGGGCGACCTCGAGGAAGAATTGAAGCCCTTCGTGTACAAGTAGCAAATCGTGCTCAAACATTATATGATTCTTACTTTGGTCGTGCACAAAAAGAACCAAGGGGTGCTGTTGCCGACCTTGCAGCATTAGTAGAAAGTCTGAATAATGTCGTACATATGCAATCAACACAAGAAGGTACTTAAATTTTCAATTAATATTTATGGGTTTTTTTCATTTATGCACTTAGAAAATAACATTTATTCTCATACTATTTTCTGTTATAGAAAAATGGCGATCTTCTCTTTTTGAAACTCTCAGTGCATTAGGAAAATTATTAGAGAGTGATGGACTATTGTCTGCTTATGAACTTCACTCTTCCGGGTTGGTTCCAGCTCTTCAAAACATTCTCTATCCTCAATCTCAAGGTAACAACGATTTATTTTTTCAATCAAATAAGTTTTCCATATCAATACGAGATACCAATTTTGATTAAACATTTGCACATATTAGAAATACAAATTTTGAAGATTCAATCTAGAGATGCATTCGCATCCAAAGCATCAAAATCATTATATCAAATATTATATTTTTTATAATCTTGCAGATGGGTTCGATACAATAGAAGCTGAACAACTTTGTTCTGATAGAATAACAGTTGTTAAAGAATGGGCAGAAACTGGTGATGTGACTCTTTTAGTTCGACATTTGATCGCAGTATTAGAGAGTGTTGAACGACTTCCTGTAATAGCATATGATGCTCCTCCAGCAGCTCCAGGCTTACAGATATTAACACGTCGTCTTCGGTATCAATTAATTCTCAATCAAAGTTTCGTAATTTTAAGTGTATACTTTATTGCAATCTTTTTGGTATTTACAGATTCCGTTTAGAAAGGTCAAATGGTGAAAGTTGTTTACTTGATCGTTCAGGACGTACGTTAAGAACTGAACCATTGGTTACTGTACGACAACTTGAAAAATTCTTGTTAAAGGCTGTAGCTCGACAGTGGCATGATTTGGAACGTAACACTTTTCATTATTTAAAATCATTGAAGAAAAATGCACCCACTATGTTCACTTACAAGGTAAATATACACAATAAAAAATTAAAGTAATTATGTAATGTAATCTATAAACGAAAATTTTGCATTAAAATTTTTATTTTCAGCATGATTTTGATGACAACGGTATAATATATTACATTGGTTCAAATGGTGGTACTTGTGAGTGGGTTAATCCAGGAAGTCATGGACTAGTAACCGTTTCTTGTTTCGATGGTTCGAGCTTGCCATATGGTCGACCCGAAGATATATTATCTAGAGACAGTCAACCACTTAATTGTCATACCAGTGACGATAAACGTGCATGGTTTAGTATCGATCTAGGTTTATGGATTATTCCATCTGCATACACACTTCGGCATGCTAGAGGATATGGAAGATCTGCACTTCGAAATTGGCTTTTCCAAGTGAGTGTTCATAAAATAAATAAATTCAAATTTATTTATTTATTAATGCCAACCTTTTTTCATTTATTTTTCCTTTCAGATGTCCAAAGATGGTGTTACGTGGTTAACATTGTTGAATCATTCAGATGAACGAGTTCTTTCTGAACCAGGCTCGACAAGTACATGGCAAATCGATTGTTCGACGGATACCCATTCTTCAGGATATCGTTATGTGCGGATACAACAAAATGGGAAAAACGCAAGCGGACAAACACATTATTTGTCTTTAAGCGGATTTGAGATTTATGGACAGGTTTATTTTGAAAATCTTTTTTTTTTTTTCAATCAAACGAAAATTTGATATCTTTATTGTATTATTGTTTTCAAAATGTTAGGTTATTGGAATATGTGAAGATCTGAAAGTAGTAGCTACACCTAAAGAAGCATCTAATAACACCTTGCTAGTATCTGGGAATAATAAGGAGATAGAGAGTCGTGTTCGCAGAGAGCGGAGGCATTTGCGAGGTCAATTTCGGTTGATGGGTGCAGGTGCTCGAGTTGTGCGTGGTTTAGATTGGAAGTGGCGTGATCAAGATGGTCCACCACCTGCTGAAGGAACTGTTTGTGGAGATGTACACAATGGCTGGATTGATGTCAGGTATGTATTTTTTTTTTCTTTTCGAAAAGTCTTCATTATGTTGAAATTTTGTGTTTAACTGTGATTTATTTTTATTAGGTGGGATCATGGGGTTAGAAACTCATACAGAATGGGGGCAGAAGGAAAGTATGATTTGAAGTTAGCATCAAACAGTGGCAGAGAAGAAAGAGACAATGCTGGAAGTCCAGCACCTCCTACATCTGCCCCTTCTTCTCGTCCCAATAGGCATCTAAATACAAGAAAATCTCTTTCTACGCCTAGCTTACCAGATGCTACAGATAATCAAGTTTGTAATTTATTTTTATTTTAGTTGAATTTAACTAAATACAAATAAGTAATTTCTGTGTTAAATTCACAGGTATCAGTTGCATCAACTGAACAAGCTGCTTCTGCTGATAATCTATCTGCTAAACAAGCTGCTGAAGTTATTGCAGAAGTAGCCTTGCCACATCCTCCACCCAATACAGTGGATCTATCAACAATAAATAATTCCACTCATCACATAAATACAGGTAAAATTACTTTCAATTTTCAAAATGAATTTTTAGATTTCAAAATAATAATATATGTATTTTTTATAGATTTAGCTACTATTGTCGAGTCATTAACACTTGGTGAAGTTATGGTTATGAAAGGACGTGGAAATTCATTGAGACGTCACCAAAGTTGTACGGATACTCCGCCCCCACCTCCACCACTGGCAGTTACTACGATTACTAATATTACAAAACCATATCCTGCCAAAGATCCTCATGTTTCACTTAATGTTGATGTAAGAATTTTTTCTTTTAAGTGTATTTGAAAATTCACTTCATATTAGTTTTATTGAAATGCGTTTACTTCATAGGTATCTGATAAGCCTTCTACTGGTGAAGCAGTGCGTAATAATACCAACAGTATTTTATCTGGGGAACTTCCTAGTGCTCTATTAGTTAACTTGCGTACAACCCCACAGCTCCATATATCGGTATAATTTTGTGTATTCAGCTATTGAATTTAATATTCTTATTATATTCATTATAATTATAAAATTTATTTGTAATTATAGTGTGAAAATCATATAGTTGAAGAATGTTGTGAAAAAAAGGATTCCCCTAGATCTTCGGGTACAATGAGTGTTAGTGAACCAAATCTGACTAGCCGAGGAAATAGTGGAGGTAGAGAATCGAATCGCAGTGATGAACCCCAAGGATTATTGGAAACATTTGCAGCTTTAGCTTTACGACGAAATCCAACAAATTCTTCTCAACAACCAACAAACAATATACAACAGTCCAATAATACTACATCTCACTTTTTCCCTCGGTATTATTTTTAATTTTAGATACGAAGAATTAAAATCTAGCATAGATGACTAATTTAATTAATTTTCAGTGGTCCAAATACAGTATCAAGCTTAGTTCGTTTGGCATTTTCTACTAATTTTCCTGGTGGCCTTTTGTCAGCTGCACAAAGTTATCCTAGTCTGTCATCTGGTCCACCCGGTGCTCCTGGCGCACCTTCAGCAGTACCAGCTGTTTCTGGTTGTCTTGGCCAGGCTCTCACAATGAGTTTGACGTCTACAAGCAGTGATAGTGAACAGGTTAAGAAACATTATTTTTCACCATTTGAAACAATAGTATATGAAGAGTTCAGCGATTAATATTTTATTTTATTATGCAATTGCAGGTATCTCTAGAAGACTTTTTAGAATCGTGTAGAGCTCCCACACTTCTCCCTGCAGGTTATGAAGATGAAGATGAGGGTGACGATGGTATTGATGACAATAACGAAGATGATCCACATTATCAAGAAGGTCATCCATTGGTAAATAAATTGATCATATTCCATTATTATTTTTTAATATGTCAAATTAATGTGAAATGTTTAGTTTTGTTGCTTTATAAAAAAAATATCATGATATGAAATATACATTATTAATTTCATCATAGGTCATGGTATCTCGAAATCTTCTATCTCTAATGGAAGAGGATGCTTTGGAAGCAGCATCTCGAAGTAATAATGGTACAAATGATGCAAACAATCCTTCTGGTACCAAACGTAGATCTTGGGATGATGATTTCATTTTAAAAAGACAATTCTCTGCATTGATACCTGCTTTTGATCCTCGTCCTGGACGTACAAATGTCAATCAAACTACAGGTATGAGAAAAATATTTATTAATAATAATATTATTTATGACCATTTTAATAATTTTTTTACTTCACTCGACAGATCTAGAAGTACCTCCCCCAGGAGTTGAAATTAATTCACCCATCAATTCATATGGAAATAAAGAGGCAACATTGTCAACAAATACAATGAGTATTCGTGGGCTGCGATTATGGTTAAGTGTTAGTAGCGGAGGAACACCTTTGCCTTTGTGGGATCATTCAGACTGGACGATATTTAGAGCTGTGCAAACATTACAAATCGGAAAAGCATCTGCACAATCAGCGCCACGTCAAGAAAGACATAAGCGATTATTTGACAATACATATGTGTAAGTTCAATATTTTTTTCAAAAAACAATTCATCATTCAAATTATGTTTTCACGTTGACTTATCTTACCTTATATTTTATTTAGAATTATTTATAAGGAAGCGGAGAATTCTGAAAATCCAAATACAAGTAATTCTACTGTGGAAGAAGATGATGAACCGACAACATTGACTGAAGAAATTGACACTATATCAAGTAAAATATTTTCATGCATTAATTTAATTTCAATAAATTTGAACCTTTTTCAAAAATTTTATTGACTAATTTAGATAAAGGTTGTGCTGGTGGATCAGAGTGTGCAGTGTGGGAGGCTGTGAGTGTTTTACGCGTTTTAAGAACTATTGTTTCCTCATCAATTCTTCCGATTGAATCGTTCCTAAGCAAAAAATTGACTGGTAAATTACAACAACAATTACAAGATGCTTTAACATTAGCAACACATGCTGAACCAAATTGGTGGGTGAATTGTAATGAATCACTTTAAAATATAATCAAAGAAATATTATTATACATATCTTGTAATAATTTTAGGTGTTCTCAATTGATGGATTGGTGTCCATTTTTGTTCCCTTTTGAAACCCGGCAACTATTTTTCGGATGTACAGCTTTTGGTGTATCACGCACAATTGTGTGGTTACAAGCTCAACGTGATCAAGCTGTAGATCGGCAAAGGTATTTTATAGAAATTCATTTTGAATTTTGATTAATCTGTAAAATTCAAATTTTATCTTTACAATTTTTTAGGGGACCTTCTGTATTATCTCCACGCCGTGCTGAATTGGAAGCTCAAGAATTCCGTGTCGGTCGATTGAGGCACGAACGTGTACGTGTACCTCGTAGTCCAAACCTTCTAGAATGGGCCATGCAGGTTTGTAGTGTTCATTTCTATACTGCATTGTGTACTTCTATGTTTTATATTACTTTTGAAATTATGTTCTTATAGGTCATGACGATGCATTGTGGTAGGAAGTCGGTGCTAGAAGTAGAATTCACTGGAGAAGAAGGTACAGGATTGGGACCAACCTTAGAATTCTATGCTTTAGTGGCTGGGGAATTGCAACGTAAAGATCTCGGCATGTGGTTGTGTGAAGATGTACCTGAAAGTGCTGAAAATAATCACACATATGATTATGCAGGAGGCATGTTCAATTTTTTTTCCTAATTTATCATGTTTGAAATTTTGATTACTAGATTTATAAAATTGTTCTTTCTTTTTTCAGGTGCTAAACCTCCTGGCTATTATGTAGTTCACTCAAATGGTCTCTTTCCCGCTCCTGTTCCACAAAATTCTGCTTTCTGTGATAAATTATGCAAATACTTTTGTTTCTTAGGAGTATTTTTGGCAAAGGTATGTTTCAATTTATTATTTTCCTGATTCTGAATATTCATCAAGAAATAAACAAAAAATAACTGCTTTTATTATTTCATTGTATTAGGTATTGCAAGACGGAAGACTAGTCGATTTACCATTATCTCGATCATTTTTGAAAATAATGTGTGGCGGTGGTAGTTCAGAAATTGGAGTAAATGAAAACTGTACTTGCATACCATGTCTTCCAATGTTTCCGCGTACGCCATGGTATCGTCAAGCTCTTGCTGTAGATGATTTGAACGATATTGATCCCATCAGACACAAGTTGGTTTAGCATATTGTACAATAATATATACATTTTAAGTTCTAGTTGTAATTACATTATGCATTTATATTTTTTTAGATTCCTCATGGAGCTTGAATCCATTTGCTATGAAAGAGATAATATTATTAGAGATGAAAACCTGTCACAAGAAGATAAACAGGAAAAATTATCAAGCCTACAAATTCAAGGAGTGTCGATTGAAGATTTATCGCTCACAATGACATACAATCCAGCTTCCTCGATTCATGAATATTCTCAAGTTCCACTCTGTGAAAACGGTGAATCTATCGAGGTTAGTTGTACAAGTTTTGAAAATTCACATTTTATAAAAATCATTCGTTTTTATAAATTTATTAAACATCGAATTTTCAGGTGACAGTTGATAATTTACACCAATATGTCAATTTGACTAGAGAATGGATATTAGGTGAAGGCATTGCCAGGCAATTGGAGGCTTTTAATGCTGGTTTCGCTTCAGTGTTTCCTCCTCGTCGATTACGAGCATTCAATCCAGACGAATTACGTCTTATGATCTGTGGCCAACAAATCCCTCATTGGACTAGGGATGATTTATTAAACTTTACAGAACCAAAACTCGGTTATAATCGAGAAAGGTAAAAAAATTTATTGAATATTGATTATAATTTCGTTCATTGAAATAATAAAAAGTTTTATATTTTCCAGTGCTGGATTCTTGCGTTTAGTTGATGTCTTGGTAGAAATGGAACCTAGTGAAAGAAAGGCATTCTTGCAGTTTGCTACTGGATGCTCCAGTTTACCACCTGGTGGTCTAGCAAATTTGCATCCTCGTTTAACTGTTGTGCGAAAGGTAATTCAGTTCAATTATCAATTGGAGTTCATAAATATTTGAATTTTCTAATCGATTTTTTTTCAGGTTGATGCTGGAGAAGGTTCATACCCATCAGTGAATACGTGCGTGCACTATCTCAAATTGCCAGAGTATTCATCCAAGGAAATTCTTCGTCAAAGACTCTTGGATGCCACAAATGAAAGAGGCTTTCATTTGAATTAAACCATTGATAGATAATTTGAAAATTGTGATGTTTGAATATATGTACATTGTACTTTATGATATAAAATTATGGATATATAAATACATAGATCACTTAATAAAATTGTATTGAATTATTATGAGATTGTATTAAAATATTACCATTTATGGATGTAATATTATTTAAAAAATATATGAATACATAATAGTGATTGTTAGTATTCCATTTACTATTGTATACCTAATAATATAGTGCAGGTTTTTTAATCAACCTGATGCGCTTAATGTAACAAATGTGTTTTACTTAAATTTTGTCTTAGTTAATTTTTTTTTTCGATATAAGATTCTAGAATCATATTTTAAATAATACATGTATGTTTTCCGAATCATCTGTTTATTAATTGATTTATTTAATTTAATAAACTTATTTAATTACAATTTTGTTTAATTTCTAATGTTACATGCATAGATGTCGATGTTGAACATGTTCTTCGATCACTAAAATTAATTAATTTAATAATCCTCTTGAATAGCTCTTATCTCAAAATTTCCCATTTTAATTTTTTATTTCAAATGTTCATTACCCACTTGGATATCTATGTTTATGAAACATGTATGTACACATTCACTTTTTGTGCCGACCATGTACACTCTTTGAAAGAAAATCATGAAATCAAACATTAACTAGTAAAATATATTAAATAAAAGATCTTGTAACAAAAAAAGTGTGTATATTTGAAAAATTATACAAAAATAATTGAAAAGCTTTAAAATGCTCTTATTTCCGTTAAATGCTTTGAACCCATTAAACTTCACTATGTGTCAAAAATAAATTCCAATCTAAACTAAAGATGTATTACATAATATATATATTATCTTATATAAAGCAAAAAAGCAATATATAATATATGATTTAAAATATACTGTAAAAATATTCGAATTTTGTTAAATATATAATATATAAACATCAGTAACAAGGCTAATTTGATAAACAAAAATATATCTCATTAAAAAGAGCTAAAACCAACACTGAATATTCACTGCATCCTTAATTTAAATGCAGCTTAAAGCTTTGCTAGTCAATCTTGACAAACAAGAAGAGCCTCTTCTTTTTCTTCTAACAATTCCTTACCAGTATTATCAAGCATTTTTCTAGCAAAATCAGTTACTGGTAATCCTTGGATGATATTCCACTGTTTGTTAGCTATAGAAACTGGGAATGAATAAACGACATCTTTCGGCGCACCGTATGAGCCGTCTGAGTAAACTCCCATTGAAACGTAATGACCGGGAGCTGTTCCACACCACCAATCTCGCATATGATCACTGGCTGCTTTAGCCGCAGACATCGCTGATGACATTTTGCGAGCCGCAATTACTGCAGCACCTCGTTTTTGAACAGTTTCAACAAACGTGCCTTGAAGGTATCCTGCATCTGTGATCAAATTGGTGACTTTTTGTTCATCTCCATTATTTTTAACAACGGCACTTGCAGCGTCTGGGAACTGTGTTGAGGAATGGTTTCCCCAAATTATAACGTTACGAACAGTAGAGACTGGTCTTTGGAGTTTGGCAGCTATTTGAGCCTGAGCACGGTTTTGATCGAGTCTTGTCATTGCAGTGAAATTTTCTTTAGGAATCGATGGAGCGTATTTACTGCATATTAAAGCATTTGTGTTAGCAGGATTTCCTACTACGAGAACCTGAATAAATAACGATTTGGGCATTATAATATGGAATATAATTAATCATAAAATTAATGTAAATCGATATTCTATGCTTTACCTTAACATCCTTTTTGGCGAATTTGTTCAAAGCTTCACCTTGAACCTTGAAAATTCGTACATTTGCTGATAATAAATCTTTACGTTCCATTCCCTGTTTACGTGGCATAGAACCAACCAAAAATGCAGCAGAAACATCATTGAAAGCCACATCTGGTTCTGTTGTAGGAACAACAGCATTTAACAATGGAAAGGCACAATCTTGGAGTTCCATAACCACTCCTTGGAGGACTTCCATCATCGGTGCAATGTCCAACAAATGGAGAGCAAGTGGCTGATTACGACCGAATACATCGCCTGAAGCAATTTGATACAACAAGGAGTAGGCAATTTGGCCAGCGGCACCGGTAACCACTACTTTAATTGGTTCAGCCTGAAAAAAATAAATGTTAAAAAATTTATTATTTAAGAAAGGAAATAATATCAGTTTTTGAAAATAGTAATAATTCTTAGGAATATTTTACAAATATTTAATTTTAGCTTAATATTTAATGTTTGATAGTAATTCAAATTTCCGTTTGATAAATACGGTGCGAAGTTTGATAATCGAACTATACACAGTGATTTATCTTTGTACGCACGATATTTGTACACATAAAAACGGAGTGATGAAACAAATTATCCAAATAATAATATATTATTTGTAAAGATAAAATATGTGGCAATTTCTTAAAGTATTTACTTAAGTGGTTATTCATGGAGAGCACTAAAAATTTTCTAATAATAAATTATGAGTAAAGAAATATTATTAGAAGTGTTATAAATCTAAAAATCCTTAATTATTCAAGGGTTATTATCTGAAGTATGAACTATTTGAATATAATGGGAATACAGCTCTAATTTAAAAAAAATAGTCTGTTGGTTTCAGAATTATATGATGTAGTCAAAAAAAACAATAAGTATTACATGAAGGATTTTTTTATTCAATTTTCATTTTCTCTTTAAGATCGAGAGGTAAATGAGTCAATGAATAAAAACATATTCTATTAACCATGTCAATTATGGAAAAAAATTGTGAGATGAAAGTTTAACGAACATAATCATAGAATGCAACAAGGTCGAACCAAGGGCGAAACGAGCAACAGAATGTCGAAACGGAAATATACAATTTCAGAGGAAAAAAATAAAAATAACGATTCAGTAAGGTAAAAAGTAAGAACTTTAGCGGAAAAACTGATACAAATCTTACCATTTTCAAAGAATTTGAGATAAGATTAGAATTGCACGCGACAACGACAGACAGCCACAGAGACAGCTAACACTCTGACTGACCGCCGAAGTGCCGTTTGCTAGAATTTTCATAACTTACACGTAATCTCTATGTCAATAAAATATAAAACTTTCAAATATTTCACTATATTTATCATAAATTCCGTTTATATCGATATATAAAACAAATAAATGTCAAATTCATCAAATAAAATACTATTCTAGTTATGAAAACTACGTTAAATGGTTGGAAAAAATGTATATAACGGGATATTAAAATATTTTAAAACAGTTATAAAAAAATAACTGTTCCCAGACGTTAGATCGAACGACAGTAGAACACATGACACCAGAACGCATGACAATCGATATGTTCTAATGTCCACATATTCTACTGTCGCATGTTCTAGTGTCGTTTGGTCACCAAAAACACGAACCAATAAAAGGATAAACGCATGTACGTTTTGCGATTTGACAGCTGTCAATTCATGAAAAAACAGTTGGCAACAATGGCGCGGGAAGACAGCTGCGTTAACATTTTTGCTCCTGATAAAGTTTGTTTTTTTCTTCTGTAAAAGATGAAAGACTTATAAAATAATATATTTTTTATTGTTACTTTTCAGTTTGGGCGCAGTGCATCATGCGTTATCGAGTCAGGCTCACAATTGTTCACTAAATTGGTGCAACCTCGTTCTTTGGTATCTCTTCATCCGAAACTTCTTCTAAGCTCTCCAAAGTGTTCAGAAATCATTGAAATATGTTTTGAAAAAGATACTCCGATTAATTTGCTGCTTGCGGAAATTGTTTGCAATGCCATTTTGCAAGAAGAATTTGGAGGAAAAAATGCTTCAGTCGTCTTAATATGTTCCGATGGCAGATTTAATATTGATGTTGTTGTAACGAATATTCAAAGAGCTTTAAATAGATATAGAATCACACAAGTAAGCAATTATGTAGAAGATTGTTTGCAACGCTTGCATATTATAACTGTTTACGATTCACGACAATTGTATATTGCTATGCAATCTTTGGAAAATCTATTATCTATTAATGAAAACATATCTTTAGTTATCATAGAATCCATTAAAGCTTTTTATTGGTCAGATAGAATGTTTGGATCAAAAGTTATAAAGATGGAAACATACGTCACAAATATTTTGACAATATTGAAAAATGTTACCCGAGATTTCCAGACAGTAATATTATATACTAAAAATAAAAATACAAACAACCGTTCAGATGTAATAAGTGACTATCGAAAAAATTCTTCAGTTAAAATAGATCATGAATTATATTTGTTAAATTTTAAGGATTTGTTTTTAGTCAAAATTGATAATTTAGGATGCCAAAGAGAACAAAAATTTGTCGTTGAAAACAATCAAATCAATTGGTTATGATAAACTAATTTATCTATTTTCAAAATTTAAAGTAATTGTACACTATTGAAAAATGGTTTACCTAATAAATCTTTTTTTATTTCAATAAAAAAGTGATCAAAACCTTTTTTTATTACAAAAATAAAACGATTCCTGAAAATTTATATAACAGTACAAAAATCTTTTTGATTTTTTTTTAATTCAGCATTGGCTTGTAAAATTTTATTTTTGATCCAACAATTTTGTTTATTCACTATTATAACTCGTATATACAATACTATTTACTTCATGTTTGTATTTGTAATATAGTAAATATTTAATTATTTAATTGAACAATAAATTTTATGTAGTTTCTCCAAAATATATATGATTATAATAAGATGTCTTTCTATATTTGCAAATATTTACTAGTGATTTCAGTCAAAAATTTCTATGAAATCCGAAAATCTTCAATTCAAATATATATTATATATCACTGTGCACTCCTCTTTTTTCTTTTGTGTTAATCTAAGGTATTCTTATTCAAGACTTCAATTAAATTGTTACAAATTTCTATTATCTTATCATCGAATGATTCTTGAAAAAAAAAAGCTGTTCACATTCTTTTCTTTTTTAATTAATTTTAATTTATGGGGAAAAAGATTTCTTTATACGCTATATTTTTTAGACAATAATTCTAACGTTTGAATGTTTCTTTTTATTTAATACGATAGACTATTAGCTCATGATATCTAAATTTCTTGTCCATTTTTCTCCATTTATTTGGTTTTCAGTTAGAGATATTAATTTTCTTTTTCGATTTCTGGTTCTTTTCTCCTCTCGTTACTTATCAGTTAATATAGTCCTTTCTCCTAATCCTGTTCTTTGGTTAAAATATCAGAAACTTAAACTCTTCTGACTTTTCAATTCACTTTTGTTTAGTAACCACGTTTATCAATCACGAATATTCATGTTTTCCAATCTTTATCTTTTTCGTTTTTCTTCTGCTAAAGAAGTATTGTGTGGCGATCATAGATTCTGTTTTTATTGTTTTGTCCTCCAAGTACCCATAAGATAAGAGATTTTTCACTATTTCTCAGTTGAATTGAATTACCTACTTCGATTTCGTTACTTTTCGAAAACATTCTTTGAAAAGTTACAGAATCTATTCTAATTTCATTTATAAATAAATATTTAAGTTCGAGTTTATCTGTATTTCTTTTTCATATTTATAACGTTTGACGCATCATTGAACACAGGTATTGCGACAATACTTGCTGTTAACATTACATTCACGTTTGTTTTTACGAATAATTTTATCATTTTTTAAATATATTACAATGGGATGATATGTAGTCAATGATAATAAAAGATGAATTTACAATATTAAAATATTATGGCCCGAAAAATAAAAAATACGCACGACAAATTTTTGCGCACTTAAAATTTTGATAACAGGATTTATATTCTTAAACATCGCATAAATATAAGTCTATAGATGGTATTGAATTTATTATAATTTTTTTAGCATTTTGAATATGATGCGAAAAATTCGGAAATTTTATAAATGATTTTATTTTCGATATTTTTTATAAAAGACGCGTGAAATTTAGGTATTATGGTCAAAGAGCAAAGTCTACAACCTGTAAATATGGTATTTATAATTTTACGAATTTAGCGAAAAAAGTAATGACTAATATTTGCTCTGTTAATAGTACCTATGACGAATTGACCAACAACAAGTAGAGTTGAACAACGATTTCTAATTATATTTTTGCATAATGTGCATTCGTATTCTAATCGTGTTGATTATCAATGAGCCGATTAAAATCAATGTCAATTCTGATATAACTATTGTAATGGGTTATAACAACTAATTAAAAAAAAACATTGAAAATATTCATGTTAATGCTGTTATACAAGTATAGCATACATGTAAGTTAACAATAAGATATTATAAAAACAGACTCGCGACTAGCACTCAATTACATTTTTTACGTTTAAAAAAATTAATTTATTTCTGAAAGAATAAAAACTAATAAATTAA
This sequence comes from Hydropsyche betteni, assembly GCA_028571205.2. Classification (NCBI taxonomy): domain Eukaryota; kingdom Metazoa; phylum Arthropoda; class Insecta; order Trichoptera; family Hydropsychidae; genus Hydropsyche; species Hydropsyche betteni. The sequence continues at coordinate 224,972 of JAOXNN020000037.1, read as the reverse complement.
CTTGAATTTTTCTAATAATAATGATTCGATTTTGTATGAAATATTTTAAGTATATTTTCATAAAATTCCTTAAAAATAACCTTTTTTTTATTGAATTTATTTAAAAGTATAAAAAGCAAATCGTTTTATTGTACGTTGCTGTATGTAACACTTGATATTAGACGTGATTATATATTTAAAAAAGAATGGCCTTTTTTATATGATAATTTCAATATCGAGTGATAGAAACCATAATGCGATATGTTATGTGGTGATTTACAACTAAAACACATTATTTAATATAAATTTAACATTCGGCCTTTGAAACTCTGATGTAAAAATCGAAGAAAAGTGAAAGTTTCAAATCCCCACCTTGACCAGTTTGTTTCGTTATGCCAGAGGAGTTTCACTTTTCAACGCATGGATATTCAAACTGCAATTCAAAAAAAATTTAAGATGGAAAAAAATGTTATTGAAGTATTCAATGGTTCGTACAAAAGACGTTTCTGAACAAAGACTAATTATGTAGATTGAAATTGACGTGCAAAAAGCGTGAACACTCGAGAGCTAAAAAAAACCACAATTCACGAATTCGAATTGAACATAAGTTTTTTTAGGCATTTTTTTTTTAATGGCCAATCAGGGATATTAATTTAAAAATAGAATCGTGAAATTGTCGTTCAAATATAACGTTCATACTTTTTTTTTATATATTAATAAATATTCATTCTTCGTAGTTTTTTAAAAAGAAAGTAGAAAACAATTTCTTATTCAATTGGTAAAGTATATTAATCCGCTTCTAAACAAATCGATTATCAAAAAAAAGTGACGTGAAGTGTGTTTAGTAGATGAATGAAATTGCGTACCTTTGTCCTGAAATTATTTAATGAGAAATGGCCTCAATTGTTAAACTTTTAAAAATTATCTTCCATTTATGCGAGATATTAAAAATAATTCAACTTAAATTAGTTTTTAGATTCACAAATGTTATTTTTAATGAACTGTAGGCTGCGTATGATGATAGAAAAAAAATTATTTTTGCAATCTGTAAAATTGGAAACACCTGGTTTTCAAATAACGAGTGCTACGTGCGAAGAGTGGTGTATTATAATCATTGACTTCCAGTATTTTCTCAGCGTGATTTCGTGCGACAGTCAGGATGCCTTTCGTACGCTTTTTCCTGGTTAGTTTTAACTTTCGTTTTTCAAATTGGTTTGATATGTTTTGAGAAATAGGAGATTAAAAATTTTGAAAACTTGACCAATCATATGTTAAGGTTTTCGATTTAAAAGTTTGTACAGAAATAATACAGATTTTGACTTTTATTTGCTCTATAGATTCATTAAAATATACAAAAGAAAGTTATTATATAATATAAATTGTACGATTTTAACATTTCAATAATTTCAAGTACTTTTGTTACTAGTAACTATCTTTTACCCATTCATTGAGTATGAGTTTATACATATTTTCCAAATTTTTAAGTCGTTCAATAAAATTTTCAAAAATTTATTTATGAAGTAACTTAGCAATTTCTTTAAAATTTTTGTAAATAGACATTTGATTTTTGGCCTTCGTCGAAATCAGTTCATGGCTGCATAATTTTTAGAATTTTTTTCTTTCCAGACAATTACACTATTGTTGTTCGTAACGATGCACATCGGTGCTACACTTACTCCACGAGCACCAAATTTCCAATACTTTGAGAGGTATGTATAAACCGTGTATTATTTATCAAGTTATTTGATGGTTATATTATGTGCATATTTTCAGACCGAAATATCGATATCCCTATTACGATGAAAATGGAAAAGGGAAACTTTTATACGGATATGGAGGGCCTGATCTATATCAATACAAAACCTATTCACCTCTGGAAGGAATTCATTAATTTTTTTCCACTATGCAGATGCACATAATGCGAAAAATATTAATGTAAATTTGTTTTTACATGTGTAGTCTCGCTGATGCAATTTCAACACGAACAATTGCAACGGAGAGAAATGAAACATCATAGTTCGAATTTACTTTTATTTAGTAAAAAATAAGTTACATTTTAATATTACTTTATATGAATGACTGAACTGAATTAAAATATCATTTTAATTGTATTTAATCTAAAAATTTATTGTATTTTTTTTCTGAAGTAAAACATGCTTTTTATATACCTTTGGACTATTTTTTTCACAAGATGTTAATAAGAGAGAACATGATTTATTAGATAAACTATTCGATGCATTCTAATTGTGAATTTTACTTCTTGTCAGAAAACAGAAAGTAATACATAACATCAATTTTAAATTCTACAAAATACATCTGAATCGAAATCATATTCTAGTTCAAGAACATATTTTCAAAGTACTAGCGAGTATTAAAAAAAAATTATGCCCTTCTTCTCTGCGTACTTATATACAGAACATTGTTCCCGCGGATGAACGCATCACCATATTTATTTTTCAGCTGTCCATTAGCATATTCTTCAGTCTGTTCGAGAGCAATATTCATGTATCCATCCAAACAGGCCAACACTCCTAAAAAACCAAACATTTTAGGTTAAGTCCCCCATTCAAACGGAAAATCAACAAAAAACACATCACCTCGATAATCGACGCCACTATTCAGCTTGACGACGACCGGCCTCCCATGAATCTGCTGAATAAAAGTCGACAAAGCCTCCTTGCGACTCATAATGGCGGCAAAACGCGACACGCAGCGAAGCCTCAAACTGACTGAACACTGGCAACATCGCGATTTTCAATACACAAAAAAAACGTCCTTATTATAATAAGCGATAAAGAATATATTCGTTTGGATGTATTTCAGTAGAAACGCAGTCAACAGTTGACGTTTGATTTTGACACTTGCGTCGCGTTTGACAGTTGATGGTTTTGCGGTTCGGGTGCAAGTGCAGGTGCAGGTGCTGGTGCAGGTGCTGGTGCAGGTGCAGGTGCAGGTGCTGGTGCAGGTGCAGGTGACGCAAATGACGGACGAGGCGGTGTGCAGCGAGCGAGTGCCCGAGCGGAGGCTGCGGCCGCAGTCCGTGGTGGCGAGGCTCGTGGCGCGCGAGACGTGGGGCTCCAGGAGGCCCGGGGCCCATTGGCAGGTGGCTAGGGAGTTCTATCAGACTGTCTTTCCGAATTGCACGGTGGTCAATGTCGAGAAGCCTCCGTGCTTCTTGCGCAAGTTCAGCCCGGACGGTGCGCATTTCATTGCTTTCTCTGCCGATCAGACTTCTCTCGAAGTAAGTTTGTTTTCTTCTTTAATGTTTGTTTGACTCGTTTTTTTGGAAAGTATTTCAATGTTAAAACTAAGCGGTCAATATTCGTCATTAATATTTGCGACAGCGCAGACGAGTGACAACTTTTTGCTTTGTCACAATATTTTAATGAAGCACGACTATGTTACAGGCAAAGCGTTCAATTTTCCAAATGTATAAGTTCACTAATTAATTTTATATGTATGTGTTGCAATTTTTAATTGGTGCTCATAATACTAGATTTTATTATCTGAAGATAGATTGACTAGCATTACTCTTATGCAGGGTTTTTTTTATCCTGTAAAGCGACAGAAAGACGTTCCGGCACCTTTTTTTCTCGAAATTTTAGGATGCTTAATAAAGATGTGGAGTTTGCACTCTCAGCTCGAGTACTCGATCAAAAATACTGGCTCTGAAGATGTTGATAATCGGTTGACATTTGGAGAAATAGAAATTAGAAATATGTCACATTACAATTGGACGAACGAAAAGTGATCCGTGGATTTCGCGAATACATTCTCGAAAAGAAATATCCGGAAAAACTTCTTCGTTTAATTTATGCACTGAATTCTATTTCCATTTCTTCGAGAGAATGTGAATGCGGGTTTTCGCAAATGAATTTAATTATCAGCCCAATGAGAGCTTCGTTGATGACCAAAACAGTTTCGTCACTTTTGTTTATCAAACTCGTCGGATCATCTTTGACACTTTTCGATCCTTCAAAATACGTTGATCAATGGTTACTAAGGGGAAGACATTCAGCTACAGACACAAAAAAAGAAACCGGGACCATTTACCCGATGAAAATTGTGGAAATCGTTGTAATCGGAATGCAATTGTAATTTTGGATAGCGCTTTAATTAAATTATATAATTTTTTAATGTAATCAGTTATAATATTTGTATTTCTTTGTTTGCTAAATTTTCATTTGACATTCCTAAAATAAATATAAAAATATGTATATTCATATTGTTTAATTTTTTATGCATTATATGAAAAGCCGCCTTTAATTTTATTAAAATGATATGTGAATATAATATAATATAATATATTAATAAAAAAAAGAATACAATTTTCTTAGAAAAGGCTTGAAAAAAGTGCGTTCCGGCATCTTTTTAAAAAAAAAAATTGCTCTTATGTATACTTACAACCTAATAAAATAATACTGAGGCGAAAAATATTTAAATACTGACCGTATAATTCGTTCTTTCTATCTATTTGTCATTTTAGATTTATAGCTACTGTGGTGCCGGTGCCGCTGGTGATTTACTTAAAGGATTCCCCTGCGAGTTAGTTCAAAATGTACCCGATGGACAAAATCAACATATCCGCACTAATATTTTTCATAGATTTTTTAAGGTACGAAGTTCAAAATAATAAAAATATGAATTGACTCGACGATAGACTTCATTGTACTGCTTTTATTTTAGCTAAAGCATGTAGTCAACGTTTGTCAGATACGTTCCAACGGCTTCGATCAGTTAAATAGAGAATGTAGCCTTTTTACTGACGACGGTCGTTACGTTATAGTTGGTTCAGCAGCTCAAATTCCAGAAGATTTGAGGCCACATTTTTATCAAATCCATAGCAATAATGAAGCCGTCACTCCCACTATGCGGTAAGTATGGATTTAGTAAAATATTCTTTTTTTTTTATAAGCTTACATTTTATGTTTGTCGATTCGCAGCACTGCTCTCGAAGATTATTCTCTGCATTTAGTAGATTTAGTGAGAGGAAAGTTGTGTGACACTAAGCATTTTAAAGTCGACAAAATATATCTTTCACACAATCAAGGAATATATTTGTACAAAGATATGTTAGCCGTGCTTTCCGTGCAACATCAGACTATTCATATATTTCAAATTTTAGATGGAATGTTAGTTGAAGTTAGAAAAATCGGAAGGTTTTGCCACGAAGACGATGATTATTTATTAAATTCTGTTTTCACATCGCCCATTAACTCTAGACCATTTTTGGAACATACTATTAACTCCTTAAAACATAGACTTTTAGTGTTTCTATTCAAACGTGCCAAAAACATTAGCGATTCAACTGGTAATCCACTAGAATTAAGAAAATTTTACAAACACTTTGAAATGTTCAAATCATTAAGAATGTGGAAAATGCAGTTATTAGACGAGGACCATTTGTTAATCAAGTATGCCGGCGAAGATGTTGTAACGTTGAGAGTAGCAGAACCCAATAGTCAATCATCTTTTTTCGTCATTTATAACATGAGTGAAAGCAAAATTTTAGAAGTTTATGAAAACACTTCCGAAAGCCTGTTACAGTTATTCGAAAACTTTTGTGATTCATTTCGCAATGCGAGATTATATTCGGAATCTCAATTCACATGTTCGCCGTCCAACAATTTGCACGCAAGACTGACGCAACAAAGATTCAAGCAAACCATCGTTAGAGCTATCTATGGAGGCAAAACAGAAGCGACTAAACGTATTTTGGCACAATTACCAATAAGTGCTCAGTCCTATAGTAGTTCTCCATATTTAGATTTGGGACTTTTTAGTTATGATGACAAATGGGTGTCTGTCATGGAAAGACCTAAAGCATATGGCGAATACCCTATAAGGTAAAAAATTTGATTGTGTTTTTATTATAATGCGATGAAATTTTAAAAACTTTTTCTTTTTAGATTTTATGCCCGAGATTCCGGTTTATTGAAATTTAGAATTTATGCTGGAGTCATGGGACAGTCCGCACCGGCAACTGCCAGGCGTTTAGTTGCCTTCACATTTCATCCGACGGATCCTTTTGCAATTAGTGTCCAGAGAACAAATTCGGAATATATAGTAAATTTTCATATTCGAAATACTGTATATTTTTGATATTTATACTGACAACTCAATTGTGAAAATTCATAATGACAATACTGAAAAAAAGAAAAGTTCAAAAATGTATAATTCTTGCTTTGTCAAAGCACCATGAAGGATGAACTAATTTTTTTTCTTTTAATAATTCTCTCAAATTTGAACAAAATTCTGTATTTAACCAATGCAGAAATTCTTAAATAAATTGTATCAAAGCAATTATTTAGTTAATTTAAAAAGCAAATATTTATGAAATAACGAATAGTTTATTCCATGAGAAAAAATAAAACACATTCAGATAATATGTATATTATTTTAATTAAAATTTTAATTTTACACATTTTGAATTTCGATTTATGTATATTTATTGACGAAATAATAGTATACATAGATGAACATTTCCATAAATTTTGTTATACTTTTGATTTAAATTGTTTAAAATAAACTCTTAATTTTTCTATACCAAAACATAAAATAATTATTTTCTTAGATTCTAATTCATATAATTAGAAATATCATAATTTATATGTACATATAAATTATGTATAATATCAGTGATTTAAAAAGAAATTAACATTTTATAATTTAAATCCTATGTTATGTGTAAATAAATTATGTATAAATAGTGCTTAGATTAGTTTTATATTAAATATTTACAATCATTATTAAATATACATTTTTTCATTCGAATATTACACACAATTTTTCGCACATATTAAAATGCTTATTACTCAAAAATTAATTTATTACACAGAATTATATTTTTCAATTAAAATATGCGACATGCAGTATTTTAGATTTGTATTATATTTACATGACTATAATGAATTTGTAATCATTCAAATATTCATTGGGAGGGTGTGGCTGCCTTTAGTTGTGCAAGTTTAGATTTGGCTTGACTGAACGTCGGTCGAGTATCCGGATTCAAGTCCCACGCTTGTCTCATCAAGTCATATAATTCGGGCGGACAACCTTCAGGTGCTTCCATTTTATAACCTTTTTCAACATGTTTGACGACATCTGCTAATGGCTAAAATGGTTTTTTTTTTCATTAAAATTTGTTCATGTACTTTAAACATTATCATAAAAAAACAAAACTCAATGTTCATATTTAATGCAAGAAAATCGATTAGGAATAAGACTAATTTGAATAAAAATCGCAGAAAGAAAATAAAAAAAATACATATTTTGAAAATAACAACTCCAATTTAAAGTATCGTCAATAACATTAAAATAAATCAATATCAAAAAAATCTTGAAAAATAATTCAATAATATGATTTATTCAAAATAAAAATAACTTACAATTCTAGGGTAAGGTACTCTGCCGAAAGAGTATATCTCCCATAATAAAATACCAAAGCTCCACATGTCAGATTTGTTGGAGAATTTCTAAAAAATAATAATTTATTAGTAAAACTGTTTGGAAAATAGTTTCGATGTTTAAGAAAGCAATTACATTGTGCTTCAAAGCTTCGGGAGCAGTCCATTTGATTGGAAGCTTTGCAGCTGCATCTGGACCGCCTTCTTCTCTTGCAAGTCCAAAATCAGCGACTTTTGCTCTTCTAGTATCTGACACTAACACATTACGTGCAGCAAGATCTCTATGAACAACTCTTTTAGCTTCTAAATATTCCATTCCAGAACAAGTATCACTAAAAATAATATTTTTTATCATTGATTTAATACATGTGAAAACATTTGTCATTCAGTAAACATAGTAATAGCAAATATAAATAAAATATATAAAAAAAAATGTGAATGTTTCACTTTTTTAACAATCTGTAGATAAAACTTTGATTTTTACAAACATCATTGTTTGATCTTTGTATATTTTAACAAAACTTGCTAACTTGCTACTACTTGTTGCTACTTGATACTATCAAACAAGACAAATTTCTTACAATGCAAACATAATTTGATCACGTTTGGTAACGTGCAATCTACCACGACTTCTCAAGTAATCCACAAGACTCCCTTTACTCATGTATTCTGTCACTAGACAAATGTGTTGTTTGTTGAACACTAAACCCAATAATTTAACCAAGTTTTCGTGTTTCAAGGACCTGAAAATTAAGTTTTAGATTATGTTTGAATGACATAAATTACAAAATAATATGAGAACATACGTCATTAGACTCGCTTCTGCTAAAAATTTGTTGGCAGCTTCAGAATCTTTTAACATTTTAACAGCAACTCTTTGACCATTTAAAATACCTAACATTACGTCCCCAAACTCCCCTTTTCCGATGTTTTCTCGTATTTCTAAATCTCTTTCAGATATTACCCATCCTAGATGAAAAATATATTGGTAAAAAAAAATTCTGATTTCAAACGTTATTACAAATTAAAAAAAAAATACTAACCAGCATCGACGAAAGCTTGTGGGGCCAAAAACGAAGAAGCACCATTATCACTTTGTATAGTTGGGTTCGGTTGACTTTGCAACTGATTCATTTGGTTCACAATGTAATTATTTCCTTGTAATTGTATTTGAGCAGGCTGATTTTGATTTTGAGGTTGTAAATTCTTTTGCTGAAGTAATTGTGTAGTTAACTGAGGATTGTTCAATTGAGGTGGTACACTGGTAGAACTAATCTGAGTTAACGACGGTTGAGATGGCTGTTTTGATAATGATTTCACTAATTGCGTACAAAGACCATCGGCGTCTTGCAAATAATGCTGAAAAATATAAGTAAAATAAGTCCCAAAGTATTTTTTGATCCCATTTCGTGAACATGTATAAAATACAATACATCGATTAATTGAGGTAGAGTGTCAAAAAATTCTTCATCGTCAATCGTCAAAGTAGAATTGGCGGCGCATTTTATCCTATAATGTTCTACTTTATTTTGAAAACAAACACAAAGTGTCTGATCACCGGGGAAGTTGGTGCTTTCTCGCACGAGAAATAAACCATCGGTGCGGGGTTGGAGCAATTGTTCGGCTCTTTCCCGGGTAATTTTCCCGTGATGCCACCTGAAACGTTCTTTTTATAATAAACGAGAAACTTCTCGATGAAAAAAATCAAATAATCGTTCTTACGGCATATTGCACGGCCTCAAATCAGATTTGGCACCGCGTAAAGGCTGAGGTAAACCTTGTTGAATGCTATTAATATCGGGAAGGCCAGATTGTTGCATTAGAGATATCGAATTGCTCACGTTCACGTTTGTGATTTGCTGATGATGAGACAGCACTGCAGGATGATGCGGTAACAATCCTGTATACACAATATTTATGAGAAAGTTTCAAAAAAAAAAAAAAATATATATATATATATTTTAGACAAAACACTCACCGGGCATCGACTGTAGCGAAGTTGCCATCGAACTCGCGTTGACAACTTGAGGCTGTTGATTATGAGAGTTCAGAAGCATCACTCCTTGAGCAGACGTCGACATCGAATTGGAGGTTTGATACGGAACGTTACCACAGTCGTTGACATGAGACAACTAATGATAATACATTATACATTAATTTACTAAGCGAGAGAGTGAATATATATATATTAATGAAATAAAAGTATAGGTACCTGACTTCCTGTAATCGGTTGTCTTTTTTGACGCAGGGGAGCGGTCGGTGGAATCTGGTGAGGCGCCGTTGGGGAGAACCAGCACCCGGCGCCTCCTCCCAAGATGGACATGTGCTATAACAACACGGCCCCGATTAGATATACGATATCAAGGAAAAAAGTAGGACGATGCCAATTCAGCCTTCGTCTGGATAGAATAAACGGAGCTGCGAAGAGCCCCCACATCAGCTCGTACCCGAGAAGCTTACGTACCTGAGCTACTGTCGAATTGTGAAGGTCGTGGCTACTCATGCCAGTCGGGGGCCAAGCCGATCATTCGTCCGTTCAGCTGACGGTGACTTGAGTGGGGCAGATCATCGTAGATGCAAACGAACGTCCGATTTCACTATGAACGAATGCGACGATGTCGTCGGAGTCACTGCAAACGAAGGTGGGGGCGAAGGCCGAGGGCCCCCCGCCGAGAATTCGCACAGACGCCGGGTACTTCGATTCCGCCGAGAGACCGCGATGAAAATCGAGGGGCGGAACCCCGCCGCAGGCGCTGCGCCCCCGTGGCCCCGAAAACTCGGACGGAACCCGAATTCCGTATTTCTGGGTGACAAGTCGAGTGTCGCTGTCGCCTGTCGCCTGTCGCGCCCGCACTAGAAGCTTGCCCAGCTTCTCAAACTTTTATTTTTATTTTTTTTCGAAACCATTGAATCTAAAATTATTTATATTCGTTTCTTTAAATAAGTCGATTCGATAAAAAAAGCGCCGATTTTAAAAATTTATACAAATATTTTTTTTATGAATTTGTCGAATAGATGCAAAGCGTTTATTATGGAACGGGTGACGATTTCGAAACAGTTCTACAAGCTATTATCGCTTTTATAAAAAAAGTATTTGTAGTCTAAAATTTAACTTCTAAACAAATGGCTACTACCATTTAAATGGTCAGAATTTTTATCATGCTTAAGTCAGATTATTTCGGTCAGAATTTTAATCAAAACGGTCAGAATAAATGTTGAATGATCAGAATTTTAACTGGGTTTGTTAGAATTTATTTTAAATGGTCAGAATAATATGAAGAACGCTAACCTGACCTATTCTGATCGTATCGTTATTAAAATTCTGACCATTTGTTATTTAATTCTGACCGTTTTTGATTGAATCCTGACCGAAATATTGTGACCAAAACATGATTAAAATTCTGACCATTTAATTTTTTGCCAAATATAACTTCTAAACAAATGTCATCGCATCGAAGTGTCAAACGAGTTTCGTTGTGAATACTTGCCGCTTTAAATTACGAGAAATTTTATAATAATAATGTCTCTTTCGGGAAGTGTCTCGAATAAAGGCACAGTTCTTTTCAGAAGACGCGCTTCTCGGGTAAAATTCAATATTTTCCTGTATTATTAATATTAATAATATTTCAAACATAACCATAATTCATATATAACAGAATTCGAGTGCTGGCGATTCTTCAGATGAACTGTGGGATGATAGAATTTTAACAGACGTGTATGATAGGGCTGTGAGTGTTACCAGAGAAATCGTTGCCAAAAGATTGGCGATGAATACAAATTCCGGAAAATACGGTGAGCCAAAATAGAAATTGAATAAATCGATTGAAAAGAATAAAGAAAAAAATAACTTACATATTTGTTTGCAGATGCTAAAGCGAATAAAAAACAAAATCACAATGGAAAAAGTTCGCACACTGGGAACGTTCCCAAAATTAAATGGAAGATCGGCTCTGAGTGTCGTGCCGTTTATAGCCAAGATGGATTAGAGTATGAGGCGACGATTATTTATATAGATGGTGATAATTGTATTGTTTCGTATGTCGGTGAGGGAAATTTGTAAGTTTTTTTCCGTACGTAAAAGCGATGCGTTGAACAAGTTTATTTTTTTTAGGTTATAATAATGAAGAAGATGTGAAATTGAGGGATTTAAAACCGTCTTTGGGTAAAAATGAGAGAATCAAACAAGCTTTAGATGCAGAACAAGTTAATTCTGATGATAACTGTGAATCTTTATCTGTGAATGATTCTTCCAATATTGAAATAAACGAAGGTAAATTGAAACAAATTTTGATTTCTCTTATACGTTGATATAATATTTGATAATTTATTTTCTTTTTACAGAAAACAACCCTGTCAAAGTGAATCATGCTAACAAATCTAAAGGGACTAAGAAAAAGAGAACCGGGCAAAATATACATTCTTTGCCACCTTTGTCGTCGTTCCAGTTTCCTCCGTTTTCTATGCATAATGATCTGAATTGCCATGTAATTTTTTTTTTTATATTTCTGCTTGTAAATTATTATTTCACGATTTAATTCTAATGAATTTTCATAAATAGATACCTCTTCCACCTCCGCCGCCTTTCTTGATTCCGACCGAAGACAATTCTTTTCAAGACGATCAGTCTTTATCTGCAATGCTAATTAGTTGGTATATGAGCGGATATTATACAGGCTTATATCAAGGACAGAGAATGTGATGATGTTTCTTTTTTTTCTCATGAATATATTTTACATTTTTGCTAAACCATTTTTCTATTTTAGGCGACGCCAAAAATAAATATTATTGTATTTTTGTTTTGAAGAAAAGTTGAGACATGAAGTTGACTGATAATGTTCATTTACAATATTTAAATGGAATAACTTCATGTACTAAAATTAAATTTACACCCCGAGAAAAAAATAATATTCAAGTGGATTAAGACAAATCTAATTAATTTCTAAGTCGGTTTTACAAATCGTTCTGCAATTTTAGCAATAAAGTTGTTATTTCAGAATGTTTTAGTATTTTATTTAAAAAAAAAAAAGTATTTATAAACGTCAAAAATACACATTGATAAAAATATTTTATGTTAATAAAAAGGAAATCACAAAACCACAAAATTATTCATCGCGAGTTTTTAACGCTTTATTTTGACTGATTATCACACTAAAACTCAATTTTAACAAAAATAGGACATTACAAGGAGAATAAGAAACTGTTTAAATAAATTAGTTGAATTTTATTCGATTTATAAAATAAATAATCTCAATATTCACGAAATTAAAGCATTTTTGAAACTTTTAGTGATAACCGGTTTCTTGTTTCGTTCATTGATTAAATAATTGGCTTGCCAAACAACTTTACATTCTTCATTAGTTTTAAAGTCTGCTTGAATTTTTTCCCAAACTTTCTTCTTTGGGTTAAGTACTTCATCTGCTTGACCACTTTCATATCCTTAAATAATAAAAGAAAAGTTACAAAGCCAAATAACTTCTAATGCAATAATATTTGAATTAAATCATACCTTCTACAAGTAATTTATCTCCCGGTACACTGTCAGCCGGTGGAATTAATACTTCTACTTGCTTGGGATCTCCCCTGAAAAAGTTGATGTTTTAAATCAATTTCATATAATGATTATACATTCATGTAAAAAAATTACTCACATAGTTGCACACAAGACCATTCCACAAGATTCAATACCCTTCATTTTAGCAGGTTTAAGGTTGCATAGTACAACAACATTTCGATCTTTCATCTCTTCGATTGGTACGTAATTCACTAGTCCACTAACCACCTGGATTATTAATTCAGTGAATTGATTATATGAATTTAGTTATTTATGTAAAATTAACCAATTGTTAATACATACAGTTCTCGGTGAATCTTCTCCCAAATCAATTTTTTCAACATAAAGTGAATCAGCATCTGGGTGTTTAGATACTTCTACAATTTTTCCTACTCTAATATCCAATCTACTTGGCGAATTATCAACATTTGCAGCCGCATTTGGAGCATTTTCTAAATAAAAGATAGATATAATATTTTTAACTAATTGTAAGTAAAATATAAAAATATTAAATTCAACACTAACTTATTTTCACTTCTTTCGGATAAGCGTTAGCTGTTAATTCTCTGAGAGATGCTTGACTGAAAATTTCTTGAATTGGTTTAAGAAGTTTATTGATTTCTTCTTCAACTTTTTGTTTCAAATCACCTGGATGTATTATTTCTTTTGCATAAGATGCTTCTAATTCTTCATAGTTTGAAAAAATCAAATCTCCACCATTTTCTTTAGTTCTATGAATTGTAAAATCTAAAAGATTAAAATTACTTTAATATACATGCATTTTACTTCAATATCTACACGAGAGATTAAACAAATTCGCAAATATCAGTTTGAAAAAAAAAACTATTTCATTGATTACATTTTTTTAATATTTTGGTTGAAAATTACCTTGTTCTTTCAATAATGGGAACAAAACATGTTTTGTAAATGACAAAACACCATTATCTGTTATATTTCCAGGTTCACAAAATGCCTTTTTAATCTTCTTTTTAATAGCAGCCGGTGGATCCAAAAGATCTATTTTACTATCTTCTTCTGAAGAAGACATTTTTCCTCCTGTTAATCCAGGTACTGTCCACGACATAAATATTTTAATTAATATGAAGATAAATTTGACCAAATCCAATACAAAAGGATTAATTTAATACCCATAGGATTCATCAGGTGAATTCTTTTTGCATAGCCCAAAGCTGGAAGGTATTTTTCAGCTAAAGTAAAAATTTTCCTCTGATCTACACCACCAAATTGTGCATCAACTTTTAAATATTCTTCATCTAGAGCTTGTAATCCTATAACAATTAAAAAATCAATTGAATGTTTGTAATTCATTTTTGAATTAAAAAATAAATTATACCTGGGTACAATAAACCACTTAAAAGTGGATGTTCTACTTGTTTCACCACTTCAGCTCCAGCTTTTTTAGCATCGTGCTCTGTTATAATAGAACTGAGACGATATACATCTAATGTATATTCCTTCGAAAGCTGATAATCAGTTCCTCGAACAAATCTAAAATAATAAAAAAATGTAAAAACAGAAAACTTCATAAGAGCAGTTTTGAATTTTCAAACTAACTTCAATTTTTCCAAAGATACGCCGACGACGGTCAACATCGCTTTGATCATCGATTCATAATATAATGTTCGGTAAGCTAAAAGATTCCATGGAGCTTTCATATTATCAAGATAAGCATGTAAATCAGCAAGAAGTACGGTGACCTTTAAGGACATTTAAAAAATAAGATTTGAAACTATTTTTATTAGTAAAATAAAATATCAACGAAACATACATTGCATCCAGCTTGCAAAAAATCAGCTATTTTCAGAACGGGCACGAAATATGCAATGTGAGGTTTTCCAGTGGTCGCAGTACCCCAATATACATTGATATCGCGAGTTTTGAGAATTTCATTTAATCGTTCATTTCCAAGAACCTGTAATGATTAATTGACTAAATGTGAAAATTTGTAAATCGACAATGTTTGTTTAGTATTTTAATAAAAATCTAATTCAATTCTCAATTAATTCTTACAAATGGTTTATGTTACTTTAATATGTAAGGACACAATACATGGTTTTCATAATCATGAATATATATATTTCAAACTTTAAATTTTTACATACATGAACTTTTTGTGTATTTTTACGACGAAAAAAAAAACAAATGGAAAATCTATGAGAAAACACAACAAAAAATGAGAACTTGAATCGATTTTAAAATTGGCGTATGGTATCGAATTGCACAAAAATTGTCAAACAGTTGTAACATCGATATTATAATATAATACGTAAACAAAAGCGAATATACGACCTCGTGCAAGTTCCGGACGATCAGATTTTTCTTGCGGATTTGCTCTTCGTTCAGATCGGCATCGGCCATGGTGAAAGCGCGCAAACCCACTACGGACACGTGCCACAAACTAAACGAGACGAGAAACGTCAGCGGCTCGCCCGCATGAGTCAGGTTTGCCAACGATAAGACATGATGTTAGTGTAAACTTTTCTTGCATCATTCGTAACGGAATTTTTAAGTTGGTAGGTACTTCATTCGTCGACAGATTTATGTGTTGTTTTTATTATGGATAGGGTGATCATATTTGCTAGGACCCAAAACGGGACGCCCCGCAAAAAATGACCCCTTACTTTCAAATTTTTTTTTCAATTAATATAATTAAGGAATTATATATTGTTGTTATATATTTTCGTTACTATAGCAACGGACTTTTTGTAAACATAGCGACGAAATTTTCGCTAACCATAGCAATGCAATATTCGTTAACCATAGCAATGCAATATTCGTTAACCATAGCAATGCAATATTCGTTAACCATAGCAATGCAATATTCGTTACGGTGGAAGCTCTTGATTTAAAACCCTAGCATTTTTGACAAAATAATTCTCGATGAATTATTATAGGTTTTTAAACTAATCCAATAGACATAATAAAAGTTGAGTCACTTTTTGAAGAAAAAAGCATTCATTTGCATAAAAGGAAATTTTATTTTCTAAAACCGCCCTTTTGTCATTTATTTTGTGAAATATAAGAAACTAAAGAAAACGTAATCGAGGAAAATCTGATGTTTACGATGAGTCGATACAGCCATCTACCGGAAAAACTGCTTAAGTGCAAAAGGTTAAGTTGAAATTGGTTTCTTTTTTTCTCAAATTTGTGGCATTGATATGTTGTATTTTATCAAAAGGGTGAGTACCTCATAAGTTTTAAAAAATTAAGGTAAGTATAATAACGCTACATACCTACATAAAAATCCGACAATGGTCTGAAGGGTAGAAAATAAAGTTATCTGCTTGGGTGCCATATTTTCATTTCAATTGATTTGGGAAAAATTGAAAAATTATCAATATGGTAATTTTGAAGGGGTCAATTTTCAAATTAATTGATATTTTACATATGAACAGATGAAAAACGGTTTTTTAAATTTTTTATTTTCATCTTATTTTTTATAATAAAAAAATATAACCAATGAAAACTAAATACCTATTAATAATGATAACTATATTTTCATTTTTGTTTTAAACTCATATAATTTATCCGACAGTAATTGTTTGATTTCACTATTGCCAAATATTTGCAATGTGGTTTTTAATGAAAGTTCCCATAATTGTGTTTTGTTAAGATCAAATGTTTTTGCACAAATGATATATTCTTTACTAAGATTCGTATCGAATACTCCTTTATCATCAGTCTACAAATGAAAAGAGATTAGTTTATTTGGAGTTTTTTCTTTAGATAAAAATATAACTTACAGCTATTGATATTGGATGATTCGCTTCAAAAAATGACTTGAAATGGTGTTTATCATAAGATGGGACAGTTCCAGATTTAATATTACTCGTTGGGCAGATTTCTAAGGATAAAAAAATTATTAAATAATAATAATAATACAAAGAAAAATGAATAATTGTGATATTGTGATATATTTATAAACCAATGGGAATTTTAGATAACAGAATTGCTTTCCACAAATCTTCTGAGCCATTAGTGATTTCAGAATTGCAGGTAACATGTCCTAGTCTATCTGGTTTCCACTCGAGTACGTCAAATGTTTCTTCAATCGATGGAATTTCAGCAGCGTGCACAGTGACCTTGATATATTATTATAACATTACGAATAGAATATGATGTATGATTTATTTTCAATTTTTACCTTAAGCCCGTTCAGTCTAGCAATATTAAATAATTCTGTAAAATCGTTGAATGTTTTAGCTCGAGGATCTCCGCTAAGATCGAGCCCTACTACGATAGACGGATATTTTTGAGCCATTTCAATAGTCAAATCAACAGTTTCTTTAGCTTCTTGGAGGGAGTTGCGTCTATCTATCGAAACTATGAGACAAGTGATCATTTCGATAGACGTCGAGGTTTCTCTGAAATATTGAAAAACTCAAATAATGTAATATCGAGCGATTCAACAATAAAAAAAATGTATACTAACATAACTGCATCTATCATAGCTTGAACATATTCAGATTTAGTCATTTGTGCATTATTTCGAGGAGTAGAGCGCAATTCCAAGTACACAACTCCATCGTCGTTGAATTCTCGTAGCGTCAAGGATACAGCAAGTTTTACAGCATACGGTGTATTAGTTAAAGCGTGGGCTATTTTGAACACTTCAAAACACCTAAACCAAACGAGACGATTGAATGAAATGCTATACTCGAATGATTATGGAATGAATATGAAAAAAACTGTACTCTGTAAGTGTCATCGAATGACCTTCGTGGATTTGGAATTTTTCGAGATCATGATTCGATTCAATATTTTGCAACGTTTTCAAAGTGGTTTTACTCAGCGAACCGTTCAAGTGTGCGTGGAGTTCCTAAGCGTTATGAATAAATTTTACCAGAATAATAAAGAAATTAATGGAATACGTATTGAAAATAAACAAACGCTCACAATTTTGGGAAGGGCTTTGCAGAATTCTTCTAATTCCATATTGAAGATTACCAAACTAGAACTATGGACAGACTGAGATAAGATCGCTCGCGTTTGACGTTCTAAATGGCGCCAAACTTTCTGAACGAAAAATTGAGAAGATTAAAAAGTAATGATTTATGGTTAATTTTCACATATTTTTTTTAAATAAATATGTCTTCTCATCAAATCGACAAATGATAAAATGAAATTTTCGGTTTCTAGACCTTTGTCCAAACGATATTGAACACACGGCACGTTTTAGGACGGTTTTCAGAAGTTTTCCCAAACGATACTAGGACATCCGCTCCTGGAGCATGCTGACAATAAGCACACACATGATACATTTTAGGACAATCAGAAAGCTAAAACGAATCTACGTATACAATATACAAGGAACTTAGGGAAATCAATAAATGAAATTTTTTCATTTTTCGTTTTTGGAAATTTTTACGTGTTAATTGATTGTTTCGAATGCATTTGAAAATTTTTAAATTTTAATGCATTCGAAAAAAATAATGTTATAGGAGGGGATGCCGCAAACGTCAAACGGGGGGAAACGTTATAGGGGGGTTTACTTTAAATACATTTTTCAATTACTAGCAATAAGATTCCTCTTAAATATACATATATCGAATCGATAATTTCTCTAAAATATTTTTATTTTTCTCATGACCCATCTCGCGCGAGTCAACCGTATGAAATAGCGATAAATATACACATCATAAAAATAAATAAACAAAAAAAAAACACGAAAACAGCCATAGAATAGAATAGAAAAGAATAGAGCGACGGCAACGTCCGCATTTCCCCACGCCTGATGCGGAGGTATACAAAAAAAAAACCGCGTTTTAGGCGGACTCACTGTAGTCAATAATCGAACTGCAACCGAAAAAAAGAGGGTCCGAATGGCCGCGAAAGAGCGCGTTACGGTCAGCAGTGAGCGACAGGAGATGTGGAGCGGGGACGGGGTGTGGGGGGGCCGGTGTCCGGGTGTCCGGGCGAGGGTGCGGTTGTCGGCTCTCGGTTTGTTTCCGGCCGTCATGTAGCCGTCGGCCGCCGAGTGACGCCTCCGCATCACAACATCCCTCCCGATCCCGAAATGTCCAAGAACAAGCTGAACCTGACGCTGCCGCCCGGCGCTCTCGAGGCCGGGGGCGTGGGGGGCGCGGGGGGCGCAGTCCCCTCGTCGCTGCCCCTGCCCCTGCCCGAGTCCCCGAGGCGCGCCCCCGACGCGCGCACCCCCGCCGCCGCCCGCATGCACGAGTGAGTTCGCCCCCCGGCTTTGTTTACATGTTCGCAATCGATACCCTTTTCAAGCGTGTGTTCGTTTCAAGGATGTCCGGCCGGCGGACGCCAGGTTTGGCCGGCAAATCCAAAACTAGCATAGAAGCGTTGACCGAACGCTTGGAACAGATCGAAATGGACGACACCCAGAGGAAGAAGATCGAAGTGTTCCTGTGTCAGAAGGAAAAGATCGGCGAGCTCAACGACGAAGATTTCGAAAAGTTGGGAGAACTCGGTCTGTATTGTTTTTGCACCGTTGCCCCCGCGTCGATACTATTTGACACTTTTACGAATCAGATTGGACTTTTTTCCAAATCAAATTAGACACCTTATTGTATTTTATTAAAAAAGTTAGAATTTTTTAAATACGTTCATAATATAATATATACCGTCAGGATGAATACCTGTCCGCATCTTATGTTGTTAAGACTAACAAGTCTAGCAGTATGGTTAATTTTGGACACTGCAAGCATTCATCATACTCGAGTAGTGCAAGGTCTTATTGACCGGACAGATCATACGATAATTTTTTTACCACCATATTCGCCAACGATGAATTCTTTCGAAGAGGTATTCTCGAAAATTAAATTTTCTGCTAGAAATTTGTCGGCGGATCCAAAAAACTGTCTAAATTTGGAAGACGTGATAAATCAGTCCGTTGCAGCGGTCACTTCTGTAAATCGTTACAAATATTTCATGAACATGTATATGATATTACCGGCAGCTGCTGCAAAAGAATATTTATAAATTTAATATGTAGTATATTTTATTCTAGTTATATTACATATGTACATATATGTAAGAATTTTTCATCAATAATATAACAGCTCATCGATATCTGTACGTTTAGGTCAGGGAAACGGAGGAGTCGTCATGAAAGTCCGCCACAAATCGACAAATTTGATAATGGCCAGAAAACTCATACACTTGGAAGTGAAGCCCGCGATCAAGAAACAAATTGTGAGGGAGTTGAAGGTTCTCCACGAGTGCAATTTTACTCATATCGTCGGATTCTACGGAGCGTTCTACAGCGACGGAGAAATTTCTATTTGTATGGAATACATGGACGGCGGTTCGTTGGATCTAATTTTGAAGAAAGCCGGTAAAATTCCGGAACCCATTTTAGGTGAGGGAAACTCGCGTTCCGTTCATTATTCTGAGTGTCGGCGACGTCTAACATCTGTTGTGTTTCTATAATTTCAGGAACTATCACTTTGGCCGTGTTGAAAGGACTCAGTTATTTGCGTGACAAACACGCAATCATGCACCGCGACGTTAAACCTTCTAACATATTAGTCAATAGTAACGGAGAAATAAAAATTTGCGATTTCGGAGTGTCCGGACAATTGATCGATTCGATGGCCAACTCGTTTGTCGGAACGAGAAGCTACATGTCTGTGAGTGTCGATTAGGGTATAATTATTGTCTTTTTTTTTTTGACAGAAAAATAATATTTTTATCTTATTCGCTTTCAGCCCGAAAGGCTCCAAGGGACCCATTATTCTGTTCAATCCGATATTTGGTCATTGGGTCTTTCCCTCGTCGAAATGGCTATCGGAATGTATCCGATTCCACCTCCAGATGCTAAAACGTTAGCATATATTTTTGGTTCACAAAACGAAGAACATTCTCCAGGACAGGTAAAAATCTCAAATTTGAATTTACGTTATTTTTTTCCTATTTTACATTACCGCGTTTTTTAGGGTGGAAACACGCCACGGACGATGGCTATATTTGAACTTCTCGATTACATAGTAAACGAACCACCCCCGAAGTTGCCTGCTGGTTTATTCAGTGACGAATTCAAAGACTTTGTTGACCGCTGCCTTAAGAAAAACCCAGATGAAAGAGCTGATTTAAAAACTCTTATGGTGTGAAGGGTCGATTTGAAGTTTACCTGTTTCGTTTAAATTCATGTGCTGATCTTTTCATTGTTTTCGACAGAATCACAAATGGATGATAAAGGCTGATTCTGACCGGGTAGACATTGCTAATTGGGTATGCAAAACGATGAACCTCATGCCCACAACACCAAACTCAAACGTTTCTCCTTTTTCTTCATAAGCTGCAAGAAGTGCATACTATCAACGAAGAAAAAGGGTAAGTGTTCAAAACGTGACAACGAATCGTTTGATTATATAAGTAAATAGATAGATAATGAAAGACAATTTACTTTGCAGGTCAAAACCAAACAAAAATGTGCGGGGGCAATGGCGACACACAAGGTTGCAGTGGTGAAACAGACAACCAGTAATAATTCTAAACATATCAACTCCACACAGTTTTACAAATGTGGAAATGGCATTCGTGGTCTATAATCTGAACAAAAGAAGTGTAATTTTCCAGTAAAATTATGGAATTCTTAACAATTTTGACAGAATTTTAACGTTATTCGACACGTCACTGTTAGTGATAAAAGTAAACGGTTTCAGAATAGGCATTGCATTTTGACTGATATTACTTTCAAATATATTAATATATATATATTTGATTGTATATATGTGTAACGATGCCATTTTCACATATCCGACGTTCCGTTTTATGTGTTGATAAGATTAGGTATTTGTATTCCGTAAAATTTTTATCAATTACTGAATGAGTCTAAAAAAGCTGAATTATAAAAGTTTGTTCTTACGTATTGGCAGTAAAAATATTGGTTGATTAATTGGTGGCGCAATGTGATGCGAAATTACTATATATGCAGTTTAAAATTGACGTAACTCAGTCTGTTATCGTTAAGCGAAGAAATTAATCGTTATTTAATAAAAAAAAAAACAATGCAGTAAAGACATTTCAAACGAAAACGGCCAAGCTTGCGCTGTTTTCGATGAATCTTAAAACGGTCGTCAGTAGATAAATCAAAAATAAAAATCCCAACATCTGAACAAAGTAGTAGAGTTGATTTAGTCGCGAGAGAGACTTAGAGTTTTGACATTTTTTTCTTTGCTGGAAGTACGTAGTTCATGTCAGCGTGTTTCGAGTCAATTTGTCATATTTTAAGTATTCTGTATGTCTTGAGCGTTGGCGGTGGTTCTACGCACACCATTACCTGACCCGACCAGGTTAATGGTGTTCGTAGAGACGCTCTCCATGGCGCTTGGCCTTTATTTCACATTATTGTCTGGTGTTTTACAAATATTACCTCGTTGTGTTGCCGTGATGATTATTTTTGTTTACGTATTTATATTTAGTAGACGAGTTGCTCGCCAGTTAGGCAACATTCCAATTTCTGGTCAACTTTTTGCTGTTTTTAGCTTAGTTTTTATTAGAAATTTTAATGTTAGTCTAAATTGTGCTTTATTATGGTTACATCAAACCACATTTCTTACGAATTATGTATGTGAAGAAGTATTTAATGAAATAACTGTTATGTATACAATATTGTATTTATGGAATATTTGCTCTTGAATTTTATGAAATAAAAAAAGTCAAAATGTCAACTATGTCATTTTTATTTTTTCCTATATATATACAAAATATTTTATACCTTTTTAGTATATTCTGAGTTTATATAAATTGATAGCTATTGATATTTAATATTATAGCGATTATAAAATATGTAGTCTTTATTCACTTAAAACTATGCAATCATCCACTTCCATTTCATCACTAGATTTGCTGTATTTATCCTTTGCCGTTTTTATGAATTGAGTTAGTAGATTCGCTCTACAAGGCTTCGGAGTATTTGTGAGGGGTACCGACGATAATAAAGCCACTCGTTTCTTAATATTGCTCGAGGTTGGTGTATCACTTTTAGTTGAAACGGCAGTTTTGGGAACATTTTCTAATTCACTACATGTGTTTTGGGATGGTGTATTTGTAATTTTATTATCTCTAGGACCTAAAAACTGAAGAGAGACACGCTTCTTTTCGACGTTTGGAGTATGAATTTGTTTATTATTGATTTCATCAGTTTTTTCATCTGATGGATTTGCAGTCGCCTGAGGAGTAAACTGTTTGTGTCTTTCTTCTTGGGTCAAAGTTTTTGTGAATTTCTTAATGTTAAAGTTACTTTCTTTTTTAGGTGGTGATTCTTTATTTAACGTACTATTTTCTGCATTTGGTTTTTCTTTTTTTGACGAATCTGTTCTTTTTCTAGGAGCTAATAAATATGACCAATCGTTCGGAAGCTGTAAATTTGTCATGTTGAATTTTTCACGGATTTCTTTTTCAACAAACCAACACATTCTTGAATACATGGCTCCCTGCTCTGGACACGGCATCCATGTTGATAATTCTTTAATTTTCCTCGCAACACTAACATTAGACAATTCTTTAACATTTGATTTTTCTTCAATCATCGGTATTGATTCAAAATTTGAAGTAATACTATTTTTACTCGAAATAAATTTTTGAAATTCTTTCACTAGAAATCCTCTGTTGTTAGTGTTGCCGTGCACTAATTTGATCAAATCTGGAATCATTTCGTCAGGAAATTTCCTACTTTTTTTGGAAGCAGATTTTTCACCATCTTCTATGTTTGATTCTGTATTAAGATCAGAAGAATGTATGATGATTTCTGATTCTGAAGCGATCATACTTTTAGACATCAGGAAATTCCATACAGCATCATGGCAAGTGTCAGGTTTTTTTCCTTCAGAATTTTGCCAGACTATTCCAATTAAACGAGGCTTTTTGATTTTTGTAGGTTTTTTCATTTCGTCTTCGAATTCGTGTTCCAAATATTGAAGTTTTGCTTTAAGAGCTTCAGGTGTTAGTGCGTTTTCATCATCGCCCAATGCTTCCTGCAAAAACAATTAAAATAAGTATTAAAAATAAGCGTTGACACTTTTAAATATCAACAACAAAAAACTTATATTTACCTCATCACTAAGATAACCGTGAGGAACCATAAAATCATTATCTACATCATATTCGTTGTCTCCTTCTTCGTCGTCGCTTCCCGCTATACTTTCGACACTTTCACCGGGTTCTTCTTCTTCCCATTCTTCATCAGAATCGCAATCATAATCTAAGAGTACCTGAAATACTAACGTTAATGAAATCGATAGAGAAATAAAAATTAAAATATTTTCTATATGATTACCGTGTCCGTTGCGAAGGGTTTTCTACCGCTAATCTTTTTACTTTTCCGTTGATGGGTACCCCAATATGGAGGTCGACGATTCTCATGAAAACTAAAAAGTTTAGCTCGCATCGAAGAATTATTTTTCTTGTCGATGACTATTTTATCTTCTTTACTTTCGTCCACTGGGGGGAGATCGTCCTCTATGAAAATATTTCGTTAAAAAGGAAACGTACACGGGTAAGCTGTCAGGATTTGAAAAATTATACACACCCACTATTATGAGATCATTTTTTAAATCTTCGAGAGGCCACGTTTTGCCAGATGTCTTCGCGAGAGAGCGATCAGTTTTCACGATGGAAAGATACAAGGAATTTTTTTCGATCGACTGGTCTACCAACAGTTTGTCGAGGGCTTCTTTGCCCTCGTCGCCTATTTTGTGTCTCACGATAGGAGCTAATCTCATATCGGACTTGATGGTGAAATTGGATAAGAATTTATGGATATGAGGAGTGCTTTCAGTCGCGTTGTCTTTGGAGGCTTCGTTTTTGTTTTGCGTTTTGGGAACGAAAAAACTGATGAAAGCTGCGGCGGCCTTTTTCTTTTTATTTTCGACTTTTTCCTTTTCTTCTTCTTTGCGCTGTTTCTCTAGTTCCCGGCGTTGTTTTTCTTCTTCGGCTTTCTTGTTCTTGGATTCGATTTCTTTTAATTTTTTTTCTTTCGTTTTCTCTTTGATCAGTTCTTTATACTCTTGTCTTTCTTTTCGATAGCCTAAAATCAAAACGTAACAAGCGATCAAGACAGGGATGGACAAAATTAAAATATAAAAACATTTAAGCAGTCGAGTATATAGAAACGACGAGATGTAATTTTTGTAAACGTACGTTCTCTCTCTTCCTGTTCTTTCTTCTTGGCCTCCTCCCTTTCTTTTCGTTCGATTTCTCTTTGTATTTTGCGCTGCTCCTTTTCTTCTTTTTCTCGTAACTTGGCAGCCTTGCTGGCGATTCTTTGCAATTCCCTCAGTTGACGATTACGTTCGCGTTCTTGCCGTTTTTTCGCCCGCTCTACTTTCATGGAGATCTTAAATTTGAGCGTCACAATCGAACGGTTAAAAAGTGAAGAAAGGTAAGGTTTTAATTTAACCACAGAGAAGTTGAACATACCTTGTTCGGGGTGAGGGTGTCGGAAGGAGAATTAACATCTTCTGACGGCAACGTGGATTTGTCCAATTCGCTCTCCGTTTCGGAAGTCGACAGCCCCGATTCGTTCAAGGTGGAATCGGGATCGTCGGGTCTTTCCAGATCCTTGCTAGGTTCCGTTTCCATCTTTTCTTCCGAGGACGAAGGTGATTCGTCATCTTTGGGACATATGGTAGGTTCGCAAGTGATGCTCTCGACGGAATCGTCGTCGACGAGCACGGGGGAGGAGCCGGAGGGGACAGGGGGCTCGTCGAGGCGAGGCTTCTTCGCGGGGGGCGCGGAGGGCAGAGTCTCGACGGGCCGGGCATGCGGGGCGGGAGGGGTGCGGGCGAAAGGGAGCTGCGCCTGCTTCAGCTTCGAGCCGCGGCCCTCGGGAGTCGTCGGTGCCTTCATGACAGCCCGGGACCTGCGGGACGGCTCGCAACTTTGAAGCGCGGGAATTCGTCGCCGGTGTTTCCACATCGAGAAAACGCGACGCGCCGATTCGCGACCATGATCGGCGAACGTCAGTGTTATTTGATAAAAGTTATTTGTTTTTTTTTTATCCAGGGTGAGAATCGGAATTGAAACAAAATCGAAAACCGCTAAAAATCGAAATTTTTGCACGAAAATTCAAATATATAGATATTTTTGAAAGGTGTCATTGTTTTTGTTTTAGAAAATATTTTTGAAAACTCGGAGCCAAACTGGAAAACCGGAACCGAACTGAAATATATTTTTTGTCGAACCGTAACCGAAAATCGAGACGAAAAAAATTGCGGTTCGAAGTACCGCTTTTATTGAATCTTTTTGATAAAACAAATGCGTGTAATGGTTAGGGTTGTTAATCGTCCCGGATTGGCCGGGATTGTCCCGGAATTAGAGTCGCTCTCCCGTATTCAGGACAAGTATAAAATTGCCAATCGAAAATTCAGAATTCGATTGACTCGTAATGATGATGTTTAGTTGTGAACATGGCCGTAGGCAGGATTTTTTTAGGGGGTGGGGAGGGGAGGAGGCGGTGAAATACAACTTTGTATATGTAAGCGATTTAAATCAATAAAAATATGCTGTATTTTTCATTTGAAGAATAATGTGTGTAATGAATTAATGCAGAATTTATATCACGATCGAATATTATATTTCAACATTAATCTCATAATTTAAATACAACACACAGAACAAAGGGACAGGAAAGGAGCAGGGGGGGGGGAAGTAGACCCCCTGGCTACGACCATGGTTTTGAGCTATTTGTCCTGAAATCATCATAGAAAAAATTGGCAACCCTAGTAATGGTACATAAAGAGAAAAGTGAGATAAATTAGTGGCGGTTCGTTGTAAAGGGCTGCGAACTGCAATTCTCCTGGTATAAAGCACGTTTGGTTTTTTTTAATTTTTTTTAATTTCTATATTCGTTTTCATAAATTTATGAATGCAATACATATTTTGATTCATGTATGTTTGTACTTTGTGCACACGTATTATATTCGTTTTCATTGCCGCATCCCCTCCCCTGCAAATTTCCACGAACCGCCACTGGCCAAAACGATAATTATTTTCATCATTTCAAAATTTCGAATCCGTTCGAACTCCCCCTCGCTCTATCATTGTTCCCCATCAATTTCCAAATCGCAACCGCGAAAACGCGACCGTCCAAAGTCGAAACGTCTCCCCGCAGCCGAGCCGACTACGCGCGCGCGTATGGCCGAGAAAGTGTGTCGCGCAGTCCGTGTTGTGGTCGGCGGCGGCGGCGGTTCTCGCCGCGGACTGCACACGGCGCCTTCGTTTACCGCTCGGAGCGCGCCCCCGGTAAATGGTAGCCGACGCCTCCGCCCCGGCCTGCGCCCCCCGCAGGACCTGAAGCCCTTCGCGCCCCCGCCGCTCGTCCCGCCGTCGGCAGGTGACACCTCACCTCCCCTCCGCCCCTCCCCCGCCGCTTCCCTTCCCCGTCGGGGCGCCCTTTCGCCCCTTTTTTCTCAATAACACTATTCTATCCGCATCGCCAAGATTAATCGAGGCTAGGGTGAAGGATCGATCGCCGTTTCACCCCTTACCCCCTCCCCCGTCCGGAAGGATTTCTTTTCATCAATCGATAGCTTGCACTTAAT
>JAOXNN020000037.1:176616-189913 GCA_028571205.2 Hydropsyche betteni | reverse complement strand
TTCTTTATTTAATTTGGATTGTCTGTAAACACGTTCTGAAAGAAACAATAATTATTTGTAATAATTTATAATAAAAATTCAAATATTTGTAAAATGATACGAATATGACTAAAAATATCGATAAATATGAGACATAACAAATATTTTTTATTCAAATTCAAATATCAGTCAGAGACATGATTTGAGATATTTTAAAAATAAAACAGTGAATGTTTACCATGACGATTATTATTTTTTCCTTGATGCCAGAAATCTGCTTGAGAAATCCTCAAATATTTGTAATTTATATGAATATGGGAACACTGAGCTCTAAAATTTCAATTAATTTAGTTAATAAATCATAAATATTCATTTGTACTATGATTATTACTTTTTGTCGGAACACAATTCTCATAATGTGAACAGAAAATATATAGTTACCTCAAAGCATCTTCAGTGCGGCAAAACGTGATAAAAGCATACAAAGGGGTTGTTTTTTCAGTACAATAACGAATATAACAGTCTGCAAGGTCTCCGAAATGTTGAAATACTTGAAATAAATTGTTTTTTGTAATCTGAAAGTGAATAATAATTACACGCATTATTATCAATAAAAAGTGGTTTTGTGATTTTTTTACTAAAAAAATACAATAATTTCAGTAAATTAAATAGAATACTGTTTATTCAACGATAAAAAATTCGTGGATTTCGTTTAGAATAGAAAATCAAAATTTATGACAAAATGTACTTACACGATTGGGCAAATTTGATACATAAATTACTGTTATAGGGACACCATCTTCGGTACAGGGAAGAAGGTTTTTAACATCTGAAAAAAATAAAAAATAAATTACCGTAGAGTTTTTAGGTAACGAACAAAACGAATCACACTTATGGTTAGTCTCATTTTTGAGTATAATTTCGTTCAGTATGACAAACGAAACACATCCACTGAACGAAAGTATCAAACAAAAAACATCAAACGACAATAAAAACGTAATGACGTAAAAATTTAAACAAAATTGTAATATATACCTACACATACAATAAGTGAAATACGAAAAAGACGATTCGTATACAACTTTAAGTAAAAACCGATAGCGAAACGCCGAAAAACAGCCTTACTTGTCGGTTGTTTTGTGATGCAGTAGGGTCGGCCGTCTCGCAGCCGTCCGTTTATAGGCATTTTGGACCGGACCGCCGGACGCCGAAATCCGCGCCAAAACGATCGTCTATTCGAAAATGCGCAGGACGAACATCCGTGGAGCGTGCGAATTATCCGAAAGTAAAACAGGAACGGAAAAGTGACAACAGGCAGACCAGTCGCGGCAATTGACGACGATAGCCGCAAACCTTTACGTGCCACTATTGCCACAACACAAACGTGAACTACACAATTTACGATCGGATGAATGCGTAAATGACAGTTGCGCACATGATGTTGGTTCACGTCAATGCTAGCGTATGATTAATAATTATAAAATAAGTGAATTTTAAATAGAAAATTATAAACATAAGTAATGCTTTTGTTATAATTGTATTCGCAACACCCATAACAAAACCCTGCACAAACTTCAAGAACATTACTCAATTAATACAATCCTTCAGCCCCGCAACATTCTGAACGAATTTCCTTATGTATTTCCTTGAACTCTTCTGTAAATCCTTTTATCTCGTTCTACATCATAGGATACCCAGCTCAGCATGTGCTTTAGATTCTGATATCCTAAATTTTAGCCTTCCTTTTGGCACTCGTTATTTCATCATGTTCCTACATATTTGGCAATTGGACCTGGCTTCAGATACCACCAATCAATGATATCACGAAGGAATTTCTAATATTGATGATTGATAATTTTGACAGTACCTAAGTAATAATGATATAGACTTTTTATGATGAAAATGGTGAAAGTGAACGGTTATTTAAGGTTACCAGACGTTTGCTCAAATGACACTTGCACATAAGATAGTAACCACACCAATAGTAACACACACAGCTTTATAACACCAAGGGTAGAATATACCTAATCTATGAAAAAAATTCAAAATTTTATGGTTTATGTAAATTAAAAGCAATAACCATCATGTAGCTTTTCAATTGTCCCGAAACGCATTGTGTGTGCTAGAGTCGTTTGGGCAAACGTCGGGTTATTCTTATTTAAATGAGTTGTTAAAAATATGCGCTAGCGTCGTGTGCGCGAATGTAATTTGCACAACCATCTGGGAACTGTTCTGCTGTCGGTGTGTCCTAGTGTCGCTTAGGTAAACGTCTGTTCATTCAAATAATATATCTGTTTATTTATTGTAATTTAAATTTACTCGTTAGATTAAATTAGCAGGTAGGTATTTA
Source organism: Hydropsyche betteni (assembly GCA_028571205.2). NCBI lineage: Eukaryota > Metazoa > Arthropoda > Insecta > Trichoptera > Hydropsychidae > Hydropsyche > Hydropsyche betteni. The sequence continues at coordinate 187,584 of JAOXNN020000037.1, read as the reverse complement.
TGATAATATTTAATTTGATTATTGGATGAAAGAACTGGTCGGAAAAGTGGTTACTTATATAAAGCTGTCAAACGTGTTGTTCTTCGTAAGTTTGGTAAATCGTCCTAAAAATGCAGCGAGAGGAGAAGCAACTCGAAGCTGCGCTGACTGCCATTATTTCCAGAGTGAACGATCTCAAAAATGCCATCATTGCGATGATTCACAAATTGGAGAACGAATATGAAACAATTAACTGGCCCACGTTCCTTGACAACTACGCTCTACTCTCCGGACACGTATGTATATTTATTTATATATCGTGTTCAAAATATGATTTCATGTCATTTAATCGAAAATATTGTTGCAGTTGACCGGTTTGAGTAAAATTCTGTCGATCGATCATTCGCCTCCGTTGCGTGGTCTTGCAGTTTTGCCTCTTTTACTCTGTTGTGAAAGAGACGAGGCTCTTGTCACTCTCACCGAAGGCCGAGTTCCTGCGTTTGCCCACGATTTAGTTCCAGATTATCTCCGCACCAAACCAGAACCTCAAGCAGAGCAACGCATGGTCCAGCTAACCCACAAAGCCGCTTCCCTTAATTTTGACGTCGCACAGGTACTTAAACATAATATTATCAATTTTAATTATTTATCTATTTGTAATTAAATGGATTTTTTTGATTATAGAAACAAGTTAGCCAATTCAATAAAGTTGTCGGACATGTGTGGGAAATAGTATCCAAAGGTAGAGAAGATTGGGACGGAGAATCTATAAGATCAGGTAAATAAAATTATTAGATAAAATATTAGATATTGGAGAGTATTGAATTAATTATTATATTTTTGTTCAACAGGAATTTTACAAACTCACAGTTTGTCAGATACACATTCCCTCGTTACCGCTGTCGGAATGGGAAAGGGTCTGCGAAGTGTCGGTAATACTGTACAACAAATGGTGGGACCTCCGAGACCGGCACAACCTTCTTTACCTGCTCCGCCCTTACCGAAAGCACCTTCTGCTATAAAAACCAATATTAAATCTGCTACTCAAATACATCCTTACCAACGACAGTAATTCTATTATTATTAACGAATTGATTATTTATTTTTAGAGAAATATATTTAATATTTGACAAATATATTATCAGTGTTTTTATTATAGTTTTTCTTTCAAATATTTTAAGGAATTATTGGATTTTAGTTTTTTAATTCATTTTAAAAAATCAATTTTCTGATGATGCATGAGATTAAAATGATAAAAAGGTAGATTTTTTAAATGAAATGTATATTCAATAAAAGTAATTTTGTATCTATGTGCCAAATAAACGTACAAAATGTAATTTAGTAAAATTTAAATAAATAAAATAAAGTAATGGTCAATTTTTTTTTTGTCATAATTTTTTACAAATTTATACATATATTTCATTTCAGTCACATGGAATGAAATATATCATTAAAAATAAATCGAAAAATACGATATGAACAAATTATAATATAATGCATAATTTGAAAATTAATACCAACTTTCATCGAAAACTCATTCGTATTGATGGAAATTTATTTCGAATGAATATTTATTTATCGCGCCAACTTGAGAGAAAAGTCGTGTAAAATTTCTACAAAAATTACTTTCTTTTGCGAACTTCGTCTACGTGGAAATTTATGAATCCACTCATGAAAAATATTAGTGAGAAATACGAGCGTGCATTTTCGAATATTATGCACGAAAAATAAAACCTCCATTTTTGCGTACACATTTTAAAATATCGAAATCACAGTGATTTAAAAAATTGAAAGAAATCAATCAAACGAAATATTCGAAGATCACTCGTGATAGGTATAATATAATTGTGTTTTTATTTTTGTATTTAAAACGTTCTTTTCTATCGGAAAAACTGTAACATTTTGTGATTGGCATCTGTCAAGTTCAGACGGAAAAATGCTTTTATACACATAAGACGATTTATCTTGGAAAATTTACTTTGTGTTGTGGTATGAAGCGAAAACAAAAAGTTTATATTTATTTTCGATATAAGCATTATATATTATATTATACATAACTGCTACATCTGATCAAGAATTCAGTGATGGCTAACTTTTTGAGCTCGGCCTAAAAAAACCTAGCTCAACTCGGATGTCGTGTCATATTTTTGAAATATCCATAATATTGCGATACATATTTTTCGCTCTAGTAAAAAAATAAAAAAAAAGATATATTTATTTGTTACGAAAGAAAAACAAATAATGTTCGTAAATAATACGTGTCATTCAAAATGTCCTTGGTGTCTGTCATTTTTGACACGTGTGTCACAGGTTCAACACCACTGGATAAAGTGAACCAATTTTCGTTAATATTTAAAATATACGAACTGAGTACGTTTTAAACATTTATTTTTTCAAATCAAACTTCTATTTTCCAAGACAATGTATGAAAATAATAGGTCGAGCCGAACCCTAATATTCAGCGTACATATCCAAAGCATTATAGATGAATATGATAATTTTATTTTGAGGATGATTCTAGAATCTAGCGAAAAAGGGTTGACGTTTTTTTATTCGACTTCAATTCGGCTTATTGGCATGTCGCATCGTCACAAACGTCAAAAAACGCGTCCAGCCCTCGTCGACAGAACTTTTCGAATTTCCCTCTCTCCCGCCCTTAGTTTTCCAATTTAATTCGTTGATTTCTGCCGCCTTTCGCACTTTATACGTTTCTTTATAGATGGGAAGCATAGAATCAATAATCGCAACGATTTTCAGGTTAGATTAATTTCTGAATAGGTTAATTCAACTACATAACCTAAACAACTTATTGTTAGTTGATATCCATAAAAATACAAAAATGAAATAATAATCGGTAATTTTAGATAATTTAAATAGAAAATTTTAAATATGATTTAAGGCTATGTCAAAAAGTACAAGTTAATTTTATCCTTTTAACTTTTTAATAATATTTAAATTAGTGGCTTTTGATTCTAGACGCTTTTACTTATATTTCCACAGCTCCGGGGCGTCGCCTACAATCGCGAGCGCGTCAATCAAACACCGCCTCGTGATTGATCGAGAGCGGATTCAGAAATTGAAATTGACCTGGCCGACGTCTTTATTTTTTCGGTCTCCGCTTTCCCGCCTTTCGTTTCGAAATATAAAAAAAAATTGCGCGTCAAACGCGGAGCCCTACCCCGGGCTTGTAGATAAACTCGAATTTATGATGAAATTCTGTCGCGCGGATGATGGCTTTTGGTGATTCAATAATGTTTTGAATATTCATGTGATAAGTTTTAATTGATTTTTATTGGGTTTTTTTAAAATTGAAAACTCAAAATCTGTTAAAAATATAAATTCAAACGTTTATGGAAGCGTTTCATAAAAAAAATTTAATTTGAAGATGGATAAAATAAAGATATGCTCATTATTCAAATGTTTATGCTTATTGGAAATTTAAACAAAATGTTTTATTTGATCAAAAAGTTTGACATCACTGCAAAATAAAAAACAATACAATTTTTAAGTAAAAGTTCATAATTGATATCGCAAATTTTCAATTAACGAACTTAGAAAAAAATCGATTAAAAACTAAAAATTAAAAAAAAAAAAAACTCAAAAGCTCATATTTTTAAGGTATTCTAGTTTTAGTATTATATTAGGGTTTTTGTTGAATGGAATAATGAGTTTACCAGTCTTGAATGAAACAAGCTGGGCTCAAAAATTCACAAAAAGTGTTATTAATCAAATCATTATCATCGTCATTAGTAACCTGTTAGTTATTTACTGCAGGGTGAGGTTTTATCAACTAATGTGACAGGTTAGGTTATACTTTATCGCGTTAGCTTAAGTCGTATTGACAAGAAGCAGGGAAAATAAGAGCCAAACCATTATATGTCAACCGAATATGCCAACAGAAGAGGCTCTTAGGCCAATGGTACCCCTGTTTATGTGTTAGATCCTATGCTTGCTATCCACTAAACATAACAACAGGGCGGTAAACGAGATAGGGACTGAGCAGACTGCGCCCTTGCTAATCATTTTGCGATCGCATTGACCGGCAAAGCGAGACTGTTAGCCCTACATGACACAGACCTCCAAATAACACACGTCATCGCCAACTACACGCATCAAAGTTAACTACAAGATTACAAAATTCATTCTTTTTCTACATTTTCCACGCATTCATCAAATATAATTCCTCTAACATCACACATCATATAACTATCTACCATTTTTCATAATCGATCAAAATATATTTTCCACGCATATACCAAATCATCAACGACATCTACACACCAACAAAAAACCTTGAAAATTGATAAACCACACCGAAACCCCCATTACAGTTAATCACGAGCAATTATAAAAGCCCCGCGACCCTTTCTAACTCTTTTCGCACATTCAGATAGCGACAACGACTCTTCGTCGCACAATTCGCAAATTCGCATTTGACCGGACGCACAATTGCCGCAGAACCACACCCTTTAACCGGAGGTCGTCGCAATAAAAGTTTCGCATCTTCGCATTGTTATTCGGGAAAACCCGGCCGGAGAATTTTCGCGCGCTTTCCGGCGGCCGTTCGGAAAAATCGCGAGTTCGCGCGCTTTAATCTAATTTAGTGCTTTCGCTTTGATATTGTTATCATTTCGGGGCTGGGGGTGGGTGTTGTCGAGGTTGTTTGCGTTGCGGGTTCGTTTCTGCGAAGGGTATTGCCTTCAGGATGTCGAATATCGATTGCCGGCTAATGCGAAATATCGGGTTTATGTTTAGCGGTTGGATTCTTCGAGGGAAAGTCTTCGATTTTGATGCGATTAGGTAATTTTGAGTTATTTGGTTATTTTTATATTCATTGTTTTTAATCGAAATTTTGATTGGTGTGTATGTATGTGGTTTGTTATTAATTCTCCAGTTAATTATTATGTATTATACATCAATGATTCGAAAAAAAAAATTATATCAATAATAACTCAAAAACATTCAAGCTTGTTATGACCATTTATTATTTTTAACTATTAATCACTCAAATAATTTATTTTTCATTATAAGATAACTCTCGAGAAATTTGAATACTAAAAGTCATTACATGTTAAATAATCCAATTTGAAAGTGTTCATTTGTGTCCAATTATTGACTTTGCAACTTGTTAATTAACTTAGTAGTCGTACCAGGTAAAATCGTAGAAATTTTGCAATTGAAATAAATTACAATTAGGAAAAATTCATAAAGTAACGATATGTAAAGTATCGTTCGTTCTTTGTATGGATTGCTTATTTTTTGATTAATTTCATGGGCTCATATAAAATTCATTTGTTAGAGTTTATTTTCAGATTTGGGGCGATTTCAGCGTCCAATCAAATATTCAAAGAGATTGTTTGATTTCACATGAAACGTAAATACCATCGTCATTTTTGAACGAGTGTCGATATGTAAAGAAACGAAAAAAATAAATTAATTTGGAAAATGCAATGAAAGATATGTTTTTTAAGATAAAAGCGGAAATAATGTACGAAGGCAAGAGAGAAAAATCGAATTTGGACACTTTTAAACGGAATTTAGTAGATTTTATTTAATTTTTGGGTAGAATTTTTGTTTCAAAACGTATTTTTCAAATGAGATTGAATTTATTAATTATTTTCCTTTACGGAAAAAAAATATTGTGAAAAGATTCTTGAGAAGAAATGCACGTTGATTAATGAGTTTCTGTATAATTTTTTAAATTGAATTCTAATACATATGTTTTCAAAGGAATTAAATTTATATATTTTCATCGCTTTCGTTATAAAAAAATAAAATAAATATTCAGCCCAACTTTCCATTATATCCAAATTTGAAGCTTTTCTTTGACTTTTTCTAAATATGCAATTTGCATCTCGGATAGCCGCATTATAATTTTATTATTCGCGTTGTTAATAGACTTAAAAGCTTTTAAGCATTTTCTTCTCTACCATAAGTAATTAGGATTTAAAGTACTGTATTAAATGAACCAGATAATTTATTATTATGACGCAGTTGAACGTTCTTCATGTTCTATCTATGATGGAATCCGAATTTATAATTCACTCGTTTCTTGCAAAATCCATTTTTAAATAAAAAATAATAATTATCGTTTAATTAAAAATTATCATCATTTCAATTATGCATAATTTGATATAATTAAAACATTTACATATGTGTGATATTCAATCAATAGATACTTGATTGAACTATTATATAATCCAAAGCACAAGGATTCGAACGTAATAATTATGCACAACCGATCAATTCACAAATTAGTATCTATTACACATCCTTTTCGAAGAAGTTTGTATAATATAAATAAATTTTGCTGCATAATAGTACGAAAAATATATATTTAAAAGAGATGTATTTATGATATTACTTTCTTGAGTTTTACTATAATAACAATAAATCAAGGATGAAAACTAGATTTCGCATACTCAGCAAGGACTTTAGTTATTGTATAATATACCATTTAAAAACGAAAATACACTTTTTTTCCTAGATTCAGAAAACACAATGACGCGGAAACTGCGTGTATTCACCGCAGATATTAGATACCCAGTTTCGGTTAGCTGTAAGTAAGTAAGTGGTGCATGGTGTCCCAAAACTCCTCCTCAGTAGGCCACATTTATTCTTATCTCTTAACGGTCCCTTGATTTCCTTAGCGCCGCTTTATCGCCACTAAATTCACATATTCGTATTATAATAATGCCACCGGTGATTTACTCCGGCGTTTCGTTTGAAAGAAAGAAAGAGAAAAAAGCCGAGAGAATGGAGAAAGAAAAAAAATTGGGAAAATAACGAATTGAATGGATGTGACAATAACGTTTATTAGTGCGATAAAATTTTATTGTGTTTTTATCATTTTTTAATATGGTAATTTCCTTTCGTAGTTTGTGCGTTTTTTATATATGGGTGATTTTAATATCAACAATATTATTTTACTTACGTGAAAGTCATGCTAATATGTATTATCTTTAAAAAAAAATATTTCGCAAGAAAAAACACAACAAAAGTATACCATCGGGAATATTACAATATTTAAATATATGAACTCTACTCTATACCAGATTTCTGAGTTGATAATATAATAAAAAACATATACAGCTTAATCATAATTTATTTAAAATGAAAAGATAACACGTTTTTCAATCAAATCCTTGGAATTTACTCTAGTAGACTGCACCATATAATTTAGAAAACCGTATACAATAGCCGATTCGCGGTGTTTGGCTACTGTGCGTGAACATTAATTATCACCAGTAGTTTCGCTTGCCCATAAATTTTGTCCACACGATGGTAAGTCGGCATTTAACTCGTGTTCCAACCATAATTTGGTGCAACCAGATCTAGGAGTGTGCAGCTTCGATCGCGCCCCGTTCGTTATTTACGGCCCAGCCTGTATTGCATAAAGTAGGCCAGAATACTAGCATACTTTCTACCTACTAATCCCGCCAGATGCATAAATCCTCAATGAAAATAAAATAAATTGTGCGTTATATAATAAAATATAAGTCGAAGCTGGTTTTATGATATTTCATGTTGAACATGTTCGAAATTGTCGAGGAATCGTGGATGGATGATTTTATATGGTTTGTTCTATTTTATTGAAAATTATAGTCGATGGGTTAGATTATTGTTATTGATAACTAAAGTTGGGTGATTATTTGATAAATTTTAAAGTCTTTAAAAGTTGTCTTTTTATTATATGTGAAAAAATTGTCCATATTTCCAAATTACATAGGAAAAGTCTTATTTTTCAGTCAACGTCATATAAACAGCATATGATGATAATTTCCACAACAAAAATACAATAAAGAAATAATCCGAAGATACATGAAGGCTCATGACCCCATTTCCCAAAGCATATTTTCATCATCCCAAAAGCTGAACCACTGAACCTTTTCCCATAAAAAGTTCTACAAATAGCACAAAGTGTATGAAAATTTATTTTAAACGTTAAATATAGACTTATGCGTAATTTAGTTAGCTCGTATCATTTGCACGATAGAGTAAACAATGTCTCATTAGGGACGCATTTGTTTCCAGGGTACGTATCGCAATCTGTGCGCCGTACACAATATTTACCCCAATTATAATCAAACAAAAACGTTGTTCGTGAATAATTGAGCGGAATTCGAGTTTCGGGCTATTCGCAGATTAAACACGTTACACGTCACTCTCGTTACAAACGAGCCGAAGTAGATAAGAGCCGGGAACCAAAATGTTATAGGTTTTTCGGGCCGTGTCCGCATTTTTTTCGAGAAATACGAGAGTGGCTGATATTAAAATTGTACGGTACGTTGATAAGGACTCGTCGCGTTTCCCGTTTCGCTAATTGTTAACGCGTCCCGGAGGTCGTTTTTATACCTTTAGGCCGTTTCTGTAGAAACGCGCACTGTAACAAAGGGAAATTTATACGGAACAACTGTAATTTAGCGAAATTATACAAATTATATGTGTAGTGTTGGTGTCGGGGAAGAACGACCACTTTAAATAAAAAAATTTAAATCTGTTATTATTGTCAGATTTTTTTTTAATAAATATGACACAGGCAATATTTCTCTATGTTTCATTAAATCATTCAAAAATATTTAATTCTATTATTATTATTATTAAAAAAATGCATTGAGCGATCCCTCATTTGAAATCCGATTTGACACGATTCGCTGAAAAATGAGGCCACTTTGTACATAAAGGATGCGATTGCCGAAAATTTGCATACGTTTCGCATTGGCACGGAACGGGCGAAGAAAAGGCTTCCTACTTAATTTCTCACAAAGGACATAACGCATAAGACTCTCACACCAAGAAATTCACTACAGGGAAATGCATCTGCCAAAAATTAAATCGGTATAAATGCCGCATGCATTTCGTCGAATGCATTTCCATTAGTTGCACTTATTGCGCTCGGACTTTTCCGGTAATTAATACACTCCGTTAACTTTTTCGTTCGGAAAATTTTCTGCAACATTGATTACACACACATGTATACCGACAGACCCAAAAATAAAATTTATTATAATTAATAGAAATGGTTCAATTGAAAATTTGATAAGAGAATATAACAAATTATTTATAATTACTACTTATTGAATTCATAATACATACTAATGATGATCGGTCAGTTTTTCACACAGTAAATACACACATATTTTTTTATAAATTTATTTATTTTTTTACATTGTTATGATTCGCCCTTTAATTTTGTTTGGTTTTTTTAACATTTTCTGGTTTGCTTTTTCTTCCACAACACATTTTTTTGCATACAACAATTGACAAAAGCGCTAAAATGGTGATGGGTGCCAAAATTACAAATGCAACATCAAGTAACAGTTGTGAATAGCGAGTCAGTTGAGGAGGTGATAAATGTTTTGCTCCTTTTGTTCGAATAACATGATTTGTATAAAATGCCAAAAGTTCCCGAGGCTTCATTGGTCTATCGTGATATATTTCCTTGATTCGTTTGGCATTGTCAGTATATCTAGAAAAGTTAATTTGTTGAAATAAGAGGATTTGTACCTATCAGGACCAGGAGGACCTACTATAATATAGGGACTGAGGTATCAATACTTCGTATTAAATTTATACTAACATGGGGTTGCCTAAAATTTCTTTTAAAGACCAAGTAAAAGTCGATTCTGTAATGTTATCATATTTCAATATGATTCCTTGACCCTTTTCATAGATTGTTTTAGCATTATGATACTGATCCCCAAATACTGGAATCGCTAATAAAGGCACTCCGAAATAAGTTGCTTCAGTGCAACTCAACAGACCTCCATGAGAAACAAATAATTTCACATTTGGATGTGCTAAAAATATCTATTGTTATACTTGATCTAACAAAAATATTATTATATTTATATATTACCTAAAATACTAGTCTGTGGCATCCATTTTTTTATAATGACATTTTTAGGCTTTCCTGCTAAATCTTCTTCAAATTTCCAAAGAATGGTTTCTTTAAAAGATGAAAAAGTTTTCATGATGGCATTTTTTTTATTTATATCCATCTCACTACTTTTTAAAATACTTCCCATACTGAAATAAATTACGCCGTGTTTTGCGGAATCTAATATTTTTTGAAGATCCTATAATTGACAATAAAATAAATCATAAAAAACTATTTTGTTTCTGATAAAATAAAAGTAAAGATACTTACTTCTGGCAATGGTGCTGGATCTGAAATGTGATACCCGCCTATTTCAATAGTGTTTGGCAAAAGAGGCCGTGCCACTCCTACTGAAGGATGAGTATTGACCACTACCATGGATATATGAGTTTTCAATTCGCTGTATGGAACTAATTTAGCTTCTTCAGGAAAATGTTTTTCATAGAAACTTTTTTGTAATGGTTTTAACGAAATTCTATACAAACAGGATTTCGATGAATATGAGAAACGATAATATTTTAATGAAAATAGAAAATCAATTACACAGCCATAATTTCTTGTAAAAGTGCTATTAAGGTATTTACAACTCTTTGCCCCAATGTCATATGAGTAGTGTGTGATGTAAATGCGTTAGGAACAGTTGCGATAGATAGCGGATTGCCAGTCATTGTAGCAAGCCATGACATTAAGCTTATAGGAGATAAAACCATAACTGGACATTTATAGCGAACGCCGAATCTGTGGAAAAACATAACAGAAGCGTATATTAAATTTTTCATAACACACGGAACTCATTGTTCATATAAATATTGTATTATTAAATTTACCCTATTAAAATTTCATTCATAAAATATTCAAAAATAACTAGATCAAAATTTTCCGATTTATCATCCATAAATTTTTTTATGTTAGCATCATTAAAAAATACATCTATTATTCTCGGTTGCCAATTATTAAGGAATCGAATAACTTCTATTTGAGACTTGTTCACCATTGCAAATCCAAAAGAATTAGCATCTATAATATTATAAATCAATAAGTAATTGATAAAATAACAAGAAAGTACTAAAAAGCAATAGAAATATAAAATATACACTAAATATAATTTA
>JAOXNN020000037.1:102905-150772 GCA_028571205.2 Hydropsyche betteni | reverse complement strand
CATCATATTATAGACGTTAACTTTATACGCATAAAGACCATATTAGAATCAATACTATAAAAAGTTGCGAGCGTCATTGACACACACACACAGAAATCCGCTATTATATATAGGGGATATAATATATAATAATAATACAATTCAAATAAAAGTTTCATAAAATATTTTTTTAATATTACACAGAAAATATAATATAAGTTATAATTTAGGATTCAGTATTGAAAATTATTTGAGTTATCTAATATTGCGTAATATATTCGAAAAAAATTCATATAAATAATTTCAAATTAAGTTTACAAACCCGAAACATTCTACTTGTCGTTTAGCATCCAAGATAAAAACCGCTTATCGCCCACCTCGCACAACAATGCCATTTTCTTTACATGTTATCATAGCGAAAAAGCAAATGTCTAGCATGCGTACATAAAATTTAACACTTAACGCGCCGGACGGATTTTATCAGCATTTTTGTTACGGTGACAAAGTTTTTCTTCGAGGGCCGCTAATGCCGTCCTCTTTGTCGACGCTTTTCAATGGAATATAATCACCGGCGGCCGAGCGCGTAGGTTATCTTAATAGGACATTTTCCCGGGGATTTTCCTTTGTTGCAAAAGTTTAAAGTGTCCGTTCAATTTGTACCGTCTCTCGGAGTTTAGGTTTTCCGACGGACTGAAAAGTTACCAAATATAATGGCTCCGTTTCGCACTCTCGCCTCTCTTCGGTGTGTTTGGGTCATTTTTGTTTTCGTTTTATTTTTTTCTGCTTTTACCCATTGATGGACTATCGTTTTCTTTAAATGCGTTAAACGGTCTTCATTGTAAGATAAATGCCGAAGTTGGGATTTTTTTCATTCATCGAGTAAGAGGATTATTTATTGGATGTTCTTTGTTTATTTTTGCACCGTATTCGGAGTGAAATTAAATAAGTCTAGTGATATTGTGAAACAATCTTTTAGAAGTACATCACTTGTGTTTTATCGGTTGAATATTTGTTTTGATGATATGTATTTGGAAGCTGAATGAGAAAATTTTAACTAACGTAAAATATATTGCGATAGCGATGAATTAATAAATATTATTTTCAATGTAAATAAAAAATGAATAATATTTTTTATTCAGAAAATTAAGAGCCTTTTTAAATTTATAAGCGGAAATATTTCAAGTGTTAATCCGGCAGGTTGGTGAGCTGTACATTTTTCAGAATTGCAGGTGTCGAATATTTCAGCGACATAAAACAGGCGGCCTCTTGTATCGTAAAGTTTTGGAAACCTTCAGTTTGCCTTGGCCAGTCGTAAATTTTTAATTAGAGAAAGTTTATTACTCAGTTTTTTTTCATTTTCCCGCGCTCGGTCGCGAAAATCGTCTTTCATTTATTTACTTCGGTTGTTGCGATGCAAACATGTTTTCTTGGAAAAATGAGTTTTTCTCATAAAAATAAAATAGTTTAAAAGAATGAAAACTTTAAATTTTCTTATTTTTATTAATCAAAATATTCAGTAGACGAACTTTATTAATCCTTTCGAATTTGATAATATCAAATAACCAAGTATAACAACTACATATTAAATAACCTACGTTGAAATTTAACATGATACAAGTTTGTTTTCAAAACCGCATATAATACCGGGAAATTTGAGGGTAGTGTACAACAACTAATAATTTTAATACAACTAATAGTTTTTGATATTATTATTGTTGATTGAATGTGTTAAATCATCGCTTTTAGTGACATATAGACGTTACCACGGATTGTATCTCACATCGGTGAAGAAACCTCTGAAAGAAATCTGTCATGGGAAATCAAGTTTAGCCTCGTTACAAATGTATGGTACGGGCTCACGGCGGAAAAAATGAAACGTACTTTCGCGGTTGTACCATCAGATAAAAGTTTAAACACGAAAAGTCCCACCAAGGAATTTCCCCTCGAAAATTTAGTCTCGATGAGAAGAAAAATCAAAAAATAACAAGAAATACACTTAAAAAATTACGGGAGTATAATGCGCCGAGAGTGCCTTCAATTTAATTTCACATCACCATTTTTTAATGAAAAAGTTTGTTTCGAAAATACGAATGGTATTTGAGAAAGTGGGTGACCATGTTAACGACCTTTTTTTCCATCTTGGAATATTTAAGTTCGAAAAATAAAAAAAGATGGGTTTTTAATGCTTCAATTAAAATTACTCCATTGTCAAAAAACGGTTTCATCTCCGAATTTACAATTTATAGATCGAATTCGCGTTAATCACCCATTAAAAGTACAAATGTGCAGTTAAAACAATTCAATTATATAATGATCATCTACTACAGAATGATACAATTATATAATATAAAAAAAAAATAAAAACAATCATTTTCAGAATACACACATATGCGATGAACAAACACCAATAAAAACAATGAATACAATCGCATAAATCATATCAAAAAACACCAATCACGACATAAAACAACCATGATCCATTGATTACAACAATAAAAAAAATCGGTTAAAAAAACCTTAATATTTGCCGAACACGCTGTGCCGGCCATTGCGCATAAAGTGCGGGCCGTAAACTCATTTATGCGCGCGACTTAGAGCCCAATCGGATTAATTGCTCTTTTTTATAACTTTCGCAGGGAACAAAAGGTTAACAATCTCGAGCGGCCGAAGCCTTTATTGCCCTCGCCGAAGAAGTCTGTTTTTTCCGTGTGTGCCGGCGCAAATGAAACGTTTTACGGCGGTCAGTCATGGGAATTATTGTGCAGGTTTTGGGGGATTTTTTTTTTTATGCAAAGCTAAAGCCTCGAAACGTTCGTGTTTTATTGCGGCGCTTTGTCACCGTGACGTTTTGTATTTATATCCGGAAGATTTGTGGTTGTCAAATTTTCCTAGATCAAATTTTTCGAAGTCTTGTTGTTAGTTTTTGCGGGAAGCTTTGCAGGGTTCAGTTGGTTCTTAGTTTGTTGATGTTTGATTTTTTTTATAGAATTTAAAAAAAAGGTTCTTAAATTGGTCAGTTCTTGTTTTTTGGTGAAAATCGTACATAATAAATTTTATGATAATTACAGAATTTTTTATTTTGTTCTTTTCCTATAACAGATTATAAAGAAAATAAAATTTTAATTTAAGATGTACAATTTGACTTACGGTTATTTCCTGGAGTATTTAGTATTGTTGAAATTAAATTAAACTATGTTGAAAATTTGTTCGTTTAACTTAAATAACAAACACTTTGATGTAATTTTATTATATAAAAGAGTGTTAGAGTAGGTGTCAAAATTTGTCGAAATTCAATTAAAGTCAGATTAAAAACGAATTTGAAACTTCAATGAAAATATCTTTCGTAATCAATTTATATAAAAGAAAACTTTTTCCTTATAAAAATCAAATGAAAAAGGAACGACCGTATAAACTGACATACTATATACAACAATAAACATAATTTACACGAATTCGAGCCGCCATCCGTTTTTATTGCGAGTAAATGTTTTTTATTAAAGGGCGCACCGACGAAAATTTTCTTTGACTCTACGAAGGAAATCAAATGGACCATAAATGATATTCCTGAAGTGTCCCAAGACAAATTTAATTAACATTAATCATTTTATTACGCCCGTTAGTCTCGAATGACAAACTGTAGCAGAAATGAAGAAAGGTGCATATTATATATAGTATGATACAACATTGAGGTGTATGTATTTTATTTGTAAGATGTCTGTTTTCAAATTTATAATCGTCAAATTTATTATTTGACAGGTATGAATATAATGTAAATAATCAATTTATTTAATGGTTCTATTAAATTCTACAAAATTTTTCAAAGAAAAATATAATATGATTCTCTTCAAAATATTATAACATTTAATTAGTAAACCATCATTTCATATAATAACTATTAAACACATCTATCTGATCTATTGCGCACACGCGCCTATCAATATAAACCACCATTCTCAAATCGATTCACTTAAAATATCAAATATCACCCATCCACAATACACCATTGAAACCACAAATCACAAAACTCCCCAAACCCAAATCACCTCAAAACGCACACAAAGCTCGCAGCTGAACCCATGCGCTTTCGAGATACGTAAGCCCGCGCGAAATTTAAGGATTTATAATAATTTAATTTATATTTCCGCCTTCTGCACGGCATGAAACAGTGTTATTGGATGTGCTCGGGGGTTTAATTGCATTCGTAGGGGCGGTTTTAACTGCGGCTCCGTTCGCCCCGGCTAATCCGCAGTATAATAAGTACGGGGTGGTTTGTTGCGCGACTCGTTTGCGGCGGGCACAATTTAAGTTTCTCGTTTCGTTTCTTGGAAAGTTGCTGATTGAACGAGGCAATTGTTACGTGTGTGGTTCTCGTTTTTATGCGGGGTGGGTGGGTGGTGATGGGCGGTGGGATGGCGAGAATGATTGCGTTTGAATGTCGAAGTTTCAAGACGTCTGTTTGTGTCATATACAATTTATTGTATTGATATTATGTTGGTGGATTTAATTAAAATCCTTTTGTATTTCAGAGATAGTGATTAAATTTCACTAAGGGAACGTTGAAGGTTTTAAATTGTGTCGTAAATGTATATTAGAAGATATGTGTTGGAATGTGTGTGTTCATTCGACGCAATTTTCCGATTCTCGGTCGCAAATTTAGCACGATTTTCAATTAAATTAGGTGAGGTCTTCATCGGAACACTGTCCAGAAGAGCAATTTTGTAAGAGTCCGAATGAGTTCTGTTCGTCGTCAAAATTGAAAATAACGATGCTGCATTGCGAGTGAAACTGTAATACTACGTTGGAGCTGTATTATATATTATATCATGGTTTACTTGATTCAGTCGTATACCTACTGAGTATTATATAATATTTAACCTACTTCGATTCCACATTTTATGTACAAAATACAGTTTTGTTATATAAATAAAAAAAGTCGATAAAAGGAATCGTTTCACTTTGCAATTACTTAGACTTAATTTAACTAACTATACGTTCCACTAATTGCTATCCTTTTCCAGTCATCTTAAAAAGGATTTGATTGTTTTTTTTTTCCATTCGTAAAATATTGGATATTTAAATAAAAAGATCGACCATTAAGCGATTTAAAGTTAAACGATTTATTTTGAATTCTCGAGCGACGAACAATTTTTATAAGACCTTGAATTCCCATAAAAATGTTAAAACTTAAACAGAGTCCAGGCCCAAGGGTGCTCTTAAATGTATGGATGGCCTCATAGTTTTCAAATAAAGTACTTTTTTTGGAAAATTTTATATATGTTCAAAACGAGAGAGATTTATAGGGCGTCCCGATAGTTATAGGGGTTTTCATTTTCGTATTCTCTTTAGGCTTGTATTACTTTCGAGCAGATGAAAATAAATTGCGTAAAATAATAACATGAAAGAAGTTTATGATACTTTTATTATATTATGATTTTCAAGTTATAACGTTATGTCTAATAATACTTTTTCATTGTTTCGGTAGGAAAATATAAATAAATAAAAAAATCAGTATCAGAAACGTACACAATAAACTTCCAAAACTATTATTTATATTAAAAATTGATAATAAACATCAAAGCGCACCCTTCCTCAAAAAAAAAAAATCGCTTGTTAACCCAGCAAACAATCGTCCATCGCACGAACACGAACGATTCAAATAGACTCCCAAAACGCGCACAAAACATCATTTGATATTTATCAACGACAATCGCCCGAAACGAACGAACACAAAAACGATTCCAGCATTATGCACAACAACAACAACAACAACAATAATACGTATCGCGGGGCGGACAGGGTGAATTGTTGAGTACCGTGTCGCTATCTGGGCCCGTGAATCGTCCGTTATGTTTTCCCTTTGACGCGCACCTGCCCATTGAAAAGGGCAGCGCAAACAGTTTTCTTTTCTCGCACATTTTGCAAAATAAATATGCGCCGGCTGCCGTTCAAGAATATATATCAAATCTGCGTAGGAGGTCGGAAACTGGCGAGACAACAATGGCCGGGCCGAGGCCCTCCGAAGAGGAAATCCATTCATCGCCGAAACGCTCATTGTGTAAGGCTTCGGTCGGCGACGGGCAAAGAAGTGGGTTCGGATGGGAAAAGATGAAATGGCGGAAAAAAAATCACGTAATGGTGTTGGAGGTGTCGTTAAAGTGGGCGAAGCCGTACGTACGGTCGTCGGTTTAATGTCGATTTGGGTGATTGGTTCGGATTGTTTTTGATAAATGGATAAGGTTTGAAGTTTGACGTGTGCCTCGCGCAATTTGGGCCACGTGTCGAATTTTGATAAGAATTATTGTTGGAAAATATATAATGGATGTTTTTTAGGTTAAATTTATTATTATTTTATTTTAATGTCTTCGAAGAAAAGAAAAACTATTATATTTCAGTCAATCTTCTTAAATATTTCAAATTGATTCAGGTAATCGCTTTGTTAAATTATAATTGAAAATAACAATATTTGATTTCGATATTATTAAGTTTCTATAATATATAAGTTGAATATCATATTAAATCATTCTATTCAATATGAATGCACTCAATTTTTAACATGAAAGGATCGTTCTTAGCCATTTTATTAGGTCTCTCATATTGTACAATCCATTTTATTTTATTTTGATCATAGTGGATTGAATTGAAAACAGCCGCCAAAGAAAATTTCAAAAAATAAAAATGACGCTTATATAAGAACGATTATTTTCAAAATTCAAAAAGAAAACGCAATACCATCTAATATTATTTAATTCAATTCAAATAGCTTTGTACATTACCCTAAACGGCAGAAAAATGTTTTCGCATTGCAATAACGAGCTTTCGCATAAGAGCTTTCCCAGGAAAGTTTCGCCTTTGAATCGGAAGGGCCGTAGAATTACTCCACTCAAAGGATCCAGAGAAGACTTCCACTGCAAATCGCATGAATAATGTAATGTCTTTATGCAGCCGTCTCATGGAGTTTTCGAATATTTGCATCGGCCGTTTTGGACCGAGTTTGCCGACGCGAAGGGAAATCATTCCGAATTGAATATGATTCCGTTCGAAAATTATTCGTGGACGGACGGCACGTACGTAAGTGGGGTCAGTTCGATAAGGTTGGGTCAATGTAATATATTTTGGTACATCATACATAACGTATGAATATGCAAAGGATTTGAGCCGGTTATGCAGTGAGTGTGAGATTTGTGTGGAAATAAATTTCTCGTGTCGTGGCGAAATCGTTCAATTCAAATGCAGAGTATGTTATGTATGATGTATTCTATTGTGTATAGAAAATAAATTGTGTTTTGTCAAATCAATAAAAATAATGGTTTATATCAATTAACCTGTAAATAGATTGTAAATTGTTTGTTTATATGAAACGGAATTATTGTCGCAATGTCTTTATTATTTTTTCGTTCAGTATTGAAATCATAAAAAATAAACATGTTTTCGAAAAGTATATTTTATAGATTGGTTTTTGTATTGAAATCCTTTTATACTAGGAATCCATTCTATAAATTGAATAATCTCGCTCTCACCTATATTTGCTTCTCGCAAATAGATGGAAGATGCAATAGTGGATTTCGTCTCATACTGAACGGATCTGAGCGAATCGTTTATAACTTTATATAATACAACCAGAATTATACAATGACCACACGATCTTCCTGCAGGATATGACCCCGGTAGTATATAAATTTCGAATAGGACTGATTGGCAAATTAATAATTCTAGGACCTGAATGTGAGCACGTTCGTACTACACGTGATAGGAACGATGTTAATTCAAAGGAACAACACGTCGGATAGTGCGCTCTCCAGATGCATTATGCATTAGGATAGCTTCGTTCGAACCGAGATTTTCCGTTTGTTACATGAATAATTTTCATTTTCGTTTGATGTTTAAGTTTTTTGATGTTATTCGATGTTTGAAGTAATTTTTAGTATGCGTACTTGAATGATTTTTACATTAAAGAAATAATTTTAATAATATATTCTATACCCAAATTATTCACTAAAAGTGATATCAAAAACGCGCCTTCAATGATGAAAATAAAGGTATTTAAATTATTTTACGAATAGTTAATTAAAATAATCCAACGTTAATTAAGCACTATTGTTGCGAAATTCCTCCGATACATAACCTGATCAAAATATTCTAAATTAAATATAAATTGATATTGTATAGTAAAATTAGGTTCAAAATATTTTAATGCGTCCCTTCCTCAAATCACTGGTATGCTACGATCGAATATTTGCAACAACCCAAAATGCAATGCAAAATATGCTTGGAGGAATCCGGTCCGCCAGCAATTTGCTATGGCTTTTGTTCCTCTAAACGAATGGGAAATTAACGTACGGACCAAAGTTATACATGTATACATCCACGTACCGAGAAGATCGATAGCAGTACAAGTACACTGATATGTGGTTCTACACGTATTTAGAAACCGATGGTACAAAGTAAAACTAGACGGTGAAGTTATTAGCAGACACGTAAACGTAAATTTGTAAGCAGTCATGGCGCAGGATGTCAGATGTCGTCGCTGTAATGTGGTATTGTACTTTTGTATTCCGTTGTCAAAATGAATGTACAAATATTAATTGGAATTTGATAAATTTATGATTATCTTAATGTTTTTGACGACAGAAAATTAATAGATGATTGATTGGACCACGCAATATAAGAAAATTATTTTGTAGTCTTGTTCATAATTCACCTGTTGAAATTCACATCTATATATACATATATAAAAATGAATGTTTGTATATTTGTTTGTTTTTTATATATATTTGTTGATTGCCATAAAAATTGGCACGTATATGTATTTTTTTGTGGAGAAGGTTGTTACTGTCATCAAAATAGGGTGGTCATATTTCCCAGCACCCAAAACGGGACAGTCCGGAAAAAATGTTTCTCGCTTATATGAAAAAAAAAAAGTTTTTTTGTCGAGAAGGTTTTGTATCATTAAAATAGGGTGACCATAATTTTCAGAAACCAAAACGGGGCGGTCCGCAAAATTGAATTAAAAAAATAAATTTGATTTAAAATATAAGTCCCGAGCAACGCCGGGTACTACCGCTAGTATAAAATAAAATGTAAGATTTTCGAAATTATAAATTGTAGACTTTAAACCAATTTATATTTACTGCTTAAAAATTATTTTTACATAAAAAAATAAACCAAAAAGTCATAAATAATTTAGAATATCTTAATATAAACGTGTTATTCATTAAACTTTTCTTAAGAAATATTTTACCCAGCATCAACAACCTATTCCCAGTTTGCGTAGCTAATTTATTATGCTAAACATCACAAAAATTCAGATGGTGAATGAAACGCAATAGCGAAAAACATATATAATCAATTATTTAAACACGAAATATTCGTAGAAACATCAAAATTCCTTTTATTCTCAGAAACGAAAAACATCACCTTCAACTATATATCCATATACAAAACCCGGTAAAAATAAAGTGGATGGAAAACGACGAAGAATCCCTTCCAAAGGTCCCGCGGGTTTTCAATATAGGGAATGACGTTGCGTCGACCCGAAAATAGAAAAGTGACGTCTGAGGTCCGACATTGTACAGTACTAGGGTGACCATCCTTTTTCGCCATTGAGAACTCAAACATCAATCAATCCGCAGGTTCCTGGAAGGTGTGAGGTATTTCGTTTGTGCACATGTTTGTAAATGTTTTGCATAACCGAAAAATACCCACGCCGTATCTTTGTGTGAATTCTTCAAAAGAATATTTCGATGAATCTTTTATGCCTGCATATTTCCAAGTATAAATAAGTGCTAAGGTTATAAAAAAATATTTTTTTTATATATCATATAAATAAAAATGTATATACGAGACATATACGAGACCTGTATCCCTGTACGAGATACATTATTGAAACTTTCAAAGCAAAATTAACAATTTGTGACATTGAAAGCTTTCGGTATTAAAATGATACCTATTCAAAACAACATTTGCTCGTATATTGAATAGTTGCACAAATACGGTTCTCTGAAAATTAATCAAAAGACGTATCTCAATAAATACATAGCATATGAAATAGGAAAATCTCCGCAGTATCATTCAATCATTAAATATGGCAGTACAGACAACAAAGTTATATGAAACGCGTAAGAATTGTTCAGAAGTAATAATATAGAGTCCCTCGTGGAATCGTACATTATCGCGGTTTCTTAGCATCGCATTCTGATTTCCAACTCCATGCACGCACACACGAAAACACACAGAATTCCCCTCAAAGATTTTCCAAGTTGCTGATGAAATTTTCACGAACGCGTCGACGTCGTTTTCGACAGCGTCGCGACTTTAATTATTCAAAAGTCGTAAAAGTTAACCATTCATATGGCGCTTGCCGTTAAAATTAACGGCGTCGAATTTTTCAAAATTTAATTTTCGCGCGATTGTTGCACACGCACCGGCGGGATTACGTACATAGGGACCGATGTAATTGAAAGTTTGGCAATTTCATATAAACCAACAACGTATCGGCAGCGACGCTAAGCCGTTTCGGATCTACACGTTAATCCTCTTTCGACCCATGAATATGTAGTCGAGGCTTAAGCTGGGAAATATTTCGGGTTGGATTTTGAGCAAAGGTCTCCGTTTAAAAAAATGGCCGCGATTTTGCATATGTGTTTCTGTACGTTCTATACTTCACGTACTAATTATGAACGGCGTCGAGTAAGTAATTACGGAGTCGGTTCATGTGACGAAAAACACCACTTTTTACTCATAAACTGCCAGCGAAATTAATTGCCACGAAAAGTGCACATCTGCTACACTATGAAAACCCAGCTGCATTTATATAAACATGGTTCGGTCGGAAAATTATATGGGAAACTAAGTGCGGCGTATCGCATGACGATCTGGTGCATTAAACTTCGTACAATTAAAACACTGAAATGCGAAATGATTTAAATTGCGAAATTCTGTATTTAATTTGTAAAATTACTATATTGTCGATAGGTGATTTTTTATTTATGTATAATATGTAATGTAATATATGGACGGTGTTGTATGGGGATTTCGTTTGTGGTCAAAGTCCTTGGAAAGAAACTGTTAAGCAACAAGTCGAGGAGATCTATCGATAAATAAGCTCCCCCAAATCCGAATGTGACGTCGTAACGTTCTGAGAGTAATTACTACATGTCTTTGAAGATTAACGTAGCGACGTTATCATGAATGATTCTTGTCGCGAATACACATCATTCTACCGTTGAATGATAGGATTAAATACGATAAGTCCGCTCAGAAGGCAAGCCAAGTGGCTTCTGTCCAAAGATCGGCTTACGTTTTTCTCTCCCACGTGTGCAAGGGGGACTTATTTATGTTCGATACATATATTTTCCCGCCACTATTACGTTTTTGGAGTGTGGAGGTTTTAATTTTTTCCACGCCACAAACTAAATATTTAGTGCCTTCTAAAGCATTAAGATTCGGGAGCTGCGTATGCATCTCTGTGGAATTTTTTGGCAGAATTTTCATCTGGGTTCGCATAATTATTAATTATTTGACGTAAAATGGCGACTATTTTCTGTTCACGTCTTGTTCGTGGCTGGTTGCCGAAATTTGCTAACGCGAAACGGCCAACTGTGTCAGTCGTTAATTGCGCAAAAGACTTATATTTTATCAGATAAGTTTAATACGGGATAATCGTTCATTATTTTATGACTTGCGGAAAAATAGTTGAAAAAAAATTATTTGAGAATTCAGCGACAGAATGCATTTTATTATTGCAAAAATGAGAATTTTTACTATTTTAAAAACTATAGAACAAGCTCTTTTACTGGCAATAATTAACTGAAGTATCAGACTATTATGGTGAGCTCCACTGAGCCTCAACTTCCTGCAATGCTATGTAATATGACAAAGCTTTTCAAACTGCAGATTTAAATTTCCAGTTTCGTCTTATGGAAATAGAAAATTTCTATTTTTATTTACAAAATATTTACATGATATTTTTGTCAAATTAATTTAATTAATTCATCATATTATTAGCTAAAATTTGATAATAACTGAAAATTAAATAACATATAAATATCATTAGTAACGAAACATTACCGAATTTCATTTTATAATATAAACAACGTGGGCGTATAAAATATTTCAAAACAGTTTCACAATATAATACCGAGATTAGATTTTATAACGTACGTCATTTGATCTATCTCACATACATACGTTCATGAATATCAAAACACATTAATTTTAAATTACTTCTATAAACAATATAGCCAATATCAAATATGGTCCAACTATTCATTAGTAAATTTATATTTCCTAAATTACTGTTTAAACTAAAACAAATTTTTCAGCAAACAACTACAAGATACACAACGATAATATTCATTAAAAAATACATTTTAATAAAATATAGTTGGAAAACTAACGACGGGACGTCACGACGTTCTGAAAAACCGCAACGCAACGAGTACGTAAATAAGCGTTCGTGGTGCGCTAACGATCCGCTGAAGGGTAGTTTTCAGCTGACCATTTCAGAGAGCTACCCTTTGCTTTTGCTGATAGTGGTCGAATCGGTTGTTATTTGATGGCGTGTTCCGCGGAATTTCGGGGAATTTGCGGTCGAACTATCGAGTATATTCGATGAAAATTGTTTCAGTTCGTTCGCTGATGGTTTTTGTTGTGGATGGGTAGTTTTATAATTTAATTGGAAGTGCTGGTTTTCGTTAATTTCCGATGTTATATAATAAACGGTACAAGTATTTGTAAACGTGAATTGCTGATTAACAACTTTTAGAAATAATAACTTTTGAAATTAAAAATGAAAAATTTCTGTATTAGAGTGGTGTATTTTTAAATAAATTTTATATATGTAGATTGTACGTGATGATGATATACCATCATCATATGATATATCATCATATATAATATATTATATTTAATCCTATTAAAAATCAATGGCAATATCAAACGGAACCGAAGTACATAGAAGATAAATTCGAGAACGTTGTGCAGCTTGCGAACCGCAGTTTGCGCGGGAACCGAACGAAATTCAAACCGCATTTTACACGAGCGTGAACGCGAAAAAAAGGCGTATCACGTTCGAGAGACGTTCTCGAATTACGCATTCCTTTACACAAAGGGCATCCTGCTCCTCTTTAAGCGCACATCATTTCGTTCCGGAGAAGCTCTTTTGCCCAGAATTTAAATTATATCCATATCCGACGGAGTGAAATTTTCATCCGCATTATTATTACTGTTATTATTGCCGAGGCCCTGTAAGGATATAGCGATGGCGACGCTTAAGCGGAGGAAGGAATAATATTAAAAGTAATATAAAAAAAGATAACAATTTTCGTTGGGTCGATTTTGCGAGCGTAAGACAAAAAAGATTGCGTGCGAGCATTGTTGAGGCTGCTTTTGTGTGGCAAAGGTTCCGCTAATTTTTAAAGAAATTTTCCCATGTAGGGTATATATAAAAGTTGTACATTTTTATTATGATCCGAATATTAATTTTCACGTCTTCCGTTCGCGACTACGCGTAGATGGTGCCGTTTAACGGAGCCCGTTCAAAAATTAATTCCGCAAGGGGAAATCTCTGCTTTCGCATCGTTACTGTCATATTTTTTTTTTAATAAGGAAGTAAAAAAAAAAACTCGTCTAAGTTGAACGGTTAACGGCTCGTAAATATCGCCAAGAATATCAAATCTTGTAATATTTTTTGATACATATTTAATAATTAACTGACGTGCGAATTTCAGACGCCGTTTTGAGTGCGAAATACGGCGTTAATTAAATTTCGTATAAATGAAAATCGTAAATTATGAAGCAATTATATCGTATAAGTAGTAAATGTGTTTTTTTTTTTATTGTGAATTATGCAAATAATTTGAAATGATTTTATTTTAGAAACTAGTGAAACGAAAAATGGATTATTTCTAAAATTAGATTTTACAACACCATTGGGATGGAAATAAATTTAATTCTCAAACATTAACTAATCCTAAATCATCTATTTATATAGGGAACAAAATAATTTTCACAAAACACCCACGCAATCAAAACTCAATCACATTTTCCATTCAAAAACACACAACCACCTAACAAAATAATTCGAATCACTCACCAGTAAAATTAATTACATCAACCGATTTCTGCACACCGATTAAGCGCAACATTTAGCCATTGCATCAACGACTGATTCGATTCGCGACACAAACACCTCTCCAAAAGCGAGCACATACTTAACACATGGGAACATTTCGGGACAAATCGCATTTATTATATTTTCGCGGGGCAATATCGCAATATCGGGCACAGTTGTTTGCACGCGATAAAACATTCGGTCGTGTACAATTGAATTACGGTCGGCACAACACAATTACAGCTCAACGAATAATTGAGTTATTGCGAGGTCCATGTTTAAACTGACCTACGCAGAATGTGTAGGGATCGGTTGTGCGTTGCGGTAGGTTTTCAAAATTCGTATTTGCGGTCTGCAAAGGCCAAATTTACCACCCGGGCCGGAATTATGGTATTATCGCACTGACCGCGCGTTCGGATTAATTCGTTAATTTCTGTGAATCGGTTGTGCGTGAATGTTTGATTATTTTATATTCGGTGTATGTTCGTCGGTCTATTTTTTGAAAGTTAATTCAATTGTTCGACGTTGAGCGGCGATTTATCGTACTCGTGTCAGTATTAATTAACCGACTGATAAAATTCGATCATATAATAAAATAAATTGGGTGAACGTGGAAACATTTTTGTTATAAATCGAATTTGCGTCGCGGAGTGAATTTTTTTTAATTAAAACGTTTTTTATACGTACAATCGACCTTTTACGCACTCGAACTTTTACCGTCCGAAATCCGAACGTTAAAACCGATCGGCGCTTTTTTCAGAGGCCCTCATTGAATTTATTTTTTCAGAGGTCGCCAGGGCAAAAAGCTCAAATTTTTAAGCCTACGACGCCGAAACACACAAAACACGGCCTGAAATAATAATGAAAAAACCCACGACGACGCCGCCAGCAAAATCGCAAAAAACGCACCGTTTTTTTGTAGGAAAAATCTAAAAATGTGGGGCTTATCCGCATTAGGCAGGCTCGAGCTTATTAACCGGTCCACGCCGTGTAGCAGCCCTTATTTTAGTGTGGTTAAGGGAGGTTTTCCGTTTGCTCCCCGCTGAAAATTATTGCCGTTTGTTCCTTGTCCATGTATGGGAGGGCAGGAGTGGTGTGCGACACGTGTTTCGCACGTATGTTCGCCGGTTCGTTCGTTATTCCGTCCCTGGTTCCTGTTCCTGTAACAGTTTACTGTTTACTGTTTTACTGCTTGGTTCGAGAAAATGGGCCTCCTGGGGTTGCCGGTCGCTAGTTTTAATTAATTTCGTACGCTTTTAAGGCGTTCTGCGTGTGGGTTTTCAGTGTAAAAATGTTGACTTGTTGATGGTTAACAGATTTCTATATATTGTATGCGTAGAAATATTAAATTTATGGTTTGATATATTTTTTGATTAAATAATATATAAGTTCAATTATATTACATTTAATTAGATGCATATAATTTAACGTAGAATGTGCAATGTAGTTATGAAATAGTTTTGTATGTTTGAAGACAGCCTTGTACAGCTCACAGCTCGTACAACTCTTCATAACGTACATCAATCCGATTTTAGTATATGAGATACTCGTTCGTATTATATATTAAGATGTCATGCATGAACAATTTTTTGTTACATTGAAATAATAAATTTCAAACAAAATATTCCTTCAACTGAGAAACATGATAATAATGAAAACGAATGCCTACCCATTTCAATACGAACACAATGCCTCGCACAACACTCAAAAACGACTTAAAACTTAATTAATTTTTCATTACACATAAACACAACAGATTTCATACCGAACTCGTCACAAATAGAAAGATAAAACCCTTCCGTCGAAATCGCGCAATATACGCGCAGTAAAGCCGAACCTACACCACCGCCGGCGCCGAACGAAACCTACAAACACCGACACTGGAAAACTACACAAGTTAATGATCGAGCCCATTCTATAGCCCGATAATAGAGACACGAACGAACGTGTATCGAAGAGCGGCCCACTTTTATTAGACAATAAACTGCCTGCGCCGCGTATTTGTCGAGGACTCGTGTTCAACCGCGGCACGCGTTCGATACTCGAGGTTTGTTTGCCGTTTCTCAAAGACGATGAGGTTTTTACCACCGATTCCTACAAGATTCAGGAATGGGCTTTCTCAAGTGTATCATCCCCCCCGTAGTCTGTTTTGTATGTGCGCAATAATGACGTACGAGCGAGCCCGTTTCTTATGGTACGTTAGAGCAAATATACAAAGATTGTACATAGTGAGGGGGAATGTGGTGGTTATATGGCAGTGGGACGTTTTTGAATGTTTACACGAGACGTCGCGTTATTGCTTTGCATCGTTTGCTTTCCTTATGACGAACGGATTTTGTGGCTTGATTGAGTTTTTGTGTGGTTGCGCTCGAGGGTGTGTTGAACGATTTTTGCTTTGAAAAGATGTTCGTTAGTGGTGAGTGGTGTTTGATTTTGTATGTGCTGTATAGGGGTTGAATTTTTTTGATGGTATGATCCTTTTTGTGAGCGAGATTTCTTATTTTAGACATTGAAATTTAATTTTTAAAATAGACGGGATTTGTGAGGAAATTTAATGATGATTTCTAGAAAAAACATATCCAAAACAACTATGAATAATGTTGTATTTGTTCAATTATAATGATTTATTTTAAAAATATGAAAATTTTCAAGAAATTAAATTCGATAGAATGTTTTTACAAAATTAAAGACGATGTTATTACCCGTGTAGAAAAAATGAACAAACGTAGAGTAGCATAAAAATTTCAATGAACTAAAGTAAAGAAAATCTTATAATACAAAAATGATATTATATATACAATACATAAAGAAAAAATAGAACATCTTGTACTAGGCAAGACGTCGAGAATTGTATCAGTCATGCAATAATATTTTCTCAGACGAAGAATTTTCAAGTCTCTTGAACATAAGTAGAAAAATATCATTTCAACTATTATATCAGAACATTTCGTTTTTTTTGTTTATATTTATACTTTTTAGGTAAAATTCGTTTTTAATTTTCACTGCAAAAAATCTTTTTAAATAACCTATAATGCATACCCACTCACGAAATCAGCATTAATAACACAAATCAATTCCACATGCTACGTATGATTGATGACACTTCTGGACAGCGTCTCCGCGAAACGACGTGAACGTTAAACGACAATACATCATTCACATCCGCGTTAACATATTATCGTTCCCAATATCTTGAAGAAAGACAAATGACCTTAACTTTCGGTCCGAAGACAGAAGCGCCGTTAAAAGACGTCTCCAGGTGACAGTTTAACTTGTGCGGGCCGGTATTTGCATAGATGTTGGTCTCAAAACTAGACACGAACAAACAAAAGCCCTCGCCGACAACGTTGCTTATTTCCCCAATATACTGGCAAACTACTGTGTATATGTGTCGCCGGGTACAAATTGAAGTAACGGGAATCGCAAAGCGCTTGTCTCGCTTTGAAAACAATTGACGCCTTACAGACAATCGAAGTTGGCAGTCGAACTGTTAACTGTTAGCTGCTGTGAGTTTTCCGTAGACGCAAATTCCAAATAAGCAACATCGATTGGTATTGACGTATTGAAAATTCCGCTGTCTCTAAGAATGCATTTGTAAAAATCTCTAACTATAAACACGACAAATGTCCTTTGAATAAAATCTATCAAATATTTGAATTCAAACTAAATATAAATATAAGAACAGTGCAGTGAAGCTTCACGTGTAGACAAAATTATACTGAGCTTAAAAGCTTTCGCTCGGAAACGCTACAAATTCGACTGCGCAAAACTGCAGGCGTAAAACGGCGGGAGAAATATTGACGCTGCACAAATGTATACGGTTATAATGGGTTACCAAGTTTCGCAGTTTGGAAGCTAGGGAGGAACGGAAATTTGCATATATGTATGCGAGAAGTTGAAGACGTTCTATATGCAGCGTCGTACATCATCGCTTCGACCACTAGTTTGAATGCGGCTGCATTCAAAATGCATCCGAAACGCTCAATCTCTTTCATGGAAGTTTTGCAAATTGTTTGTCGAGTTTTGAAATGTGGACGCAACATTGGAGCACCGTTTCATTTTAGCGCTATACGTTATATCAAAACAGCACTACTTTATTTCACTTCTCGTTATGGATCTGAACAACTCTTCGAGGCTGGATGAGTGTTGAAATAACTTGTCCAACTTCATGTACAAACCTTAACGGGCAACGTCGAGTTTAAATAACCGCAACTTGACCGAGTCGTTTCCATTACTAGAGTTTTCTAAGTTAATTAATAACGCCGGCCGGTTTAACGCAGATCCTTTCAAATTTACACCATCGTGAATATAATTGTATTTTGATTTTGACGATTTTCGAAGAAAATCCCAGTTTTTATATTGAAAATTTCCTCCGTTCTTTCCATTATATTTTGTATTGTTTTAATTTACGGATCTCTTCAATTTTCAATATAGTCATGAATACGGCATATTGTTTTGGAAAGGGGGAAATTTCCCTTCGGCAGCTCAAGGGGAGAAAAATCGCGAAAAGAAACAAGGCCCGATCGGAAAGAGCTGATCGGAAATTGAACCGCGAGTCTACAAATAATATTCGCCCCGCGAAACATATTGATATTTATATATGTGCGAAAGGAAAAAATATCTCGAAAAAAGCCGCGCGGAAAAACAAGAACAAAACTCAAGATTTTTTCCGAGCATGAAAATATATCTATATACCGAAGAATATAGGGATTTATTTAGTTTCGGGATTTCCGCGATAATACGGTGCCAAAATCCCCGGGAGAGAGTACACTTTTGACTTGTTCAACAAACGAGACAAACTTCATTAGTTGCGCTCACCGTTGAGAGTGTTGGCGCAAAAAGCAAAAGCTTTTGGTTTCTTTGCGAACATATGTATAATACTATACCACATGTATAATATTATTGAGAATCTTCGTCCTTCCGTTTCGTCTCCATGCGAACATCGCTGTGTGGTTAATATAATAATAATCGGCCGAATGGTTGATACTGGCAAATTAAGAAGATCCTCTTATCGTTCATTTGGCCTACGTTCTCGTAATCTCCATATATAATGCTCGCAAATCCGATCGAATGAAACGTTCTTGCAATCGAAAATATGCGTTTCGTCGTATATTACGAATAATGGACCCATGAGATTTGGAATTTATCTCGATTATTGCCGATTAACGTCAATTTACGACTCCATGTACTCGCGATACGTTCATTCACTAATAATGATTCAGACAAAGTTACACTACAAAATATCAGATATAAAAATAATAGTACATATAATATCGACATTTTTTCCGAACTAACTATAAGATAAAAATCTTTATAGTCCGATTTTTGTAAATTTTAAATAATATTTTTAGTAACAGTCGTCTATTATTCATTAGGTTTTTTCTATCTTCGTTAAAAAAGTTCCAAATACTATTAGTATTTTACATATCTATTTATAATATTTTTTATTTATTTTTTAACATAATATAATTATCATAGTTTATTGCCATTAAAATCTTTGTACTTGATCTGTAATATCCTACTGATTTTACTTTTATTTCAGTCCATTATTGTATTATCTATGCACATAATACAAAAACAAATAATTTTATGTACATTTATATATTCCTTCTTATCAGGAAAACGTATAAACACAAACAGACTCGAATTGAACATGTGCATCATAAAAGATGCGAACTTTATTACACCAAAGAAAAATCGAATCGCATAAAGCCGAACGATACACGGATACGCAACTAACGGCGAGTGTAGAGCGAGCTTAACTTTTCCATATGACGGAATATGAATATTCGATAGGCGGCGTCGGCAACGATCCGTTTTTACGACACCGCGGGGGCCCCACGAGTTAGGGCTCCACCCCCCGCCTCCTTGCAGGGCGAAAGCCCCCCATACACTCGTTCCGAAGGACGAAAAGGGATTTCGGCGAAGCACGCAGCCCGCGGGACTCGCCTATCTATTTTGCGGCTTTTCCGCCCGAAACGAAGAGGGTTCGTTAAAATTAATATTCGCCATGTTCGCCGTCGGTTCGGTGACGATTTCGGTGCTGAAAGCGTGCGGTGATTTGGTGAAAACTTTGCTGCACGTAGGTGAATGGAAAACGGGATTATAGACGTGGTTTGTGTGTGTGTTTCGGCGGAATCTGTTTGTCTACTTGGGTTAATTATTGTGGGAGGAAAGTGGGTATGCCTGTTTGTCGGCCGAGTGAAGGTAATTCAATGCGGAGTTGTTAATTTGATATTCATGTATCGTCATATTAATATTAATATTATTTTTGTTTCTTTTTGAAGAAATTTTCAACACGTGGCATAAAAGGATAAAGTTTCCACAGCGGAATATAATAATAGATAATGAGAATAATGAAATATAAAACAAACATACGAAATATTTTCATCGATGAAAATATTTGGTATATAGGTATTCACATAAAATCGTCATAGAAAAGGAAAATAATCCGTTTCTACGACGACAACGTTTTTATATTCAATTTTATGAAATTCTATATTTGGAACACTTTATCAAAACGCTCCGTACCTCAGATCGGAAACGGCAAAATTTCACCTCGAGCCGTGTACACGAACCGTCCTTACAGTCGCGTCCTCCGCCAAAGGATATCGGATATCGCGGCCGAGGACGCCGGCCAATTCCAAGACAGATATTTAAGGTCACGAGCGGATCGAATTTATGTGTGTAGGTGTTATCTGGTGAGCCCCGTCCGCCCACCGATCCAGAATTGCCCCGTTATATAACCGCCTCCTGTCTACCCAAACTCTGGCTTTGCTACCCTAGCCTAGTGTCCTGTCCTCTGTCCCGCAGCATGGCCACACGGTTGAGCAAGCCACACAGGATTTCCAATAGGACTCGAAGGGGTTGAGTTATTGTCGCCTGCCATAGAGGCGTATTCACGGTCGAGGTGGTCGGGTGCATCGTTGCAAGAGGGGTCGAAAAATGCTAGCTCGAAGGGTTGGATGTCCTGAAAAAACGTGGCTAATCGTATTTCACGCTGAAATACTTCCTCTCGAGGATATTTCGCGGTCGCTGCATTTTTATATTAGCGCCGACTCTACACCGTATATGCGGGTTCAGTAGACGCCTCAAAGGTGGTTTTGAACGAGAAAAAAAGCGGTCCGCGCATTCAAATATTGGATTACATTATTCGAAATGTATTGTGGTAGCTCTTAAAAAGTTTTATATTAAAATAATTCGAAAAAAATGCAATGGTGCATTAATCATTCAATGAATTGTTTCTTTGAAAATATCAAACATCTATCGAAATTCAAACACAACATTCAACACTCCACAGCTAGTATAGTAAGTAGTTTAAAATTTCAATAATTTACTAGAAATAATAGCTTGCCGTTTCCGCACCTTGCGTGCGTGTCTGCTCGTCAAAGCGTTCGTTGAATGATAGCAGCCGAAAGCTTTGTCTCGTTGTTTGTCGCTAATTAACGCCACTGATTGATGTTCTGTTCGACAATTTGCCACGCACCATGAGGAAGACACGTACGCCGAGTTCAGAATGTCGCATCCGGCATATATTCGCGGGTAAATGCTGTGTTCGTAACGTGTTCAAAGGCGACCCTTGTCTCTGAGCAAATTATTTCAGACGTATGTTGTCGAGCTCTTTACGTCCATGGTCGATGGCTTAATTCGATTTGATGGTTAGAAGAATATTTTTTCGTTTTGTTTTATTTACAGTAGAGTGATTCGAATGTTATCATTTGTGAAATGCGATATTTGATGGGTTGTTTCGTAATGTTTGTGTTTTCGGTTTTAGGGAGTGAAGGGTCTTCCTTTGATATGTGTTTGCGATTTGATTATATTTCAATTATTTAAGGGAATTAGCATATTAAAATGTAGCATAATTTAATAATTATTGATTATATTGAATTTTCTTTTCATAAAAAAGTACGTACCAACTATATTAAAATTACAATTTACTGTCAACAGGCTGGTCCAAAGGGTCACTTCATGGCCAAAGTTTCCCTCAGTGTTCACGCAAGTGACCTCCACTTTTCACATAGCGTTTGACATAGCGATTAGCTATTCTTTTACGAATTTTGCTGTAATTTGAAGAATATCGGTATTCTTTTTTCAAATTATTGAAGAATCAATTTTTTCAAGTACATCTTAGTCAAAATATATGTATTTATCGTTAAATTAAAAAAAAGCAAATCGACGATGCTCATGAATGACCGTGTAATGATCAAATTGCCCTCGCAAGCTTGACATTTCATTTGTTTGGTTACTTATTTCGATGAAATTAACATTTTTCTCAAAAAAATTACGACAAATCGATTCTAGAATCATATAATAAGAAAAACTGCCTATACACATCCCAAACATATCACAATAGTAAAAAATTCCGGAAACAATACAATTTGGTATTTCGATTTTATCAATGCCAGCTGCCAAAAAATGGCTCACATAAAACACATGCGTATGCGCCTATAAACAAACAGCATTTATTCCGAAACGTACTCATCGAAATAGTTTTATAATGGAGGTAAATAACTTTACCAATATTTTAACACTTATTATGTTATGAGTTTACAACAAACAAAATTTTAAGTGGCCTCCCGATGTTTGTACATTTCAGCCAAAGTGCCCCTCGCATGCCGAAATGTTGGACAAGCTTGGTCTATAATAAATCAGATTTTTTTATTTCATGCCAGTAAATTTTCAAAAGCACAATAATTTCAGTGGCAAAATATTTTTTATGTGAATCCTTACTTTCCAAAACATAAAATTTATTCGGCAAAATAAATCAAAATACGAAACGACACGCACTTCATCGAAAACATAGGGCCGACCCAAGCAATATTTCAACCATCACGCTCGAGCCTAGCCATCATAATGGCCCTATATTACCACTATGACGACAATCGTCGGAGTCTTCGCGAGGTGTTGCGACCTTTGCAGATCGACCTAAAGATTTCGTTTAATGTATGCCTGTTTTAGTTTTGGATAAGCGCCACGCCTCCGCACTTTCCCCATTCGGCGTCTGAACGGACAGATAAGCTCCAGCCAACAAAGGGATGGATTTAATCCTCTTTATCGGTCGGTTTGAGGCCCTAACAAGGGTTCGGAACATCGATCAAATTCGCTTTACCATTTCGATATTGTGTTATTGTTTTGTGCTCGAATTATTGGCGTAAGTGGTTCACATGAGCGGAAAATCTGCTCCTTTCCGCCGCCCCGGTTTTCATAATTTCGATAAGAATTTTTCGCATTACGTTTCTTAAGGCTTCCTATAAATATATATTTTTTATATATACTCAAATACGTACGGGTATGAAATATGAGATGCTTTTATATAAAAATAATAGTTGCTTTTTGAGAAAGATATGATTGTTTTCAATTGCGTATTTTTATCGTGAATTTTTCAGAATGGAAACTGACACACGTAACGATTTACGTGAGAATAAAAAAAAGTCTTCAGGTGTTTTGTAATACTATTTCATGTTTTTGTTGTTTGAAATTATGTGTGTTGTATAGAGTCGAAAAAAGATTTTTTTGTAAGTATATATTATGTAATACACAATGAGAATTGAGGTATTAATATTTCTGCGTTAGATCTAAATTATTTAAAGAGAACTTGAATCTTCATTAATTATTAAAATTTTAAATAAGAAATTTTTGTAATTTCATTATAAATAAGTTAATAAGGATATTCTTATTAAAAATTAATGTTATTTAAATTAATATCATAAATACTTCTTAAATATTTAAGTAATTCATAAAACGATCGATAATTTAAAAATTCACATATTTAACAAAACGAAATCTAAAATTCATCGCACACCCACAAAATTCAATAAACGACCCAAAAACCAAAATCTACCAAGCGCATTAAAACGTTTCGCAGAAACCTACCTACCCTGGACAAAATATCACCGCGCAAAACCAACACGGGCCGAAAGCGGTCCCGACTCCGATATTAAATTATATCAAATTCCATCCCGACAATAATCGACGAAGGCTACACGAACATAACACGGGTCCTCGGGAGACACCCACACACACATACACGACATAATAGCGCGGAGGATGCGAGAGGCCCTCCTAGAAGACAAACATCCAATAATTGTGGTGTTCGCGAGAGGACATGGCCCGCGCAATCTGGGCCCGGCCATTATTTGCTCAGTGCCATCTGGTCACTTCAGGTCCGTCGGGCCACTTTCAGGCTTTGCTAGGGGTGTGCCCGATGTGGAAAAACAAATAGTGAGGGTTCGGAAGCCAGGCGATGTGACTTAGTACAAATAGAGGCGGGTCTGCGATTTCCGGAACGGATTTTTAATTGGGTAGGAAGTGGGTTTTCAGGGTGTTGAAAGTGGTGAGTGTTTGGATCTGATTTGTTATTCGTTATAGTTGTTATTGTGCGATATGGTTGTTTTAAATAAATTTATGAATCGGTTTAGTAAAGTTGAAGGCTGGCTTAATTGTGTGCGCGAAACTTCACCTGCATATATAATAACTGGCGTGCCAATGCGGACAACTTTTGTTCAAAACTTCGGAAAACCTATGTTTTTCAAAGTTTTAATATTCATACTATGAAAATATTTTTTGGAAATTTATTTGATTCACGTATACTGCCATAATGACAATATAACATTCAAATATGCGTTATGTCAATTAAAATTCCTCACGAGCCGAAAGCTCCATGATGCATACGGCTGTGTTGATTAATTCAAAATGATGAATTAAGACTAAGACGT
The DNA here is from genome assembly GCA_028571205.2 of Hydropsyche betteni. Lineage (NCBI taxonomy): Eukaryota > Metazoa > Arthropoda > Insecta > Trichoptera > Hydropsychidae > Hydropsyche > Hydropsyche betteni. Next base: position 125,968 of record JAOXNN020000037.1, on the reverse strand, counting down.
GGCATTTGCACGACTCGCATAAATCATGTCAATAACTGCTGACTCCTTACATCTCCACATATGTTGGGTATATGTACTTAGAGCAGAATAGGCTTCATACCATAAGGTAAATTCCCGTCGAAGAATTCGAACGGTAAACATGTGTTACCGAAGAAAGGACAATATTGCGAACGTGTATTCATTGTCGGCTTTGGTTAACCCGTTACGGAGAAAATTTCGCTTCTGCACGTTTAACTAATGCTGTTGCGAGAGCTCGTTGATGATTTTCCGGGATTTGTGAATCGTTGTTAATTTTCGCTACTATAGAGTGCTGAACGCGAGTTTCATTACACGCTTTTAAGCGTTGTATACGTTCGAGAACTTTTACTGCAATGCTTTTGAATGGGTTCGTATGGTTATTCAGATAGTGTCATTGAATGTAAAGTTTTGGATCATTAAAAATGATTTATAACATACATTTTGTTTGATAGTTAATATGATTAATTTTATATAAAATATTTGAATATTAAAAAGTAACTATGAAGAGTTTGTGGGTATGTGGATTTAGTATATTTATGTAGGAATAATGGCTATTCAGATAATATAAAAATACTTCGATTCAAATTTAAATTTACTAATAAAAACGGTTCAAGTTTATTGACCCAAATCGTAAAAAAACCCGAAACTAAAGAACAAGAAAAACGCACGTCCTACAGAATAGGACAACGTTTCCCTCTTGCAAGTTTGGAAAGTGCTGGATTACGATATCAGCGGTCGGATTTTCTTTCCCTACGAGCGGACGGTGTAATGCTCCAAATTGCTCCGAGAACATTTTCTTCTACGCGAAAAGCCACCTCCGAAGCCTTCGGGAAAAACTACCGGCGTTGGTTTTTCCTTTCTACGCCTTTTTTTCACTTACGTCTCCGTACGGCCCCGTCCTGAGGGCCTCCAGGATATACCGCAACCCCGCTAAAGGATATGAGTATCGGAAACGGCGTCTAGTTATGGCTCGGGAAACTTTCGCCTAAGGAACTGCAACCGTGGCTTTTAGTTTTTCTGATACATGCCGCTGGGAAATTTATCAGTTACTAAAAGTTGCGCGGTTAACCCAACTTGACGGTGGTCTCTGCCAAATTTGTTGTTGGTGAAATTAATATTAAAAATAAAGTTTTGTCACAAATATTTTATGGTTTCTGTAGAAATTTATATTTTATGTATTTAGTTTTCGAATTTTTTAACTTGTAATTTTATTTATAATCCCCTATATATAATAATGGATATCTGTGTGTGTGTGTGTGTGTGTGTGTGTGTGTGTGTGTGTGTGTGTGTGTGTGTGTATGTGTGTGCGCGCGCGTGCGTGTGCGTGTGTGTGTGGTGCATGCGTGCGTGTGTGCGTGTGTGTGTGTGTGTGTCCCCGTCTGTCTGTCTGTTCGATGACGCTCACGACTTTAAAACGACGCGACGATACGATTATTTTTTTGCGTCTATAAAATTATTATTCTAACAATAATGGTCTTTATGCATATACACTTAACGTCTATAATATTTATCATGCTTATGAAAGCGTCTATATCGACTTATGTAATACGTCGATTATTACCCAATGGAAAAAATATTTGGATCCCCTGTACATGCTTATATGTCACAAACAAATAACAAATGAACTATTTTGATTGTATTAATTAAATATTAAATATTCAAATAGGGTACGGGCATCGACTTTAAAATAAACACATACACATCTCAATTTTATTAACATCGGGCCTATATACTAGTATTAAATAATTTTCGATACAACGTAATCCAATTATGTAAAAAAAAAAAAAATTCTTTGAAGTACGGAACTGAAAATTCTTTTATCTCTTATTATTTTATTTCTTAGAATAAATAAATAAATAAATATTTCTTGGAATATTCAATAAAGTTGATGGTTTAGGAAATGTTTCACAAATATTCTATATTATTTATATATGTGAATATACAACAGCAATATTGCATGTCGAAATATCTGGGATTTATAGCTTTCGAAAGTTTATCCAGATGTCAGCGTTGATGTGTTTTTGATGTCCTTATTGTCTATATTGTGTCGTTATCGTTATAATAAAATCCACACATATTTACGCAGTCGTAAATTTTTACGTTTACGATTATTTTCTGAATATTTTAGCTTTTACAGAATATCATGAAATACACGGAAAATTTTTTCGGGAACGGCATGAAAATTGTTTAAATGAAATTGAATTAATGGTTTTATTTTGTAAAAGAAGTGGAGTTTCAAAACGTAATATATTTCATTCTAGATTCAATTTGACGTAATACTATATATAATAAATGGAGTTAGAGCCAGAACAAGTAATATTATATTTTGACGATAATTTCATCGAAAACAATTAAACGGAGTTTCGAAAGAAGGGTCTATTAAAACTTTCACCAAGAAAATTCCCTTAATATGTTTCCGATTGACTCTCCTCAAAAAGTATAAAAGATTTCTAAGTAGCTTTAATGAAATTGGACTAAACTGACCTAAATATATTAGTAAAACTTCAATTTCCTAAGACCTCAAAGTAAAATGTGGATCATTTGTATCGTGCACTAAATAATATAATAATATAAAGAAGTAATTTAACGGGTAAAAAGGTTTCTTAATCTTTTTTATTACAGTTAACTTTCATCAAAGTTTATGACACAGTAATTTATTTTTAAATTAGAAAATAATATTTTATATAGGTTTTTTTTTAATTTAGATAAAAAGATTCATTTATTTTGCAAATGAAAAATATATCTATATATATTAAAATGAAGATTGCACTCATAAACTGAAATTATTTGTTTTTTATTTACTATTTTTTACAGATTCTCTTAGAATTCTCAGATTTACGATTATCCTCTAACCTATGGAGAAAATGACTTATTTTGTTGCTTCTTTATAGTTCAATTAAAACCTTCAAATCACGAATATAAACTAAGCCGCTAATATAAATATCATAAAGCCACCCAAACCAATAACATAACACCAATACCGACCATCGAACTCAACAACACAAACACACACACAAAACCCACACGAAGCCTTTTCTTACAACAAACGTACACCCAAAAACGGCAGAATCGGGGCAAAAACCCAACAGACCGCGTATATTAATTTCCTTTTGTGTTGCAGCTGCAGCCTGCAACTGGCGCAAAGTTACCATTGCGGGGCTAATATTGCGCGAAAGACGTCTCGCCTCGCAACTCGGTTAATCTGCAAGCCCTGAAGGTGAGTTTCAGCTGAAAATTACTTTCGCGGCCTTTGTTGCTGCCGCAGGTACGTGCCGAAATGCTCAAGTTGCCGCGCTTATTCACCGGCGACAATCGCCTTTATTTGTAACTTTCACGAGCTTTTGTGGGTTAGGTAGTAGTAGTAGTAGTAGTAGAAGAAGTGGCAGTATGTGTGTGTGGTATAGGTTCATCAGAAATTAGAATGTTTAGTTTGGAAGTGTGTGTTGCTTTAGTGTTTCATTCAGTTGCAATTTGTGTAGAAGTTTTGATGGTTTTGATTCAATTTGTTCCGTCTAAATGTCCGCGTTACAAATTTAACAACGCAAAGCAGTAGAAGTTTATTGTAAACAAAAGGAACATAGAAAAATAGTGATTTAATTCAAATATCTAATTAATCAACAAATTCAAATTTAATTATTCACCATATAAATTTCATTGGGTACGGCGAAGGAAAAAATAAATGCGGTTTTTTTTAATAAGTAACGGGAAGAATAAAAGGCGTTATTTTGTATTAAAAATTCTTTTGAATACGGCGTGAATGGGATTTAGCTTTAACTGGCCGTTTTCTTGGGTAAGATTTACAGCCGATATTATCTCAAATTATTATCTGCCTTTTGCGAAAGAAGATGCGCCTAAGGAAAAGTTTAATGATTTTATTTAGAACTTGAATAACGTAATTTAAGAACGTTTCATTTATATTTACCGAAACTTTATGGACGAAATAGTATGATTGTTAATATGTTTAAGAATTAAAATTATCACGTAAAGTCACTCTCTTTATTTGTGTTTTTAATCAATTGATTTTAAATATATAATATTTATTTTTGTAGTTGAATTAATGCTAATTTTTTAAAACTACATAAAAAGTGAAATAAACGAAAAAATATAACGAATGTAACTGCTTTATAAAATAATTCGTGTTTCTTTTAATAAAGTATGAGAAAAGAATTGTCGACCAAAAAAATGCGAGTGTGCGTACGTGAAAGCACATATGCGAAGACTATTTTTGTTCTAGGATTTCAATTTCTAGCCCGGACTGGACGGGATTTCCAAATCCGGTGGTCTCCAAAGAATTTCTTATGTGTCTGTGGAATGGGATTAGGTCATGGTGACATTCCTAAGCAAATCCATTGAAACGTGAATATGCAATTGACGTACCGCAAGGGGTAGAGGATTATGTACGTACATGTATAACGTTATGTCGTGCAGATGACAGCGATGGATGACGGAGTAAGAATTCGTGCTATGTAATTTCCGATACCATTGTACATATTAAAATACGCTAAAGAAAGCGATATTTTTTCTTCCGAGAAAAATACAAACGTGATGCTTTCACACTGCGCGTTTTTGCAAATCAACACATGTGAATGCTTTCAGAATCTACGCTTTTCGAAGAAGCGACAATTTTTATCACAATAAAGATTTCCAATTAAAATGTTGAAAAAATTAAAAGATTTTTTACGCATGTGACATTGCAAATTCTTTCGAACTGTTGGAATAATTTTTAAATTTTCTTCGCGTTAAATTCGGTCGAACGCACGCAAATCTAATTGTCTTAACCGACCGCAACATGACTGCCAGTTTGCTTAACCGAACGCTGTGTGATCAAAATTAAACGTAGCACAAAATTATTCCGAGTCGGTTCTTCTCACCATCGACTTTGATGCGGTAAATTTGAGCGTACAAAGAAAATGGAAGAGAGGAGAATTAAAGTGAAAGCGATCCACAAGTAAAAAGCGGTCTGAAAGTGAAGGATGCGCCAGCCGCCCAGAGCCATTTTTTTCCACCCTTATTCCCGAATATACGAAATCTATTTCTATAATTGGAATTAGCGGGCGTTTCGAAAACAAAAGCGGCGTCTTTCCTGTCTTCGAGTAGCAATTCCAAACTTTTAATTAAATGTTTTATTTGAGAAGTTAAGCGCTGAATCTTCAGCAGAGCGAGCCTCCTACCCGTGACCGTAACTGAACACCTTCGGGGGGCTGAAAACTGCAGTTAAATAAAATAAACGGCGGCGACCGTTGAAATTGAGTCCGAAAACTTTGTCCAATTATTTTCTTCGATTGCCACTAGATTGAATCCTATTCCCGGTACATTAGCCGTTATACAACCGACCCTAACCCTACCGACCCCTACACTATTGCCTCTATATTTATTCGAAGCCGTTCGTCCGTATTCTCGAGAGCTTTATTTGCGCAAATATTCGCGCATTTACCGTTAAGCGTTTGATAGATACAATTTAGAAGTAGCCGAACGTTTTCTGCCTACGCGTTCATCGAACTTAATGTGGCGAAACGAGATTTATATAAAAAAGCGAAGTGCAAACTATAAATAAATATCGGGTCATGTAGAAGGTAGAACTCTTTCGAATTTTCTATAATAAACGTTTTGCAAGGACAAAAATAATATATTCTAAGTAAATAAAACTTTTTCAAAATATAAATTCACGTAGAATTTTTTAAAAAATTTTGTGAAATAAATAAATAGAATAGTTTTTATGATTTCTGTGTAATATATTTTTTATTATCTTTGAAAAAGTGCAGAAAGTTTTCACTACAAAGGCAACTGGAAGAATCATTTGAGCGTAATAGAAAACGTTCGCCGTATATTTATTGAACGAGCAAAGTGATCAAACAACGTATTTTGTTCACAGAATGCAAACCAATACAAAAAGAAAATATTTTCCAATATCAAATCCCTACAAACTGAAACACCATACACTAAATAGCAAACTTTGCATTGCACAAGCGCCGATAACGACCCGAAGCATAGTCGACGCGACTGAATTTCAACACTAAAGCCTTTCAGTGTACCATTTAAGCAGTAACCAACTTCACAATTCTGCGGACCACAAAGAGCGATTTATTAACGATCTCTCGATAATAATTCCGAAGCGCGCAGACACGGACGAACTTCGATTTGGCTTTTGTCCGATTTATGAGCCCATAGAATAATTACCTTTCGAGTTCCGCTCTGTAGGGCATTTTTGACCTACATACTTGATCCAGGATCGAGAATTAATCATCGTGGGCGTCACTTGGTCGCATGAGTACGTGGTTAATTAATAGTTCCGAAGTGTCCATAGTATTATCCCTTGTTGTAATCCAGACAGGATCCCGGGTTGTGTATACAAATGGACGCTATAATCCGATACATTGTGTATGATAATATTTTCAAATTGATGATCAATAAACGCGGAGGATGTGAGTGTGGGTGTTTAGAATTTTGTAATACGAAGGAATATTGAGTGAATTTTGTTCTTGTTATTAATGCACGTTTATCGGATGCTGCGTAAATTGAATGAAGGGTTCTTCGTAACTTTTCGCGAAGTAATCGAGCTTTTAGTATAATACCTTTCGAACGCTGTGAAATTTTGTTTGCATGAATATTTAAAATACTGATTATGTACAGGTTCAAAAGTTGTTATTTGGTTGAAACTTGATATGATTTAAATTTTTGTTTTTGTAAAACTTATTCATGTTATAAAATGAATAAATATTGTCTTAATAAACTACGAAACAAAAACATTTTGTATTAAAAAAGATCATTTTGGATAAAAAAACATTCATGTCATACGGAAAAATAAAAAATGAACTAAGCAAAGCAGTTTTAAAACACTTTTAAAATAATAACCAAACGAAGATATAAAATAATATTATAATTAAAAAATATTCACTATTATAAATTAATGAAAACAGAAATATTTCAGCCTAAAATAATAAACAAATTTAATAAAACAATTCCCAAATGCAATCGAAAATTTCAAACGCCAGGTACGAAAATAGCAAATGAACTGCGAGCGAACTCAAATTCAATTACTTTAATTATAAATAGCGAAAAAAAATAAAAATTTCAACATTTATACATGGGCCCGACGTTGAAAATTTCCCTAGAATTATTCCAGTCTAAAAACGGCAGATGTTCAACGGACATAAACACTGGTCAACAACTGACCCCTTTTACCGACGAAAGCCCGTTTCATATTTCGAAAGGTGGTTTACGTACCTGCTCGAAATAAGCACACACACCGCAAACTTTGTCTCACACAACACGAGGGTCTGTTTTCATATTTTCCCAAAAAATAATAAATAAAATACGGATGAACGATTAATTTAGTTTTATACTCTGTACTTGTAAAAGTTTCGATACTTAATTATAATAATACAATTCGTGGATTAAAAAAAGTGTTAATAAATAATGCATTTAAAGTAATCCTGTTATGAAAGATGACTCTTTTTGGCTGGTTTTTCAAGAAAATGTACATTGTTTCTTCCTTGTTATCGTTCTCGGGAAAAATGTATTTTTAACTTGTGTGAATTTCTAAGCTTGCACAACACAGATTGTTCTCGTTGTTGGGCACTTAGCGAGTTCCATTACTAGGTAGGTAATAGTTCGGGACGAATGGAGACTCTTGAACGCCAGTTAAACGAGCTCTAACCGTGCTGCTTACCGTTCAAGATAAGAATTAAGTTTGTGTTTGAATGTTACAATATAACTACTATTTGCTTTGGACGGTCGACAGAAAATATTGTTTCACATCCATAAATTGACAGTTCAAATTATACTTTATTGTTTTAGGGACTTTTTTCGGACGATTTATTTTCAGTGCACTTTTTCATTCAATTTAGTTTTAAATTGAATTTCACGAGTATCAAAATTTTGATGGATACTTTTTTCATAAAAAAAATTCATATACATATTTTTATTGCATTTACTTCAATTTATTAAAAACAGAAGCATATTCCACATTGAATTTTAAAATTTATCGAAAAACAAATTGAATTTTTTCTATGCTCAATACAGATAAAATAAATCATTTCTATACTTTGTGCGCTAGAGACAGAACAACACAAAAAAGCAATGTAAACAATTTTATTCTCTTCACCTGAAATAACTAGGTAGTTGTAATTAAAGATAACTAACTTAACGAGTTTAAAACGTGTTTTACAACGTAAAAAGAGAAAAAAATGAAATTCGCGAGCCATAAAATTCTCGCAACAAAATATCTTCTACCTTAGTACACATTGTACTTAAAATACTCTTTGTACGTTATGATCTTCTGCAAAAGCGAAAACTAATTCATAAAGATGACTCAACGAAAACTTAATTAGCAACAGTGAATTGATTGTGCGTTTGCCTTTGTCTTTTATACGATCAAATGAGTGAAATCAGAGGAAAATCAGCATGTCATGCGTATAAGTCGAATATTCTTAGTGGTACGTTTATGAAAGCTGGTAATTGAGACTTAATTAAATGATTGAATCGACCCGCGAGAATTTCAACGAAGAGTCGAGAATTTCCCGTTTATGACACAACAGTAAATTAAATCCCGTACCAATTAAGTCCTCGGTTTATTGCGTCGAAATTTGAATATTTACTTCCGGGAAATTTTTTCTAAAGTTTACCGGAAGTTTGAGATTTTATTCGATGTTATTATATAATTCGATTAGAATGTATTCGTACCGGATCGTCAAGGATATTCAGAAAAGTTAAACGAAAACTCTGGATCGTGGCTTGATGTTGGGAAAAAGTCGTAAAATATTCATTAAGATCTGCTTCGTTTCTATTTAAGTACATAATCGAATGAACGACGCTTAAGTTGTTTGCCTCGTTTGAATAATATATTTCATCAGATAAACGTTTGCTTTCATAATTTTGTTTTCTTATCTATATTTAAATGAGGTATTTCAAATTCTTGAATAATTAAGAATTTCTTCATTTATGTGAAACGTGAAATAATATTTGTTATCTAAAATAAATGTACAGCTTCAGTTAATCTTTTAGGATTTCGATAGCGTATTCAATATTAATTCGGGCATGATTTTTCATATACATTTTTATTTTCGCAAAAGTAAATCGAGCGAAAATACACTGCAAGCTTCCGCTTCTGTCCAAAGCACTCGACCAGAAAAGCGTAGTCTAACCGATAAAGCAAAAATAACTAATTAAAGAGCTGGCGCTGACTGTGAAAAATGTTCGAAAGCCGAGATTACTACCACCCACAAAAAATACTCAACGGTCCTTTACACTCGATTCATCCTACGTCCGGAAAAGCCGAAGTGTTAAACTATCGCACCCAGTGACCTTAAACGCGCAATCTCAGACGAATTTAAATTCAGCGAATGTAAACACGTACATAATGGACGAAGATTATTCAAAAGTGACACACTCGAACAATTAGTAGCTTTGAATATTTAACGGAACCTCTCCTCGGCCGTTTCTAATGGACGATTAACGTGCCGATAATTTATTTAACAAACTGAATTTATTTCTGTACTATTACAAGATACTAGCAAAAATCGTTAAGGCTTTCTTTCTTTGTCGTATAAATTAACCATCAATCCGGACGTTGCGTGTGTAAGGGCCGACATCTCAGTAATTGAGCGCTCGCGATCCGCTCGTAAAGATGGGACAAAGGACCGCGAAAATTGTTTATGCCTCATAAAATTGATAAATAAGGATTGTTATGGTGTCAACGCAACGCGTTCCCCATAAAAATGAGATATTTTTTTCGTAATAAAGCCTCATTTTTAAATGTGTGTTTTTTATTTGGAAGTCGTCTCTCGTCGAAGCTCGCACTCCGCAACCCCACCCGTGACTATACACGCATACGTATCTTTCACTATAAACACTGTCATTTTCAGCAAAACCGTTATTTATTTCACTTTGACAACAATGTTGTTCACGTATATTTATATTTTTTTTTAGTGCGATTGCGCATTTTCCGCCGTTTCGGACATGAAACGTGCCTATCCGTCAGACGGACGGGTGTTCGTTATAACGGCGAAAATGTATCAAAGACACTTAAAAAAAAGTTATATAAACAATGATCATTTGTTACGATATAACATAAACTTTTCACGTGAAATTGTATTTTTCATGAAAATAAACATTTGGATCATTGATAAAAATAATAAATTGCTTCCAAAAAAATAAATATACAATAGATATAAAATAACGAAGATAAATTTCCAACGAATCACCTAGATATCTATGAATGAACGACAAATTCAATATATATATAATTCTAAGATACACCACTATTGTTTTGAGAAATTATCCCAAACCAACAGCACGATCAATCTACAGAACCTCAAGTTTCAATAATGATTTATATGGCAATTTATACATACACTGATTCGAAATGTAAACGAGTAACCGCAAGGAGAACCTATGCAATTACGATAATATAGTCGAAAGCTTAACGGTGAAATCAAGCGAAATTCCTTCTATGTTTATTGTTTGTGGAAACCCTCGTTAGGTCGCCTCTGACTAGACATAATCATTTTATTCCGGCGACAATTTCCTCTCACCTTTAGGACAAATAGTTCAGTTAGAGCTTAATTTTCGAAACCACCACCGTTTATCTTTTTTTCCCGGCTTTTTATCTTCACGGAAATAATTATGCAAGCTTCCTACTGCGCTGTGAAAAATGTTTTGCTTAGCTACTCGTTTTTTTCGAGTGTACGATGAGGCGTACGTGAATATGTCGAGGTTTGTTTGTCGAGCGTTGTACTTTTACATTAGGCTTAATGACACGGTGCGGCGTAAGCTGAAGTCATTTGAGCTTACGCGTTTTTCGACAGAGTCAAAAAAAATCCATACCAAAACGCGCGTATGTACGTCGAAAATAAAATAAAAAATGAAGTAAAATAAAGAGCTTTGCTTAATCTGAAACACGCATTTCTACTTTATATTCGAAGCGTTAGTATATAATTCAGCTTTCGGTAGCGTTGTTGTTGTTGCTTTATTTTATTCTATTTTTCCCCGTTTTCGTTTCGCTCCAAATTGTGAATAATATAAAAAAAGTAACCAAGATCAACTCGACCGTTTTAGAAATGTGTACCGATTATTGAATTTTTTTTTTTGGGAAAAATAATTGTATTTTATTTATGGAAACTAACAACGCATTTTATCTACGATTCACTAACGTAAAATCAATTGAATGAAAAATAATTTAATCACTACGTAATTTATTGGAAAATTTAAAATTGCTAACTTTAATATGGTCAACTTATTAATTTACAATAGAATAAAGAAATATAACAACTCATTAGTGAAGCACTTGTCTCTGAAATATAATGTTTATGAATATAATAATCAAAATATTTAGATATTTCATCATTTTATTTCAGTGTTATATGTTATTATTCCATAAAAATTTATACAACCAACACAATAGTATTGGAAAAATACACTTGCATGAATATTTACAATAAATATCCAGTTGCTATAGAAAAAATACTGAAATAGTAAACCCTCGACTGATTCCATAGAAAAGTTTGCACATTCAAATGATTATTGTGACTAGAATGAAGTCCGTGATAGATTCCAGAGGCGGAAAACGCGTTATTGCAGATATTGAAAGGGGAAAAACGGGACGACGTTTTCCCGGAAGGCGTTTGTGCATAGTCCAGTTTTCCCGGCCACTGGTTCAGGGTTGATTTCCCGCGGGAATTCTGCCACTGGTAGACCAACATTTATCTTTTTATTTTTTGTTATCATGCATAGTGTACGTGCACTCGATTTACGTTTCGGAAAAATCTCATAAATCACGGAATGGTGTTTATTATATACGTTGTGGTTTCGATATAGTCGAGAACGCTAAATAGAGAAAATCGTTACACCTTTTTGATATGAATTGTGTCAGGAATTGGTAATTGTATTGCAAATTTGGCCTGTGGCAAAACAATTGAGTGATTTGAAATATGGTATTGAAGTAGTAAGCATGAAAATGTGAAATTCCTATAAAAAACGAAAATATTCATGAAAGGAGAAAAAAATTTAAAAATAGAACAAAATAAATATTATATAACTATGTATCTTATTATATATTATTCCAAAACATTATATTCCTGGGAAATTATAAAATAAAATGTTTCATATTCGAAGGATCGTTTTGTTATGAAAATGGAATGTATTGATATGATAAAAAATAAATATATATCGAAAATTTTTGTTGAATTGAAAAAAAATATTTTCATTTTCATGTTATTATATTAGATTTTTTTTTGTGAAAATGAGATGTATCAATACCGAGAATATTATGTTTTTTTTTTATGAGAAAGCTCTAGAAACATAATTCCTTCTATATATAAAAAGCTTTTTTTCGATGAGATATCTTGAAAAAGTTATTAGGCAAACTCTGAAATTGGAAATACAAACCGAAAAAAATAATTGAAGTTCACTTTTTTTACAGTATGTAGGTAAGTTATAAATAATCTGACAACGAATATTTTATAATGAATTTATGTAAAAATAAAACATTAATAAAATAATAAACAAAATGGTTTTTAATTTACTATTAACTAACATTACACAACATTGGTAAATTACAATGCTATTATTTTTTATGACAAAAATACAATTAATTGATATATAAAACCACGTAAAACACCATTATTATATTCCAAAATACAAGCGAACAGTAAACTAGTTCAATTGAATCAGATTTTACACAGCACAAAAATTCCCAAGAATCAAATATTTAATATGAGAAACACGTATTCATACAGAACTATCATACACTGAAACAGTAAACGAATCGAAACGAGCATCGCACAAAAGCAAACAGGAATCAAACAAAAGCAAAAAAAAAACACACACACACAATTCATGCATAGAATTTCCACGTTACGTCTGAATTCATATAAAACGGCGCGAACTGTTAGAAAATAGTGGCGCGAAAGCACCGGCTGCGAACACATTTCAGCAAAAACGTACACTGTGCTTCGCGGCAAGAAATACTCGAATTTTTTCCCTCACGCGACTTTCGCGTACTACCTCCGGCTCGTTTTATTTATGTGTACTCATGTATGTGGGGAAAATGCATTATGCTCTCGAGTTGCATGCCGCTCTTGGACCCGCTCCCCGCCCCCCCCGTCCATGTACGGTTTTGACTGTGCGAGGATTTTCGAAAAGCGTAGTGAGCGCCGCATAATGAAAATAAATTGTGAGACTTGATTAAAATAAAAATTAAACGTCTGCGTGGCCAGTCGGGTTGGTTTTTGTATTGTTGATTGTTGTGCATTCGTGAATGCGATGCATAATAGTTCGTTAGTATTGAAATATTCATTTTGCGGAATTTAAATAGAAAGAAAAAGGTTTGAGTTAGTGAATTTGATGATTAGCGGTATGTAGTGAAATAACTTTTGCTTTATCACGAACAAAAGTTTTTTATAATTAGGGGGACCATTACTGATGGACCGGTAAATGACCAAAATAATAGATCGGTAATTTTCTGGTAAATATTTAATTTTTATTAGTGAAGAATTTTTTTCGTGATTCGATTATTTTTGAAAAATATTGTTTTTTTTTTGGGAAAATTTTTTTGAACAAATCTTGAGTTGAATACACGTTTTTTCTGGTTTTTTGTTATTTTTTTCCGATATTTATACAAAATTTAATTTACTGATAAATCAGAAATTAGTAAAAAATCATAGGATTAACAGTAAATTTGGACTCTAATTATAACATCACAAATAAGAAAATCCTGTTGATTATTTTAAAATCCTTTTCCAATAATTAACAAATTGGTAATGAAACATTTTCCAGTAATAAATAAATTCTTTGCTAATAAATATTTACTCATAAATCTATATTATAATATAAATTCCTCGATTTTTAAACCATCATATTTCATTTTTAAAATTTGGAATCGAGATAAACTCGAATAAAAAAAAATGACAATTTGAATAAAAATATGCATAAACACAATTTTCCACATGTTTTCAGAGATTTATTTAAGAACTAATTCCAGCATAACCTAATTTGTAAAACACACATTTAGCGGAACAATGGAATACGAAAAAACAACCCTTACATACACATGTCCGGGATGCAAAGAAATCGCCCGAAGAATGGGCGCGTAATCACAATATGTTGCTTGTAATTTTGCGTGATACGATATTGTGATGTTGTTTTCGGGCGTGTCAAAAGGGACCTTTCCATTATGTTCGCGGAAACCTTTGAAACAAAGCCATATTATGCGAGGGTGTCGTCCTTACGAGCGTTTTCGCCACCTTCGTGTACAAGCAGTAATTAATATTTATAGAACGTTTCCCGAGCGTCACAAGTCGGATAAAAGAAACGCCAATATCGTTTACATGAACGTAAAGTTTAACGACGCGGCTATACATAATTAATGGCGACGCTGAAGCAGTTTCGTATTTTATTTATGACTGCGGATAATAAAGCTTAAGTGCATTATTATAAATGTTGAGAATCGAGCAATTTTTCAAAAGTTTCCTCCGGTTGCAATTACTGCTGCGACAAGGGTTTTCACTTTAGAATGTGCACTACATGGGGAGTGAAACAAGGGAATTACACACGTTGCATTTTTAACTGTGTACATTTCGCAAATAGAATATTAGTAAATTTTACACGAAATTTTTATTACACAAATATTCAATTAGTCATAAATATATAATTTTTTTATGAAAAGATAACTGTCGTGATTGTCAAGAATGCGAGTTGAAAAAGTATTTTTTCCCTTTTGAAATATGAATACGCCACACAATGGTGCCCTTGCGAAAAACCTCAGATGCGCTTTATATAAGAAAAAAAAAGTAACGGAGGCTTTATACCCTGTTTATGAATAAATATGAAGAGAAAATCTTGAAATCGCACCCGAGTGATGTTTAGGAGTTTCCAAAAAAAAAGCCACAACAACACGAATTCGTAGAAATCGTCTTGCTGAATAGCGCCTGAAAACATTAGACCATACTCTAAGCGTGAAAGTAAACATCACGCGATTCATTCTCACCAATTTGCATTCAAACATTTTCTCTTTTACATCGTCATACGCTATCATTACGAAATTCCCACATCGATAATCCCTACACATTTTCAACGAATATCTACATTTTAGTAATCAAACCTTTCACCTGTATAAAGATTCGATATCGAAACACTCACAAACGTTCCACTCATATCGAAAAACACTCGAATTACCAGCAACAACCCTTCCACTCGAGCGCCCCGTCCGAATTTCGCACCAGGTCAAAGTGTCGCATTCCATTAGTGAGAAACACGCGTCCGACCCACATACCCGACGCGACACATAATAAGTGTTCAATGTCTGAACGCTGAAATATACGTCCTCGAGGATGTTTTATGATCCACTCGAAATCAGGTGTGAACATTGTGCGGGAGTGACGTAGGGCGTGCGTCTACGCCCTGACGTGGGTCACTCGTCATACTTTCGCCATGCCCTGTGATGGGCGTAGTTGGTGATGGGTATGGTATGGTGGGGTGTGTCCTCAGGAAACGCTATAGAAATGTGTCTAAATTAATGTTAAACATGAGATTGATGAGATTTGTGTGTGCTTTCGTGCGCGAGCGGTGCTTGCGATGTATGATTTGGTATGTATGGGTTTTTTTTTTATCAAAGTGTTCCGTTCGATTGGAATGGTTTGAAATGGGTTTTTCGAGTGGAATATTTCTAGGTATTAATTAGATTTTTTCTTTAAAAGATTGGCCTTTGAAAATAACTCAATGACCCAATTTCTATTGTATACAATCGAGAGATGAAATATATTGCGAATGTTCAAAACTTTGATATTTTTGTGAAAATAAAAACAAGAATATTTTTAAACAAAAATTAATGGTTAATATTTTAAAATATTGACAATGTACAATAATGGTTATATTATAAATCGATTTATTGAGTTTTTTGAACCTGTCACTAAGCGGATGTTTAAAAATCTGTTATTTAAATAAGAATCATGACACTTTGAAGCTATGAATTATTGCTGGTATTACTTGAACATAAGTTTCAAGTTTACAAGTTCTTTATCAAGTTTACGAAGATTCAAATCTTCCTGTGGAAATAACGAAGAAAATGCTATCGAAAATATTCATATCGAAGAAAACTCGTATATTTTAATGTCAAAGCGAATTATTTTTAATGTGAGTTTATTTTAAGAAAACTCACGTGAAATAGTATTTTTATTTCCGGTGATTCCTAGTACATTTCGCTAAAAGGGTAGAAGCTATTGAGGATGTCCTGCAAACATATCGATGGCTGTCCTTTGTGTGTAAAAGCGCTGTCGAAGAGCATAATTTAAGCAAATTTTCTTTTTAGCCTATAAAAGAGTGTATATTCGGAAACGAGGCGATTTTCCATGCAAACGGTCGAATAAAGGAAAACATTCGGCTTATTTATAAGGATCGTTTTATCGTTCATATTTACAGCGCGCCGTTTAATATTTTCCCCGGCGAATTCGTTTAACATCTCCGCGCGAAAATTGGAATTTCACACTATTTACACGCGCCGAAAGCAATCTTTCATTTTTTCGCAGTCAAATACTCGAAAAATTTCCCTAGCACTTTTAAAACATTCAATCTGAATATTCATCGAGCTATTATTCCGACGTGTATACGTACGTGGAGTTATCATGAATATGCAACAAGTTCGACTATGGGGACGTGTTCGTCTACCATTGTCTATGGTGAGTGCGTTAATAATAATATACCTATTATTATATAATCAGAATACAAATGTAAATAGATAGACAGACAGACGTACGAGGCTATATGGGGGTCTCAGAACGGTTTCTCCGCTGCTCGTGTATGGAAATGGTGTAAACGTGTAGCTGCTTGTTACTGGTTCGATTTAACGGTTTGATTTCGGTCGGCAACTTGTTAACCGATCGACTGGGCAAACACGATTGTTCGATTAGACATGGAACTCTAGATCGTCAATTGTCTATTTGGGATGTGAACTAAGTGATCATGCAGCAATTATTCAAGGGATGCTATTTTAAAATGCAATGTATCTAGTGTCAAAACATTACATTTCAAGTGTACGGTTTCATTTTAAGATGATTGGCATGAAAATAAAATCGATTGTAAATGTATTTTATGGAAAATTTCAAAGTTGCTGCACTTTACTACTTTCCCCTCTAAAGAAATATGATTCTTCGAAAGATAACATTTTCTATGACCGTCATATTTCATTGAATCGAAAATAAATTTTTAATATTTCAGTATAAGAAAAGAAAACAATTTATAAATCAAAAATATAAAAATGGTTGCAAGGTCAAACTTTCTTTATTTTTTTATAAAATGAATTGATATTTTAACTTTTTTATTTTGTACGTAAACTTGAAATTTAAAAATTGATTAAGTTCACTGTCAATCAGTCCGATCACAGATATTCGCACATCTCTAGCTCGCATTCAAAAGACGGCAGTAAATCAATTTAGATCCTTGAATAGATATGAATTTCAACGCAAAAGTGGAAAACGATGTTTGACCCCTTGCGGATGACGAGTCAGCGAAACCTAGCCGCCGGGTCAAACGAATCGAAAATCTAACGCTGGTGTAAGAAAAACTTTGAATATAAATGCGGAAGTATTTCGGGAACGTTTTCACGTAGAAATTGAATGATCTTAGCCATTTTGTTTCCGCCGTTGTGTGCTTCTTAGTAATTATCGTCTCGGTCGTAAAGTGTGAGCGATCGAGTTTTATCTGCAGCGAGTCGTGGCGAATGTCGTCGCAAAGTTTTGCATCGTAAACTTTTCCTGCAAACTCTAGCTTCAAAAGAGGGTCAGGTACTTCTTTTCCCGGCTTTCCGACGTGCAAAATAAGGCAAAAGGGCACGAGCACGTGAAACTTGCTGAAGTTCTCGTCGATCGAAACGTTTACCTCTGGAATTTGTCCCGCCAAACGAACGGTTTGCGAATTTTACACTAGCAAGAATCTGTCCGCAAAACTAATATCATTTACACATTTATATGATATACATTTTTTATTTATATTTAATAAAAAATAGTAATATATTTTAAGGAGAAAAAAAACCATTTTCACCGCAGCTAAACAAAGAAAAACAACACTCTCATTTCATTGCAAAGAAATCTTCACATAAACGAAACGGGCCCTGAAACTAAGAAGCACAAGTCGAAACGAAACAATTCGCACAAATGGGCAATCAATCCTTGCTAGCTAACCAGTCGGATAGTTGCCTTAATCTTCGACATCGAACTTTATAAATTCGTTACAAGCACAACGAAAGGGCTCCATAGGGTGGGCGATCTGTCGGGTGAGGATTTCGCGAAATTGAAAACACCGCACTGAATGCAAATGAAGGCGCCAATTATTCAATTCATACACCCTGGGCGGGCATCCGATAAACGTTCCTAAGAACAAAGCGCTTAATCAGCGTCATACAGCGAATTTTGAATCGGAATTTATGTACCGCGATTTCGACTAGACTCTAAAAATAAGATATATAAAATAAATCCAAAATCACAAAAGAAACGATTATTTTATATTCAAAAATTATCAAAAAAATTCCCGGATAAAATTAAAACAATTCAGAGTCCCGTTTTTCGATTCGCTCCGATAGTTTCACGTGGCCGGGTTCAATTAGCCGTTTTGGATTGTTTCATTCGGGGAGCACAGAGGAGCGGCTCGAATGCAAATCCGCCTATGCCGATTCCGAAATCGGCAAGAATATCTCGCGGTACGATAATCGTTTTCAGCATCTATGGGATGAGCCGATCGTGGAAGAAGCTCCGCGCTCGTTAAGCAGGAAATTGGGGTCGTTTCGGGGACGGCTAATTGTAGCCGTGGAGTGGGCTCGCTTTGATAATTTCAATCTGTTGTACGATTAGTGTGATTGCGCGGGAAAGGGTGACGTTTAATTTTATGTATATAATCGGTTGAAGGGTGCTGTAAATTTGGGTGGTCTCGTTTTTTTTTTTTTATATTCGAAAATATTTTGTAAGATGAATTTTTGTCAATTATTTTGAATGGAATAATTGTATGTTTTTTTAATATAATTTTTAATGCAAGAAAAGCCTTTTTGATGCCATCGAAATTTTGAATATTTTACTATATCATGTATGCTTATTATATAGTGATAAGGAGTACACGTAGTTATTAAAAAGTTTGAATAATGAAAACCATTAATTGCCAAACACTTTCAGGTATACGATCAAATCCAATTACTGACTGAATCACAGGGAGCGATGATAATCATAATTCTATAATACTTCATTTTAAATTATACGTTATATAAGTTAATTATAAAATTATAGTGCTATTAACTAGAAACAGAGATTTTATGAATTAAAATTCCTCGATTTCAGCCCTGGAAATTTATAAGCGGAAAACTTTCGAACACATTCATCACTCACTGACGATGTACTCAAAACATCGACAACAGCATGCAAAAGCTTTAAAACAAAAAGAATCATCCTTCGAGACTATAGTTTTCAGACACGACTCCAGGGCCGAACCGGAATCATAAAACACCACAGTTACGCGACGGTTATGAGGGTTAACCGCAATAACAAACGCCGTCGTTTTCGCGCCCCGCGCCACTCTTTACGACATCTCATATTCAAAGGTCGACTTTTGACCGAAAAACGTACGTTTCCGAATTGCGATTTTTTTTCACATCGGTTAAGCATTGCTCTCGATGTAGATGGATGGAAAAAAGTGCGTCTCGATGTCCGAAAATAATTCTGCTAAGTGAAGTGGCGTGCTTTTTAACTCTCACCCGCTCTCGATAAAATGTTAAAGCGGTTGTATGGCTTTTTTATAGGTAAGCCCTGAGAGGCCTTTCCTCTTAAGGGGATATTCGCGAGATATGCGTAACGATTTTTTTTATGAACGCTTCATATAATAAAGGTGTGTGTGCAAAGATCTCGTCTATAAAAAATACAAGTCATTACGCGTATCGATTTCGTATTATCCGGTAACGCTGTTTACGAGGACGCATTTAAATTTTATTTTACGCTTTCGCCCGGCTTTTTTTATTTCGTATTTTTCAGGCGGTCGGAACGAGTTCAGCCCCTTTATAAAGATTCTTTTAGACGTCCGCCGATGTCGATAATGTCACGATTTTTTTCTCGGTTCAAATTTGCGATTTTTTTCATCGGCGCGCGCTTTTCATTCGATAAAGAGTTTATACTTGGGTATAAAAATCGCGACGGGGTAAACTCGCGCAATCACGATAACGGCAATCTCCTATTGCAAGAATATCGTTTTTTTTTCTTCGAGAAACACGCGCATAAAGAGGATTCGCCTCTCGCTTTTATTTTATTTTATTTCGAAAATGGCCTGTTTTCCGTGTTCGTATTATTTACCTAACGGACGAGTGCGTGGTTTCAGTTCCGCATAATTTTTTTCTCTCGAGCAATAATGGAAGTGAAAGCTTTCTCTCCTCACCTGACGGTTCGGCGAAAGGCTTTCTTCGCGACCATCAATCACGTCAAATAGATAACGTGCGCTGAGAACAATACGTCGAAAGCTTCTTTCATTATCGGATTTGCATATCACCGAGACTATACCGCGGCTCGATTTTCGTGTGGGATGTACGAGACATATGAAAAAATAGTCGGAGATATTTTCCCAAGTGGATTTGTTAACCTTTACATCTTAGAGAAATCGAAAATTTGACTTTTGACATATAAGCCGTTTCCAAAATTTGACTAAGCTCGCATTTTATACCTTTTCATTGAAACAGATAAAAGAAAATAACTTTGTCGTACTTCTGCAGAGCAAAGTCACAAAATTTTAGTATTTAAGTTCAACAAACGTTACAAAAGAAAACTTTTCATTTTGAAACTAAGTAATTAGAAAACAATTTTCATAGTTTCAAAAGAAAAACTCTAACACTGAAACGGTATATATCAAAATAAAAATTTTAATCCAGTTAATAACATTTTATTGATTTGACAAAGTTGAATAGAGGAAATGTTTTTATATTTATAATAAAAGACTATTCAAGATTTAAATCTTTCCTGAACTACATCAAGCGCTTAAATTTTAATCTCTAATTAAAACATTCGCGTCATACGATAACGTTGTTCTCTCAACACCGTAATCACTAAATTATAATAAACCTGCGTACATTATTTTTAATAACGTGTTGTGAGACATGCAGGCTTTGAATAAAAGAGAATATTCTTTTCACGCGAGAAACAAGAGTATTCTATTTAATACGTTGTTGAAACGAGCGCTTATTTAGCTTATAAGCGAAAGGATGTTGAAGGCCGAAGGGGAAGAAAAAGAAGCTCGGACCAGATGTCGAGCTCTTCATGTTGTGAGTAGCGAAAAGTGCAAAGCACCAAAGTCGTATTCGTGTCTTTGTTTGTCATTTGGTGGAAAAATGTACGCCGGAGTAGTTGTTCCTTCACTTTTACAAGCAAAAAAGTAAAAGCAAGCCTGAAGGGAGCCACTTTCTAAACGTTTTCCCTCGCGAACTACGGAGATTACGTTTTTATCCTTCATGAAATTGTGAAGCAATTTACGTAGAATTTAGTCACTAATTAAATTGAAATGTGTATTTTTTAATTTTTAATTTCCACTTTGGCGACCGATGGCATTTTGTTAAAAGCCACCGTAAAATTCTTATAAGTTATTCAGTAGTATTTTAACCCATTCCATGAAGAAACTTTTGAAAAACTTGAAACAAAAATGATTATAAGTTCTCGAGTAAGTCGCTTTGTGTTTTTTTTTTGTCCAGTAATAACACAATTTATTGAAGAAAAGAATAAAGTGGAGCTTTCGCAAAAAATTTTTGTTTTATAAATAAAATATAAAACACGAGCCAAAGTGGGGAGACTTGTCGACGGCAGATATATAAATGTTTTTCAAAATCATTTAATAACAATTTTAATTCAATTTAGTTGATATTTCAAATGGTCACACAAAAATATATAGTTTTTTTGAATATAAAGTAATTTTTTCAAGTGAAAAAATTCTATTACGAAGATAGAGTAAACGAATATGTGAATATTAAAGATATTGACAGATATCAAAAACATGTAAGAAAATTGTTTGATCGATTGGTCTGTTCAAATATTTATACATATAACGATTGGTACACGAATTTTCGATAACATCAAAGCACTTACATCGTTTATTCTGCACATATTTTTGTTGTATTCAAATTCTACAGTTCATATTCTTGTAATATATTAATTTATTATAACGTCGTGTTGAAGAAAATATATTACATATAAATATTTTCATTCAACATCGAATGATGTTTATCATATAATAGATTAATGTTTCAAAAAGTTTTCATACAATAAAATATGATAAATTTGACTATGGACACATACCACAAAGATATTTCCAAGATTTCGAATATAATAAATTACTAATTATGTGCTTCGTAAAGCGTAGATTATCGAATCATACCCATCCTTCTGATTTCCATATTTTCACTTTTCCCAATTCTCCGAGTTGGCTCATAAATAATTTTTATTTTTCGTGTCGTAATTTATGTAACGTGTTTAACAAGCGACACACAGCATACGTATTAATACGAATTTTGCTTCTGTCGACGACCTAAAAAAATTCGTGAAATAACTAGAAAAAAAAAAACAAAACACGATGAATTTCAATGAATTCATGGAACAATTTGTACATGCTTCTGAGGGAGAAGTCACCAAATTTTATATACAATATATTATATTTTAACCAAAATTATACACAACGGAGAAAAAAATGAAAAATTGTAGGTGAACAATTTATGAGTTTCGGAAGAAGAAAAAAGGTAGCCATAGTACTTTTTTTTCAAATATTATCTGCGTACGCATTTGAAATTCAATTTTTTCCAACTCGCGTGAAACAAACGAAATATTATGTATTAAGCCTTTCCATTTGTAGAGGATTAAAAACGTATTAGCGTTGAAATAAGTTACAAAGGAGGAAGGAAGCATAATTAATACGAAAGGGAAATGTACGATAATATCCGCTGGCAACGCACGAAAATATTTCTTTTCTTTTGTGAAATTATTTTAGTTCCATTGTTTTATTTAAAACTCAATACGATATTTTTTTATAAATGAAAATTACAGAAATAT
>JAOXNN020000037.1:89491-101023 GCA_028571205.2 Hydropsyche betteni | reverse complement strand
AATCGGTTTTTCACATTTTATCGTTTTCCGTTTCTTAAAAAAACCACAGCCGATGTTATTAACATCGGGCCTATATACTAGTACCATAATAATGCAAAAGCAGTATTTCATATAAATTATTATATATGGATCAGATATAATATTAGAAAATAAATGAATTCAAATTGTTGGATATTTAATGATCCCGTGTTTTGTCATTTGGTTGGTAATTCATTTTCCACTTATGTAAGAAACATGATGTAACAACGGGTACCATAATGAACCGAAATTTTGTAGATGATCTTTTTTGATTTTTTTTATGAATAGTGTAAAAGTATGGGAAAAGAAGAAGGGCCGATTCAAAATCGCGAACCGCATGCACTGGTCTGCCAATCGCAAACGACCGCATGCAATAATTGTCACAATAATCGCTACGTTGGCACAAATAATTCGTACGGTTGTCGATAGAGTGAAAAATTGAAACCATTTTTTGGAATCGTCTCATCAATGAGAGATTAAACTCTAATTTTCGAGCCAAATGGTTAAATATCCAATTTGAAACGATCGAGTAGTTGTCAAAAACGGAAGATTTCATTTTTGATAACTACTCGATCATCTCATCGTCTACCTTTGCCATCCTCGTGGCTTGAACCATCATCCTTACGAATTAAAATCCATGCAGCGTTACTGCTGAACCATCGGCTGCCTTATATTTATCGAAAAAGTAATTTATTCTTATATTGAAAATTATGGCATGAAAAAGCTATCTTATATTAATATTCTTTTAGTTTTATGAAATTCATCTTCATCCAAGTTTTAATATAATATTAAAAAAATGTTCTGTGTATTTTTTCTGTTTCACTAGATAATAAATTCAAAATTTCCAACTTAAAAATTTATATCAATATATTGCTAAAAAATTCTCGAATTATATTATAATATCAATCGTGCAAAAAAAAAACTTACACACACACCGTTTTCGATGGTTTTTTTCATTTAACGACTTGCAAACATGTTGATGGTTTTAATTTAGAAAGGTTCTCGTACATTCTCGTACATCGTAAATAACAATTGCACTGCACCAACAACAAATAAACAACCATAAATTTAGAAAGTATTTCAGCGAACTTTTGAAAATATTCCCTCACGTCTTCCAAGACCCGGTTGGCATTCATTACGTTGCCCTTTCGTCTGGCTAAAGTGGCGATTCGCACATTGCCTCCATTGATAGAAGACAGATTCGTTGGCGGGAACAATGAAGGAAGGATGAAGGGACCGGGACACGTATAACTTCATCCCCAGGTTTTTGTCGCAGCTACATTATGGAATCACGTTTATCGGAGGAAATGGAAATCCAAAGTCGGCGTGCAGCCGGAATACTAAAAATGTGGCAGATTTGTAACGGTTCTAGGCTGGAGAATATTTCACATCGATGGATACAAATAAAATCATCCTGGAGCCCCGGTTAGAAAACGGGATGCTGCAAAAGGATCGTATGAATGTATAGTTTGGCGCGGGTTACTGTTTTTATTTTCATGTCAAATAACTTATGCATGACAACTTCGGAAGAAATTTAGTTTCGTTATACAAGTGCAAGTTTTAAAATGTGATAATTGGTGCATCGATCTTAATTTTCAGCGATGCTGTAGTATTTTGCGAAAATGCAGTTATTAAATTAAAACGTAGTCGTTATTATTTGTAGAGTTTCTTACGAGAGAAATTTTGTAGAGTGTTTCCCTTCGGCGTCGCCGAGTCGCAATTAACTTAATGCGCCTGATTGCAAGCTGGAAGATCTCATTTTCTCTACATTTTTCAATGCAACACCAAAAAATGGCAATCACAAAAGACGACACTATTACGTACAAACGAGGTTAAAAGATTTTCTCTTATATTTTATTACTCAAAACATACATTAGAAATTCTTTTTTGTTGAAGAATGGACGATCCTTGCGAACAGAAAAACCTCGACTCGTGCAGTTTTTTTCTTGCGAGTTTGTCGAGTAAATACGGCGTGGGCGTTGGCGATAAGGACGGCTCCTTAACTCGCCGAACAAACAAAACACCGCAAAAGTGAGCCCCGTGAAAAATTATTCAAAATCCTACCGAAGCATGGCTTCGTACCTGAAAACGTGGAAAATTCCCAACGTGGAACGGGAAGGGCTTTTTTTGGCCCATGCGAAAAGCTCGCAGTTGACCTGCGAATCTTTGTTCTTGGTATGCCAACTAAAAGACTTGTTCAAATACAAAATAAAAACGTGAGGTGCTCCGAATATTTTTTTTATCTAGAAATGCATAAATTATTTTAAATAAATCCGTACCGCTATGGCGTTTTGTTGTACGAGGCTTTTGCGGGTGAATCGTACGTTTCGCGTTGTTCTTGTTGGAAAGTTTCCTTTTGTATTTATTAACGCCCCCCCGAAGCTTTCCGCTCAAACGATTAAAGTTCTTTTGTGTATGACGAGATAAATTTTCCTCGGAGAAAATGGCGTTTCGTTTAACCGAAATACGCGTGTCGAGAAGTAATAATTTCGCGGGGACGTTCTCGTTCCATTTGCGCTGGTACAGTATTGTATGTACCACGAACGGAACATCTGCAATACTCTTTATGGACTTTTCGTGAGCAAGTCGCTTGCAACGCGCAGGATCTTTCCATATAGCCTGATAACACGTTTGAGCGAGAAACTTTTTTCGTATTATTAAATTCGAGCCTTTGCAAGATCAATAGCCAGCTCGTGTCGCCTCTTTTGTGTGATAGATAGAAGGAAGAAAAAAATTGCGACTTTGATGGACTTTTCTGGGATTGAGTCTTTATCCTTTGTCATCCAATCAGGTCTATGCTGTTTGCATTCCTAAAAAAATATTTTCTCTCAAATTGGGTTCATCTCTAGCTCTGATATTCGTTGTATTATTTTTCCTGTTCATTTTGGTACATATTTTATGTCTTATTGAAAATTAAAAAAAAAATCATCCATCTTGTTACTTTTTAATAATGCTATTTCAATTAAAGTTTTAACTATGTTTTCATTAATTATTTATAAATGAACTCTGTCTCTTATCAGTTCAATAAAATCGATCACTTTGAAAAGGATGGAGAGATTGCTTTTAAGATTTCCCTAATGGATTTTCTGAATGAAACACTAATACGATCACGAGTAACATTAGCCACTGCAATAAGATGAATCACCATTGCATTGAAAGCGCATTTCTTATTATGGGAACTGCATTGAGATTTATAAGTTACAATTTGAGCTTAAATTCTAAATATAAATTCAATAAATAAGAGTGATGTTTTTACATTTTAAATAGTAGTTAAATTTTTTGGTATGGATATTCAGTCGGTTTTCCGAGACGATAGACAAACCAGAGTAATATCCAAAGCTATCCTCTTAATCTGCGGATAAAGAGTTGAAAACGCTTAATCTCTAGAATCCCCATCGCGTGCGTTGGAAATTTATTTCTGAGGAAAACGGGTTAAGCTCTGTAAAGCTCGCACGCAGAGTTTTATCAGAGTGGTTGGTGTATGTAGTACTCGAAAGCCCAAAGGGACAACTCCGAATGACTTTGTTGAACGAGTAGTATCTTCGAAAAATCATCGTCTATAATACAGAAAAATATTTTTTGTTGTGAAAATTTCATGTTGATCTTTTGCATGAAACGTGACAAAATGTAAATTTTATGAGAAAAGCAAAAGAAACTTCGGTACTTTGAAATACCGCAACATAGAAATTTTGTGACAATGTTGACGAAATATTTTTGGCTAAATTTACCATATTGAATATTTTTAACGTATAATTTATTCTGAAAAAAGTGAAAATGCATAATTCGAAAATTTAAATATAATAAAATATAATCGAATTATTTCATTTTATGAAATTTTCTCTTTAAAAGAAACCACTTATTGAAAAATTGGAAAGTCTATCAGTTTTTTACGAAAACGGGACTGTTGATAAATTACCCGCGAGAGAGAGACTAATGGGATTGAAAAAAGCATGATATAATACATTATGCGCGATATGAATCGCCGTTAAAATTATTATAGAGCGCCTTATATGACTGAAACTTTGATATTAAAAAAGGAGCGAAACAAAATTTAAGCGTTTTTAGCCTCAGGCTATAATTTTTGTTTATAGACGACGAGCTTTAGGGAAATAGGCTTCACTGTTCCGAAAGGTCGCAAACTTTATCCATTTATTATTTTTGCGATTACGCAAATTTCACCGTGGTAAGGCCGTGCTCTAACAGGAGCAACTTTTTCATACGAGAAAAGAGAGTTTTCATCAATTTCACATTGAACTATGATGAATGGAACTGATGCGCGGCCACGCGTTATCGATTCAAAGCATCGCTACAGATTTTTGACTTTCATATACATATACTATATGTATTATATTATATTACACATACATTTATTATACATACGGAATAGCCTTAACTATCTAGCTCGAAAATTTCATTGGAGCATCGTCGTAAATAATAGGTATTTATTTATTATATTCATCGTCGACAAGATGCAAGATGAGCCTTGCGGAAAAAATAGCGCCATCGCCATTACGTAATAATTCATCGCGATCGTTTGTTAAAGCGTTCGAAAATATTTCATAATGAAATTTTTTCACAGTGAAAAACCGAACACTTTTTAATTCTTTTCTAATATCCATAAATCAAAACTCTCAATGTGCTATCCAGCGAAAAAATATATTTATCGCGCAATATTCTGCCCAATTTTTTCCTTGTTATATGGGAATATTGATCACGCGAAACCGTTTTCAATTTGAACGCGTTACCTGTTTTACTGAACTCGGATAACGATCTTCACTCTGCGGCTAATATGAAATTAATTGAAAACCAGAAATAAATTCGCGACAAACATTTGCGAAATTTATGATTGTTCCGAGCAGAATAAGCAATTTTTGTGCGTTAAAAATATAAACGCTCTATTAACGTGAGAAATGACTCAGGAAGATTTATTGTTGATTTGATCTAGTAAATTTTATTTCACGGGGAATAAATTGGATTATATAGAAAAAATTAACTGAAAAAGTTATATCGCTCCAAATATCAAAGTCCAAATAAAGAAAAAACTTCTAAATACGATGACTGGGCATTTGTTACGATCGCTTCAAATATATTGCCTATTTTATAAATGTGGTTTTGTGAAACCTTATCGAAACTCTTACGAAAATTCCAATCAAAATATGACGTTGATTAATACACACGAAATTAATTCAATTGTATCGTTAAATTTACCGGATCCGCTATTGTGTCGTAAAATTTCAATACGCTTTCATGCAAGAGCGCTAGTATAGTATTAAATAAGTTTGTTTCTTGTTTTGTTTTCACTGTGTCTGGATTATCTAGATTTGCATACGCTATCGTAGAGTTTAGAACGAAGAAAAGCTATTCTTGTTCTTCAGACATAATCTTAAACGGGTCGAGCTTTCAGACGCCATACAGAATGATATAAATTGATTTTTGCCTTTGTGTGCCTAAAATGGAATACTCCGATGGAAACGTATCATTCTGAATGAGAGTTTCAAATTAAAATTGAAACTCGTTCAAAAATTTATATTTGGTGATCTTGATAAATTAGCACAAACGGTAGAAGGGGCTTGAAAAACTGCTGGGATGGATGTTTCACGGGAAAACTTTCACTCTCTAAAGCTCCATAGTGAACGGATTAAAGTATGGGCTCAAATATGCTCTTCCCGTTTTCCTCTGGTTTTATGCTTCCCGAACGACGATTTATCTTCAAACCGAGATACCTGTTGATTTATTGCCCGATCCCGGTTGAGCCTGTTAAAATTTTAAGAAGTTAAAACGCAAAGTGACGCAGACCGACCGACCGATATCTGTACATCAGAACCGAAACCAAAAACGATTTTTGTATCATATAATATAATAAAATATTAAAAAAATTAAAATTTCATTAAAAACGGACGGGACTGTATAGATATAACAAATCGCTTTTCAGAGGGCGACTTTTAAAGGCTTCCAATGAAACTCGCGGCACAATGGCGTGAAAATATTTACGTATATATTTTTCACAAGAGAAGAGCGATGCAGAATATATTCGCATTCCGTAAGAAAAATATGCAGACAGTCAACTGGGTCACAGGTATTTTGTCGCAGTGTATATTTTCCCGGTTTTTCCAGTACACAAACGTTTTTCCGAAAAGAGATCTCCATTGTGAGCGGCCGTTACGTTGTATACGCGTTATACGACGTTTATCTTTATACAGAACGTATCAAAAAAGGGCAAAGAGTGCTGCTTCCTCTTCGTATCGACGGATTCATATGAAAATGTTTCGAAAATGACGAAACCGATATGGAATTCGGCCGTACGTCTGCGCTACGTGGAAGAGAGTTCGAGATTGTTTGTTCAACGGACCAAATGAAAATTCTTTAAAAGTTTCAGATGCGCCACTTTGTTGAAAGTTCGCCGAGGAAATTTATCGTGTGCTTTTTTTGCGTTCATCGTTTTCGAACCGTTCTCCCTTTGATGGCGTCCGAAATCGAAGATGGGAAGATTCTCAGTGTTTTTTTATACTTTTTTCATAGAAGATACTTGGAATCGAATATTGGAATCAGTGAAGTCAAAATTCTTCATCGTTTGTATTTTGCATTTCTTGTTTTTAATATTCGATATTTCGACCATCCGAAATTTTAAGATTCTAATGAAGTATGCGAATCTTTAAGATTTCTATCAATATGTACAACTGAAAAAAATAATAAATATTTAAAAAAAAAATCAAAAAGATTGAGAATATTTCCAACAAATTTATAAATTACTATGGTTCAAATTCTAATACTAAATGGAATTTATAATTTTTTCATGCAATTAAAATATAAGTTTCCAACTTGTTCATGCATTTTTATATTATATATAAAAATATACTTCATAACGATTTGTAAAAGCATTGAAAAATTTATGAAGCATTGATATCAATTGAAACTTAAATTAATTAATTTATGATCTATATATCATTGATTGAAAATTAACGATTTTAGCCGATAAAAACCGCAAAGAACGTCGTTTGCAAAAATTACTTTAACGTCCCGCCAAACTATAAACTTTTTGATGGCGCTTTCGGTGCAAAGGCGTCGAAAAAAAATCGTAAAAAAAAATTTACAGCCACTTGAACATTTCATAAATTTCGAAACGGCCTCGGAAGCTCGATACGTGCGCATATGTAACGACAACGACTTTCACAAACCGCACACGTTTGGCGGGGAAATTTTCGAAAAAACGAACAACAACAACAATCTGACGATTGATAACGGGCTCGCGACGCGGCTCGGCGAAAATTAAGTGCGAAATCGTGTTTTTTCCCGCGAAACGGCGAAATTCGAAAAGAGAAAAGCACACGAAAAATTATTTTTATAAGGCTTTCCACGGACGCGCGACGCTCGAAATGAGATTCCTTATGCGTAGATAGGCGTTGTAGATAAGTACACGTCTTCATACACTCGGATTCATTTAATAGTTATTTTATAATAATATTTCTTATGGTATAATAATCAATTCAAGTTTTACACTAAAATATAATTTCAATATTATAAAAAAGTTATTTAGAATCATTTTAGAATTTTTTATAAAATTAAATTATAATTTTCGTGATTTATATTTTATATGTATAACGCTTATTACTTATCTCAAGTTTAGTATTTTTTTAAATGTTCAAATAATTAAATAATCTTTTGAAAATGTTCTCAGACTTATGTCACTTATGATGATTGCACTGCTTAAATTGGCGTATCTAAAACTACCATATCTTTGAACTTGGTTTTATTAAAATTTTCTCTAACAAAGCACATTTTCTGTCAAAAATTTTCTTCCATAATTCATGAAGAAAAAACTTACATTTACTTTTAAAAGTCATTAGTGCATCAAATGATCCGAAAGAGTTGAAAGAGAAAAAAACAATTAACATAACAACAAATTTTTAACGACAAGTAGTGATTATAAAATCAAACAATTTTCCATAAATAAGATCTTGAAACTTTGAAAACAACCCTCACTTGCTTGTATAACCCTCGCAAAACTGACTCGCGAATATTATTAAGGACTTCTCCGTCTTCCACGGCAGAAATTTAATTCGCGGCAAGAGTTGACGCCGCACATTAAACGTCCACGCTTTTCACGCAGACTTCAAAGTGGAAAGCCGTAAAAATGTTTCAGACAACACACCTCTCGGGTAAACATCTCGCCCCATTGTTACAAAACGCCCTTTAAGGACGCTCTCCCCCGTGAAATAAATCGACAATGTCCTCAAGGAGCGCGTGCTCGACTAGTTAGCTTTTAGGTCATTCCGAACGCACTTTATGGAGTAAATGGCGATGATTTATTATTATTCGCTTTAGAGGTGAAAAATCATATCAGGGTATGTTAATGTGTTTTACAATGTAGTTTTGTGTGTAGTTTCGTTTGATGAGTGGCGCGTATGATGTTATCGATGTGTGTATAATAGTTTGTCTTAATTGTTCATTATGAGAATTGTTAAGGGGATTCATTAATTAGTGTCTAGTTTAGTTTGCTTTGAAGATGTGTTAATTTTCTTATTATGAGATTTGTTATTAAGATATGAAAAGAAAGTCTCAGTGATATTATAACATCAAACGAATATCTCTGTAATAAGTTTATTTTCTTGAGTTCAATCTATTTATCATATTATTATTTATATTAATTCCGTTCAGATTTGTATCGGAAAAATATATTGATTATTTGCAAATGTTATAAACATAAAACGGGATCATTTTTTTTTTCATAAATTTTAAAAATAAACGTTTCGAAAACAAAATGAAAAATGGACAAAGCGATAAAATTAATGTAATTACTTCAAAGATGGCACAAATAAAAATCAAAATACATCAACCTCAATCGAAAATAAGCCCCAAAATTATGATCAGTCGTAAAAATTTTACAACCCGACCGAAATTTACACATCTCGAATTCACACATATCGGGCTCATGTGTTGTTCGCATTTGAAACGATCAATTAATAACGATTTTCACGCCGCATTTACAAATATAAAACAACACGAATATTTAATTAAATAATATTAAAGTTCAAGGTTCACATTTATCAACTATTTTCGCCGGCTTCTGATTTCTATGAGCAAATGAAATTTTATCGTTATTTATAAATAAAAACTCATAAAATTCCCACCATTTCATTCAAATGAAGATTGAGAGTCCCAAATCCGTATATTTACAGCAAACAAACATCATCGTGACGACGATGGCTTTAATTTAAAACGACCGCGAATGCCATAAAAACGTCGCTTATGAACATACACGCACTTTAGGCACCGACGGGACGGAAATATAAATGAAAACGGCACTTTTTTTTTGCAAAAAAGCATTTATTTTATATATATTTCAGTCATATGCCGTTTTGTGTGATGGCTCACTCTGTTTTCGATGTAAAAAAAAAAAATCGCGTTTTCATGGCGTCAACGCGCCATGTGACGCGAGCCGTCTCGATCATTTCGATTGCGAATGTGTCGAAAATTCGCTTTTCCGTTATTAATTATTTTGGCGGAGGGAAAAGCGATATTATGGCGGTTTTTAATTAACTTTTGAATCGAATGTTGGAAAATTTGCGAACTCCCCGCGCGAAATGCTCGCTTTATTAATTGCAGTTTTTGCATGACAGCCGCGAAATTGATCTCAGCGGGGTGTTTTTGTTATGATCGGCGCGTAATTGAAAAATGTTTATAACGATTCTAACGAATTATCAATCAAAAGGAATTATTGGAATGTTTTTATTACTTTTAATTGAAATTTTTTATGAAGTAAAAAAATTGTGATTCATAGCATTA
The DNA here is from genome assembly GCA_028571205.2 of Hydropsyche betteni. Lineage (NCBI taxonomy): Eukaryota > Metazoa > Arthropoda > Insecta > Trichoptera > Hydropsychidae > Hydropsyche > Hydropsyche betteni. Next base: position 91,222 of record JAOXNN020000037.1, on the reverse strand, counting down.
TAAATCATTTAATTGAATGAAAAATATATTGTATTTTCAGTTTTTTTTGATACATTGTTTTCTTTTATGTTTGATTTTTAAGAATTTTTTTTTGTATTAATAACAAAAAAAAACCAAACTAATATAAAATAGTTGATATTTTGAAAACTTCAACACAAACACAAGCCTAAAATCCAACTAATGCAACCATGTACCCATCCAAAGTTTTAATAAGACCATTTATATTTTGAGACTTTTGCATCGTTTCGTACAGCTAAAAGTCGCTCTCAGATCGTATCGGCCTTATAGAACATCTTATAGGCACTACAACTGAGACTTTTCCCGGGACGAGAATACCCGGAAAACGTGTACGAGTTCCTTTGTCTTGAGTAGGGCTTCCGAATTCAATTACAACAAAATTTAGAAACGGCCAGACAAAATTTATTAATTATTCATATTCATGCTTGATTTGATAAAACTATCTTTCATTAAAATTTATTTTTAAAAGACTTTGTTGAAGAAATTATTCATATAAGATCTTATTTTTTATCCAATACGAAATTTTATCATTTGATTTGAATTCCTAAAATGCGTATCGATTGCAGATTTCCCGAAAAAATTGCCAACCCTATTTCACGTACGTGCATGTGGCCCTCAGAGGGCCATATCCCTACGTTTATCGGTTTATTTTTACAACATGCACAGGAGCTTCTCGGCTGGTAGCGACACCACGGAAAAGCGCGCACCGAATACGTAATTTTCTTGGGAAAACCGGGAAAAGCCGCGAACTGGTCTCGCCTTTTCACCCCGTCGTCTGTTAGTGGTGTGGTGTGTTGAATTTCCTCAGTTGCTTAATCAGAATGCAGCGGTTGTGTCATTTATGTTTGTTTCATTATTAAGGGTAGTTTTTTTTATATGATTTTTTCGTTCTTGAATTCATATATAATATATTATGTATATAAAACATATATACATACATAAGTGTTGAATGAAACAATGTTTCATGATATTATATTTTGAATATAATACGATGCTGGATAAGAATTAAACTTCATGATGAGCATAAGCATGAGATGAGTAAGTTCACGAAAAAACACAAATATATGCATTTATTTTTGTATTCATGTTCATTATAAATATAAAACTTAGTTTTAAGATATAAAATTTTTATTTCAAATTTAAGTCATAAAATTCAAGATGAAAATCATATATTTCAAAAGAGAACGCCAATTTTGACTAACCGACTATGAATAAACTATAAATGTCCAGCCGAGCAAGCCGCGCATAATTTATTCACGAAACTTTCACAAAAAACGTTTCGCTCCATTTGTTCTTTTTTAAAATTGACAAAAACACACATACACACAAACGATACGGCAAACGAGCACAAAACTTTTCCTACCGCCCTCACGTCTTATTTGCTTTTGCGTAGTAACGTCGAATTATTTATTTTTGCTTTGTGTTCGGCGCGCATTAGTCGCGCTCTATTTGCCGCGCATCATAATGACAAACCCTTTTACAACTAAACATCCCACGGCGAAGGGCTGAGGGCAGAAACGAAGCCTTAATGGTGCCCACGGCAGAAAACCTTCGCCAAATTGATCGGTGCCGAACGCGAAATCGTTTGTGCTTACAAATTATATAGAGGAAAAAAGCCCTTTGCGAGTCTCGTTTGGCATCTGCTGTTCAATTAAGTTTGTTTTTTATTTTTAGATTTTTTGTTTATTTTATTTTTGTTGTATTATGTATACA
>JAOXNN020000037.1:60612-88601 GCA_028571205.2 Hydropsyche betteni | reverse complement strand
TTTTTAAAGCTTGTTTGTTTGTTGCTCTTGTTTTCGTTGTCACAATATTCTCTTTTCAGACGTAAATTTGAAGTTAGATTGGGTGTTGTTTTTAATTATTGAAAGGTGTCGCTTTCATGTATTTTAATCAAATTGAAATGACAATAGTATTCGTTAGTACTGAAAATAAATTGTATACAAACATTTGAAAATGAATATAAAAGAGTTATTTGGTTGTGAAACGGTAGGTAATCATATTTTTTTAATGTAGTTTGCAATTTACACAATTTTAAAAATGATCAAATAGCCTATTTGATGTATTCATTTTCGAGACGAAAAAATTTATCGAAAATATTTTCACTTTCAGAAATATGAATATATTTTTTTTTTTATCTACTTATAATATATTTAACTTTTTATCACAATTTAATAATATTATAAAATAAAAATACATTTTTTTTCACATTGTAAAATTTAGAAAATGACTGATTTGTATTTGATAAAGAATGCATTTACGTAATAAGTGAACTGTACGCTCGATCAGAGTTGACAAATTTTCGCATATCCGAAAAAAATCGGATTCTAAAATTTACTATCTCCGACTAAATAAAAAATTGTTTGTAGTTCAAAGTCATCGATGCAAATTGAATTTCATGCATGTCTTAACCTCACGTCTAAAGTAGAATTCATTTGACGGCCGATTCAAAATGCAGATCACATTTCAGGTGCGGCGATGACATTTCATATTCAACTCTCCTACGAAATTTCACGCCAAACATAAAGTGAAAAATTAGATTATTAACGCACATTTGAATTTTCAGCCATGCTTTTTAAAAAGACGAACAAAAATGCGAAATCTCGCTTTCGAGGCCGAGTTCAACATCGATCTTTCCACACTGTATTATACATACGTACGTTCTCGCGGCCGTCTCATAACGTCGCTTTCTATCCAATTTTTTTCTTTCCCATGACGAAAAATATCGTTTCGAGTGAAAGCCATCGTTTATTGTTTGTTTATGTTTGTATGTCTGTGCGTGTATGTTTATGATTTTCAATTTCCCGTGTCAAAGATGAAAAAGTAACGTTCTGCAGTAGTAAAATATTGTAGTCGTGCGTGCCTCATAAAATTGACCTTTGACTCTGGATTGCGTTTATGTACGGTGATTCTTTACTACTTTTCTATATTTTAATGTATAAATCTCGGAAAAGATACTTTATTTATTACGTATTAATAATCGAATGGGAAGGATTTTAGTCCCAGAGATAATTTGATCTCAAAGAATTGAAGGTCCCCGAGGCGCCGAATTATTTTGGGAGTTTTTTTCGAGTGTGTACGCAATTTTCGATATAAAAAGTCTCTTATACGTATACAAATAAATTGACTTCATGATACATTCTATGTAATACAAGCTTTTATTTTTGTGTTGACTGAAGAGACTCGAAGCCCTTTTTTTTAATTTATTTAAATTTTCGCAACATGCGAAACGTGAACGAGGAAAATGTCACAAAGGAAAAACGACGTTCGGCGAAATTTCTTCCCTCGTAACGATGTATCTTTTAGTACGAGAATGTTTTTGACTTTTGCCTCTCGGTTTCTTTTATATATTTCGCTCTCCAATCGGCATTTAGTCAGCCTTTTTAAAGAATCACATGAAATTATCTTGGCTCTTTGGATTTGAACCGTCAAGAGTGGTTTGGATTAATTGTTAGATTTTCACTTGTTGACTTGGTGATTACAAACGCTTAGAGTGTTGAAAGGGCGCCGAAAATTAATGGAGGCACCGAAATTAATTAAAAAAGTAATTTCACCATAGAGGAGAAAGGGCATTTAATTTTTCGCGGTGTTGAGAATTCTCGCGTAAATTCACACAGAGTTGATGTTTTTAATAGCATCCGATGGGTGGGTGGTAGGCGCGAGAAGACGTGTAACTGAGACCGAGGCAAATATACTTTTTTTAATTAAAGGAAAGCTTCATTAATCCCAAAAGCTGCCTTCTTTTTTTTCGTCAAAGTTAAATTGAATAGTTATTTGACGGTAGGCAGTGGGGTCGTTGAAGAAATGCGCGTTCGCGAGGAAATATTCCGAAAGAGGGGTAATGAAGAAAATCACCATTTGAATACAAAAAAGTTAAGATTTTCTTGTGTTGGACATCGAACGAAATTAGGCAACGAAAATAGAAAAAAAGAATTGCCCATGTAATGAATTTAAATCAATCGACGTTTCTTGATCGCCATTAACTGTTGTAAAATTGAGACACTCGAAGAGCTATACCCTGGCTGTTTACATGGAAATGAATATTCAAAGGATCCTGATTGTAACAAAAGACAAGCACGACCCGAAAAGGACTCGGGGTCGTATTCAAAAGAAGCAATTTGAAGCCGCCGTAGATTAGTAGTGTCAATTTAATATCCGCGTCAAAGATACCCCAGAGAACCGTCCATCGCTTTACGTAAGTGAATGTTCAAATTCACTAAAACGTATATTTGAACGTTGGAACGCTATGTGATTATTAAAGTTGCGATTTTTATGATAATTTGAATCCACCACAGGCGGCTGTTTTGTCGTAAAACGTTTTAATTGAATTAAAACTTGGGGCGAAGCTCTCCAGGCTACTTTTGCGCCGAGATATTTCACGTGTTTTGAAACTTTTTTAGGCTGGAGACATCAGAATTTTTCCCGACGTCTCGAGCAAATCATTTATAAAGAAAGTTTTAAAACACTTTTCACTGTCACGCAAATATAATATGTGACATGAAAATCACACAACCTTGTGAAAGGTACAAGGTTTGTGTAATATTCTGAGCGAAGCTAATTTTTCTTTTGATAAAGTAAATTGTGTATTATACGCTTGAAAATTATTTCACAAAAATATTTATAAAATAATGTGATATTTGAACAAAATATAATATGATAATTTTGATTTTCCGCGTCAGAATTGATTTAAAAAAAGATTAAATTACAAAAACATTTCTTATATGCGTTAGAAATAATACGGATATTGAAACAATTAGGAAAATGACATGTAGGTATATCGGACACATCAAAGTGCGATCGAATCTGGTAATTCAGTAGGCGGTCAACGAGATTGGCATTTATTTATGCTAAGTCGACCATTTCTAATAAGACCTTCTCAGCTTCGTTGATTACGAGAGACCGCAAAGGGATTTCTTCTCCCTATATAAGGTTATTAAATGCCTTTTTCAGCTTATGGTTTGTCACTTTTTCAGTGACATATATTGATGTTTATATAATACATAAAGCGCACAATAAATACATCATGTGAAAACGGTGAACAAAAACCTAGGCAAAAACGAATCTATTGAAAACTCGAGCATATGCGTAACGCCCTCGACTAAAGGTGTTTTATTTCCTACGGACCTGTTTATTTGACTAGTGAGCCGTTTCTTCCCTTTTCTTGCATATCGAACAAAAAAATGTTGAGAGGAAGAAACCACGATGGCGATAAAACTGTAACGAAAAAAGAAAGTGAGAGAGTTGGAGTAAAAATCACTGATAAAATCAGCCTATCGCGCGTTTCCCGTTTTCGAGCCGAGTTCAAACTCTTCCCGTTCGGATTCGAACAGTGTTGCGAAATTTTAACGTCGATGCCGTTATCTTTACGAAGTATTTATGACGTTCGGTTATTGCGTCGTTAAATCTAAATCAGTCGACTCGATCGTATGGGAGAATCGTTATAACTTTCCTGCAGGCGAAAATTAAGTTGACGCATCAATTATTGCGGACGCGCCCTCAGGAGTCATCATGCAACATTATCTTTTCACGATATTGCTTTATATAAATTATTTTTTTATTCGGGCCGTCCCCAAAAATTATTCATTAGTCACCGTTCTTTATGTCTGACAGTTAAATATTTATCATCGGCGTATGAAAAGTCTTCGAGCGTTGAGCTGAATAATTAATTCGCGAGCTTTTCGTGGGTCTTCGGCGAAGAATTTACGACGTGCCCTTCCGCACAGGGCACGTCGTGTCTCAAAAATATATTCATACCCTGGACCCTGAGCCGAGAGATATCGGGTAGAAGCCCACGAAAGTCCATTGTCCGAATTGTACGCGGAACAAAATTTACACCGCAAATATTGGCCTACGAACGACGTTGAATCGAACGTTCAATTCCATAGATTTTAACGAGAAAAAAAAATAGATAGATTCTAAAACTTTATTTTGTGAATTTGCACAGTGGAAATGTAACGTATTTAAAAAATAACATTATTATTATATACATAATTCTTATTTTTCTGTTTTAAAAGTTTAATTACAATATAATATAATTACTAATTTTATTAAAAGGTTATAAATTATTTACAACCTGAATATTAAATAACTAATTTAATTCCAACATGAAATATGATACCTCTACTACATTTTGTCCCAAAATTAAATTTCACTATGATTTTGCACAAAAAAAAACGAATACAAGTTCAACACACAATTTTTATTATAGAGAATGATTCATAAATGCTAAAACTTTAAGAAATTCACTTTGAGGCCAACATTTAGATACAAATCGGTACGTAAACAGAGTACGTGCCCTCAAAAGTGGACGCGTGCACAAATAGACCCCTCTTCACTCTTATTCGAAAAAGTTTCGGCATTTTCGGCAATAAAAAGATGACTTAAGGGGCTTGCGCATGATGAACATAAAAAGGCGATAAACCGTGATGATATCCGAGATAGGCCCTAAAACACACAGGAGCGCTATCGTAATTGTCCATGAACGGTGTCGTAAAACTGATAGTGGTGCAAAATCGGACCTGCCGAAGAACCTTTTCGACAACCCGTTACTTAAAGGCTGAAGGGAATAAATTTTGAAAGGGCACCGTATAAAAGTAGGATTGCGCGAAACTTATATGAAACCGTCTTGGAACTCGACACTTTTCAAATATTTTTACTTTTCTGAGCGTTTCGTTGACAAATTGAGGATTATATCTGAATTTATGCTGATAGAGACGAAACGTCAACAAAATGGAAATGATTCGATAACTGACATATTTATAATATAAACTATATTATTTTGAATATTGTTAAAAAAAAAATAGATTTTTTTTGCAGATTAAATATTAAGAAAATATATACATGCTCTAATTTTTTATCGTGTATATAAAATCTTGATTTTTTATGAGAAAATATGATTTAATAAATATGTTTAAAAAATATGAAAATAGAGGAGATTCTTTTAAATTCGTGAACACGTCTAATTCGGTGATGGGTCAAATAAAGTTAATTTTTTTTAAACAATACTACGAATTCATTTACTGAACATTTACAAGTATTTAAATATATAAAATCACTAGTTATTTTGAAAAAATACTGTCAATAATAAACCTTCTACAATATTTCAACGCTAATATATTTATTAAAAATCATATTACGAATCTTTTCTCAAAATTGAGTATGCCATCAAGGAATTATATGAGCACTATCGTAGAATTAGACGTTTTAGATTCGATCATTTGAAGTCACACAAAATCGGTATCGAATTATAACAATAAACAATAAAAAAATGATTGTAAGCGTTTTTCAAAATTATTTTACAATAGAATGCAAGATAATGACCAACAAATGCTTAATATCACGGGAATTAGACAAGTCTCCCCTATTTATTTATAATCCGTTTTTTTAAAACTAGTATTTTTCTCCTATTTCACGCAGGATACAAAACAATATTTTTTTCTTGTTTATGTTATAAATATATTATAATGAATTCAAATAAAGTTAATTAAATTTTCACGATCATATTATACACGATCCGAACGATCCGTTTCCCAAACACAAAGAAAATTCAAAACCAAAAACAACATTCACAGATCCATCACCACTGAATATTAATAAGCGGCATCCGTTTTCAAAGCGACCGATCAAACTCACATACATAACACCAATCGAGCGCAAATCTCGAAACACGCTCGCTAATTGGACCCAGCCAACCGGGAAAACGATTAACGCGACCGCTCCCGAATCCCCGCAGCATTCAAAATACATTATATTAAACATCCGAATGTATAATGGGCCCGAGTTCGGGATTAGCGAGCAACAGGGTGTTCCCGGGCGAAAAGTCGCGCGGGACGTGTGAAAATCCCGAAGATTCCTTGCATATTTAACGGGGGAAATGTGCGTTTCCGCGGAATCGTACCTCATAAATATTAAACGGCGTTCGCAATCTCTTCTGCGCCGAGACCGTAAACTAATTAGGGGAAAGCCTGACAAATGAGGACACCCCGAGGATGGGGGAGTGGGCGTTGAAGGTCGCGGTGATTGAGGTTCGTCGGAGCAATCATCGGCTTGGGTGTTTTCAAAGTGTGGTGGTTTTTTTTTGGGGTTTTTTGTTGGGTGTGTTCATTGTGTTTGTGTTTCGAGGTGTATGGTTTGGTATGGATGCGGCAGTGTGATTTGATATAATGTGAGTTGACCTAGTTTAGTTACATTGGAGACAGATTATCAAAATAATATTTTATGATTGAAAATGATTATCTTCAATAATAATCATATTCACATTATAAAGAAATTTGTAGTTAAAACAGATATGAGTGTATAGAAAATTTTTATAAAGGAAAAAAAGATACTTTGAAAACTTTATAAATGTATATTATAGTTAAGTAAAAGAGTTTACGTGTATGTCAGAGAACTTGTTCGTTCAAATGTCTTTAAAATACAAGTTTGTAATTATAATCATTTTTTCATAACTGAATTTTTTTGAATAATTTATAAATTTCCTTCAACTTCAGCATCGATGAATCTTTAAATTGTGAAATTTTGAAAGCTCGAACAAAAATTTCTAAGTTAATTATGTAATGAAATTCATAAATAAAATAAGTACGTAATTTAAAATGTTTCCGTTAAAATGTTTTATTATTATTACGAGAAAAATTTCAGAAATATTTTGAATGTTTTCGTTTTTAGTATTAGATGAAAATAAGGGGAGTCACGATACGAACTTTGAAAACCTTTGAAATATTGTTTGATAAAAGCGTAACGGAGGACGGTCATCGTGATCGTTAACGGTTTTAATCTAGCTGGGGGTTTTTCGTTGTGATTTAATTTTTTTTTGTACACGGGAATGAGTAAATTTAAGGGTTGTGGTTATCTGAACGGTTTATCTTTCAGGAATTTTAAATTTTTCGTTGCATTTTATATTCGACGCGATAACAAAACATAAAATAAATTCCGGGAAGTTCTATATAATATTAAGATTTATAATATAATATAAGGCACTCAATTTATTTTATTGTTTTTATAACAAAAACATAATTGAATGATTAAATATTTACTTTAACTTTTCAAATAAAAATTCTGTTATGTCTTTATGATAATCAAATATTTTTTATTAAGATAAAAAAGACACGGATAGATAATTTTCTTTCAAAATAAGATTATTCATTTATAGTGTAATTATAATGAAAAAAGTGTAATTTATAAATTATGTTTCAAACATAAAAGAATATAATAATTTAATATAGCACGTGCTTAAAAGTTTATGAAAAAATTCGAAGTGTAACATTATTAAAATATTAAATTATTAACGAGATCTTCAATTCTTTTATAATCGAAAAAGAATCAATTAGATGATTTGAGCTGATTAAAAAAATTTAATTAGAAAGATCTGCCTTTAGGTTTAGTTTTTTTAAATAAAATTGAATCCAGAAGAAAACCGCTCTATTAAATTTAAAAAATCCCTTAGACGTGATGCAGATAATGAAAATTAAGTTTTAATCTTCGCGTAAAGCCTCAACGAAAAAGTATCAAATTCGATAAATGTTATATTCATAACGAGATACAAAAGTTTATTTACCAGATAAAGTTTTATATTGTTAACTATCATATAGACATAATAGTTGGCATATATCACCGACTCACCAGCGTTCAAATCACATGACTGAAATCAAATTAAAAATTTGTAATTCAATATGAAATCCCTCCCAGATCCATTGTTCAATTTCGCACGGAAAATTATTTAAATTTGCCCAAGTCCTTGGGACGAATCCTCGCACTTTTGTATACGAAACGCGTGTCCTTAGGGATCATCAACTTTTGATAAGGTCACACTTTTGACTAGACGACCCGAAAGGAACGAACTTAACTGATTTCCCAAGTTATCACTAAAATATATTTGGCACGCGAAAATCGCATAGACGCGGCGTTAAGCGATTTTGCGTTTCCATCGCGAAGCCTATTTCGCCTCAGCGCTTCATAAAAAATTGTAGATCCTTTTTGACGCTAGAATATTTTCTGTAATATTTTTTATATTTTGAAAATATGCACGAAAATAAACTCATGATATTTTTTCTGTAAAACTCGGATTTTTTAAGATGAAAGAATGTAATGATACAGATATATAATACAAATATTGCTATTGTGATGGTTTTGAAACGGTATTTTTATACCGTTTCAAAACCACGCTTTACGCGTTTACGCTTGATGAAATCAATCTTATAAATTTTTATTTTTATAAATACTAAAATAATTAAAAAAAATGTAAATCCGTACATTAGTAAATATATAAAACGAGCGCATTTCCATAAGTTAAACTAGACTTTTTCGATGTTTATTTATAAAAAAATCAATATATAAAGCAACTTTCAAAAGCACAGTTTTCCCGCCCACCAAATCCAAACAATTGAATCTAAAATATAAGCATACATTTTTGGCTAAACGACCGCAAAAACAAAGCACGCTATCCGCGCATCCATATTGCGCGCCTTTTGCATATACACGGGAAGCGCTCGGAAAATTTAATTACGAAAAGATGCAAATGGAATGGAAATACCGAACAGTGGCATTATTACTGTTCTCCATTATATGTATAGGAAATTTGCGGACCTTTTCGGTGTCTCACTAACTACGGTGGACGCGGCACGGACAATGTTTGTCTATCGTTAAAGAAGCGCTCGATGTTTGTTTTACGGCTCCATAAAGCTACGAACGTTTGTTATCTTCCGCATGAAATATGCATTCGGAAACTGCAACTGCAGTAGCATGATGGCTTAAACGATGGAATTTTACCATTATGCCCACAGCGATATGTTTATTTGCAATGTTTTACTTTTTTGCAGTCCGTATTGAAGTGGAATTGGTTCTTTGACAACGGCCGTGGTCTTTGTGTTGATAGTATACTTTTTTTTCAGCATATCGGTTTAACAATGGTGGATGTAGCGATTGTTTTAATAGCTGTTGTTTGTTTGCTTTTATCGAGTAAGAGCTTGTGTAATCACCTGGCTAATTACGGTGCCTTACATTGTTTTCGGAAATAATGTTACGCACTTTTTGTAGAAAACGAACACGATTATTCTGAAACTTTCAAATTCTAGTCTAATTAGAAATTTACTCCTTTTAAATAATAATATGAATAAATTTAGTTTTAAAGAAACAATACAACTTAAAATTTTCAATATTGAGAAAATTCATAAATTTCAACAGTTTTAATAATCGAAATCCATATTTTAGAATGATTATTGAAAATAAACAGACGAACATCCAAGGACGGCAAGCCATATAATAGAATAATAAGGTGGCGCAAGTTTTAATAAGGACGTTTCTGAATTGTTTCAGAATTGAAATTTAACGACTCTCGACGTTTTCGTGTTCGATGATATCGGCGAAGATACGAACGAAGATTTATTCTAGCGCTCCGTATTTTTATCTTTGGAATAAAATTGTGCGAGCTATGAACGCGTACACACAGAACGGTATATATCTGATACGCATTCAACGATAAAACTTTGAAAAATTTAATATCATCCCCCGTACTTTATGTCATCGATAAAATTCCTGGGATGGTTCCCCGCATTTCCACATTTCACATGACTTCTGGACCGCAATACAGAAGAGCGCCTATTCCGTGGATGAATACGAAAAACAATGATTTTTAATCGGAATTAAAATCTAAAAATCAAGGATGAATTATGTGTATTTATACTATTGTAAAGGAATCGGATTGAACTTATCTGAACACGGAAGAAATTTGAATATTATATAATAAGTTATGTTTAATTAGTGCTACGAGAGAAAAAATTATGATAATTTCCATAAATAACGAACATTATCAAATATAAACATATGAATAATTTAACTTATTCTATTTCATTTTGATATGATTCATGATTTTGCATATTTCTGAATTATACTATTATACATAGGAAATACGTGATTCACTTTTGTGAATATTCAGAGATTTCGTACATGTACCGGAACATTCAGTAGCGGTGTCATGAATCCGCTATGGCTCATAAATGACGACGAATTTCGAATCGAATACCATTTCAAGTCCTTGGAAGGTTTCAGGACGAATCAGCGATTTTGATCTGGAAACGATTCGGACCCTAATATGCGTGAGCTACATTACAGTCGGCGTCGTTGTTCTGAGAAATGTTTTGACGAATGCTCAATTGTTCGGTAGTTTTGAAATATGAGAACATTGTGTAAGACAGGCATTTTTTTTTTAATAAAAAATAAAGTGATGTTATACAATATGCTTACGCGGAACATGTTGTTGAGTTACACGTGTACGAAGGAGCGTATCGAGAATACTTTAACTACAAAGGCCATTGATCCATACGGATGGATACACACATACTACGTTGAAAAGAAGGAAAGTTATTCGTTCAAAGTGGTCACGTATAATATTGAATGCGGATATTATGAACAAGTGGATACCTTAGCGATCCTTCTCCGAGTTTCCATCATGCCCGACGGACATGCCGAAATGATAACCTTACAATTTCTTTGACTATGAACTAACGATGCGTATGAAATAGTCTAAATATTAATCAAACCAAATAATCTCTGGATACGGCCAAAATATATCGCAGTGATAAATATTTTACTTATAGAGAGATTATAAAAATTAAATACGTTTTGAATTCTTGATTTGATGCTGTTTAAATCCTAGTAAAATGTTTTGGATATACTTTAAAAATACTCTTTTTCATACAAATTGCCTTTCTGTTAGTTAACTAATGGTCTCGCGGTAGTTGTAACTAATGGCTTTGCCAACTTTAAAAGGTTCTCAGTGCACACTTCTTCACTGTTATCTACCAAAAATTACCAAAGCAACCGAGTAATTCTCGTTCATATTACGAAACTATAAAGATTAAAATAATATATTTTATATGCGTGTACAGAAACAGAATTCGCATACAGAGAATATACTTAACGAATGATTATCTTAGATTTGTCGCATACAGTAGGTTCCTTATATTCTTAAACTTATTATATGTGCTACGAAGATAAGAATTATATTAAAGTTACAAATATGATCATTCTACTGTCATGCCAAAGATATGTTTCTTGAATAATCAAATGTATTATATTTCTTTATATAATAGCTTAAATTAGATATAAAATACGAAATAAGAATTTATATATTATAAAATTTAAAAGTGAAAAAATAACTTGAAACAGCAATCATTTTAAATTTAAACTTAATTAAAGCCTATAAACCGAGCATCTTCACACTTAAAACTTTGCGAACACACTACACAATTGGATATTTATAAAAGCGCTCGGTTCGTCCTTAAGCAGACTCCCCTTTCTCTATCTTATTATACGGAGACAGATGGAGATTTTTGGCTCGCTTTCAAACTGATTATGTAAGACCCGTGCCAAAGCGTTTCCCTCGGATTTCCAACGCCCAGCCGCGTTTCAATAGCGCTCTCCCGATCTTAGCCCGAAAATAATACGGGACTTATTGCAGGCCGCCGACTTCGCATTGTCGAACAATGATATCGCAGACACAGCAGAGGAACCCCTTCGCAGCCCTTTTCAGAAGGCCGAACGGGTCGAAAGATCGCACTTCAGGTAAGCAAAGCTGACTGTATTATTCGTTCGCCGCTTTTCAGCGGGATTTGATCTTCTCGGGTGGAGGAAAACGCGGGATGTGGGTGTACGTTTCGGGAGTTGATTTTGTTAGGGATGAGACTGAAGGAGGCTGTCGTTGCAATTTGACAGGTGCAAAGTGAACATTGGGCCCGATATATGAGAGCTTTCGCGGATGTTCGTCGCGATTTCGTCAGTTTGACGGAGCTTGAAATACCCGTGTGGAAGGCTCTATCAGGCTCCGATGAATATGGGTTCACGAATATGTCGAAAAAATATTGAATTGTTTTTTCATATTGCCGCTTATTTTTGAAATCGTAATCGATGAAGGATATTGAGATTTTTTTATATAACCAATGGAAAAGTTTGAGTCGGTAACCATTAGCCGCACGAGTACATGATTTCTTTTGATATTCAAACGGCACGATTCACAAACTCTCAGATTAATCAAATTATTCAGAAAAACTCAATCGAATTTCCCTAAAAGAACAAGAAAATTCCTTAATTGTCCAATATCGAATTTCGACAGGAGACCTCCCGTTCCTTCAGTCAAATTATTAATTCGCCGAGTCTCATTGAGCTCCAAACGCAAGGGAAGCAAACTTGTAAACTAATTCACCTAAGTCACGTCCTCAAACACGTTGAGCTCGATTAACCCTTTCATTACAGGGGTACAATTTCGCATTCTGCGTACGCAGGCCCTCGGCCGCGATGTCCTGCACACGCGCTCGCTAATTGCATCCCATCACGATGGCTATATTAAGGTTTTGATGTAGTGCAATTTCGCTCGAGAGTGCCATTGTGTTTCGTTTTATGGCCGGGGATATGCCGAGTTGATGTATGTTTGTTGGAGATTCAAATTATGATGAATTTGTTTTTATGGCGCGGAAGGGATACGTGTCACTGTTGGCTTAATGTGATTGTTGTGTTTCGTCAGGTCTAGGATGCCTTTTTTTTTACTTGTTAATAAATCTGAATGAATGTTTAAATGGTGATTCTTGATCATAAGATAGATTTTTAATGTAATTTTATGATCACACAGATTTTATATTTTTCAACTTCTGTTGATGACGTTGAATAATTATAATTTTAGTCAAGAAAATAATTAGATATCTTAATTGCATATGATTTTAATAACTCTTCCGCTTTACATAGCTAATTTCCGTTCATTGCAGGTGCATAGTAAACCGCTTAATTATTTTGCATCGAGCTGTTGAGAAGCCACTAGATTTGATCAAGGTACTACAAAGTAATCAACTGATTTCATAGATTAACAATTTGCTACCATGTAATGCTTTTCCATGTATCTAAATATGTAATTATAATACGAAAAGTATGAATCCAATCTCAAATTTAATCTAAAATAAATCATTTTATATAACAACAGCGTACATTTTCGTTTTCAAAAATATTTTTCGTAGACTAAAAATAAAGCACATCATGCATAAAAAATACCTTTTTTAAAATAAAGTTATTATCCCACTGAAAATACAATATGAATAAAACCAATTTTGGAGCCGAGCACGCGAGCGCCTATCGAAATTAATTTTTAACCCTTTGCAAGCGTGAGAAACGCGATTCGACGGCCCGTGGAGACCTCAACCATTTTCGGCACGTTCCGAACACGGGCATGACACAATGTTACCGTGTAACGACCGAATAACCCTCCTCTGGCGTACGGCCAGCCTTCGCAAAATCCTCCACCATCGGAAAATTCGCTAATGTATCGTGAAAAACTCTGCGATTTTCCCCCCTTTCGGCGGTCGCAATTAACGGCGCGTGAAGCCCGTTCTCAAATGAAAAACGCTTTTTGCCCTGCGCATGTATATTGGCGAGATCAAAGTGTCCGATCCGCTTAAGAGGAACCGAAAGTTGGCGGTTGTCGTTTGACACGTTTCGGTTCGAAAGTTAAAAGCGTACCCGTTCAGATATCCACCGATCCGGATCGTGGAAAATCTTCATCGGTCGCTCCCTTCGATTATCGGCTGTTTGAAAAAAAGAGGTATTTTCTAACTCGATTCGATGTTAAATAAAGTTTTGGGTGAATAATTCAATCGTGAAATTATCATTTAACTAGCAAAATGAATTGATAAATTGAGTCGTAATAAATAATTTCGTTGTACAAGAAAAATAGCAGTCGCTGCTATGTTAATTTGTTCGCCAAATGTGTGGGTGATAATTGAAAAATTTATAAAGGGTCGCCGTAAAAGTTCAAACGACACCATATAATAAAACATCCCGATTACATATAAAAGAAAAAAAAACCCTTAATGGCACAATTTAATTATTTTTATTGTACTCTGCATAAAATTTAACACCCGGACCGCGAAAATTAAAAAATAAATGTAACTAAAAACGATTTTATGTGCAAGTAAGAAAAATTATTGTGAATTTAATTTTGTTATGTGATAAAATTATTTAAAATAATTGATACGTTTTACAAAAGGCGCTTTGCGTCAATCAGAAACGCATTACGCTTAACAGAAAAAACAGTAATGACTTTTCTGCATCACAGCTAACAATCGACCCAATTAACGGGGCGAAAAATATCTCCGGAATGAAATTGCGATAAATTTATTAACAACTCGAAAGAGAGACTCGCTATTTTAGCGCAACAACGAGAACAACAACAACAACTTAACGGGATAGCCGGAAAAGTTGTAAAAGTAAAGTTTCTACCACTTAATTTCGACTCTTAGAGCGACATATCCACATACATATGCCATTTTTACCTATTTAAGGGATACTTAACCAGCGACCTAAGTTGTGATAAAAATTAAATTTGTTTATATTTTTTAGTTTTTTATTCATGAAAAATATTATTAATAATCTGTTTCACAAGTCAATATTTTAAATGAAAGTTGCTTGACACGTCAAAACATCGAGCAAATCGAACGCATTTTGAATTGGAAAATTCAAACTTTATCGAAAGCAAAAATCAATCTTCGATGACACCATAGCGTCTCGATTTAACCGGTAATCATCTAATGCTTTAAACTTTGAACCAACTCGGGAATCAACGCGATCTTATCTGCCGGAGGAGGTGTTAATGTACTTAACCGAACAAGTTAAAGTTAACCGGTTCGAAGGGGATTTAACACACTAATCCAATCGACGCATTCGCTCAGCAAATTTCTACGATAATAACTGGTGAATTCCTAGGCCGTATACTTAACAAAGTATAAAATGATAACAATGCAATATATCATTTTCCACTTAGTAAACAACTTAGAGAGACAGTCGAGAAACAATTCGTGATATATATTTATAAATCATATTTAGCGTTACTTCATTACGAGCAATATAAAGTACAAAAATAACAGTTCATTAAATGTCTTTCATGTAGTTTTAATTTTGTTTATGTTTTGTGTATTATATAAGGATGGCAAAGCCTTTTATGCAAATGGTCTTCACAAAGAGGCCAGTACGTTTTTGCTCCGTCTGCCGACTAATTTGGCCGCATCGAATGGATGAATCTTTCGAAATGAGATGTTGTAAATGTGAAAACTACCACAGTGAAAGCCATTTCGTTTCGTACTATAGCTTTATGAAAAAACTAAAAAATATATGAAGGCGTCATTACGGCAAATATTGAGAATTGTATTTCATGTTTATGAATTATTTTCATGCTAAAAGGGAATAAAAAAACATCTCAAATATAAAATTTGAAAAAGCATTACAGTATTATGAATAAAATAAACATAAAATATATTGAAAATTAAACCTCGTGCAAATAAATATACTATACATACATAGTATGCGGATATTTATTTAATTTATAAATGAAGCTTGTTTTTGATTTGAAAGTGTATTGTATAATATTTCAAGGATGGGAGTTGTTTTGAAAATTTAACGAATATCCAATAACCTTTAATAAAATTGTAAACATTAAAAAATATTTCTATAAAAAAATATTTATTAAACGATATACATAAAATCATCAAAAAATATATTGAATAAACTTGATAATATTATTTATAATAAAAAAATATTATTTAAATTAAAAAAAAATTTTTTCGAATCGTACACATTTCAAAATTCTGACATAATATTGAGAAATTCACGACAGCGTTGAAAGCACATTAATCAAAGCGGATACAAAAATGGCGATCGGATGCACCGTATAGTGTGCTAACTTTAAATATGAAAAGCACTTTTCCGGCACATAGTCTCCGTACATAACTTTTATAATCTCGGAAACGGCATTCAGTTTATAACTAGCAAGCAAGAGGGAAAGAAGTGGATGTGGGGGAGGCTTGTGTCGCCGTATTGTCCACCGTAAAGTGAACCGTAAAAAGTTCATACTTTATTACGGGACGAAACGTTTTTCGCGAGAAGAGTCGTTAACGTAGAAAGTTGCCTGCTAACACAAAACACTAAAAAAATATATGTGTTCGGTTTGGTTTTTTTTTAGTTATACTGCAAAACGAAATCGAAATAACCTTTAAAGGGAGATTCATCTAGTTTTATTACATTTTTTTCCATTATTTATTTCGATCAGCGTCAACAGTTCAATCGTTTTCAAAGTATTGATAATTTTAATTTAAAAGAGTTGTAATATGTTAAGTAAATGTAGTAGATAATTATTCTGATATCTTATGTCTAAAAATTGCTTTAATTTTACATTTTATTAAAAATTATGATTCTTTTGATGTCAACATAAATTAATTAATTTAAAACTGATATACACGTATATCGAGGCGCGAACAAAATTATAGTACGATTTGAATATGTGGTCCTTTTTTGAATTTCCCGCATTGTTTCCGGCGACAAATTGAACGAAAGCCAGTCTCTCCATAGCTAATCAACTATTGAATCCGTTTTTGTTTAACCCCCCCATATCCAGCTCTCTCTCTTAACCGCAGTGTGATGAATTACTACAACGGGTCGACTTCAATAGTGATTGATTAATCTCCGGACCGGACTCGCTTTGTGAGGATTCGCGAGTTTCAAAAACAAAAAAAAAACCTGGATAAAAAATCTAAATGGAAAAAACAGCACAAAATCCACCCCATCTGATCGGATGATTCGAAAAAAATTGAATAAGTACGAATCGGGTGAAATGTTTTATGTACACACCGGCGAAATTGCGTTTGCAGAGTTTGCTTTTCAACTGTGACGTGTTAGAAATTTCGGCATTGGTTTCGGTTGAGACGAAAAAGCTCTTTAGTTAAATAGGTCTAAGAAAACGCGGTTAACTAATGGATGCTAATTATCATAAGTTTGCTTATCTCACGAACGTTGAGCTCAAGAATTTTCGGAGTGAAGCAACCATTTATTTTTTAAATCGGTCGTTTACGAATCACAATTTCAACTTATATATAAAAGTTTTTCTATAAAATTAAAAATGTATATTGAAAGTAGACATTGTTTAACGATTATTTTTTTATTTTGAAAAATGTGCATTTTTTACAAATAAGCTAATGTTTTTATTTTGTGTAAACGTGCCACAATCACACAAATTATCAAGTTGCGTGTGTTTTCGAAAAAGTGTAACTAACGTTTAAATACATCCTGTGTACGAATACTCAAAAAGTTGACATAGATAAACGATAACTTTTCCATAAATATTTGATTTCGGTTTTGTTTCGACAGGTAATTGAGGCAAAATATTTCTTTGAGCAATAGAAAGTTTTAATTCAATTCGCTGGGTCGAATTTTGTGAAGCGCTCAACTTTCTCAACATTGCGAGTACTAGGGGTCGAAGGATCGATTGATGTTACATTGCTACTATCTACCGGATTCCTGAAATATTTATTACAAAATTTATTACAGAGGATACGAGTACCGGTTTTTTTCAGTATTCAATCTAAATGATAATATCAATATAAATTTCAGTGAAGTGTTTTTTCAGCAAATAAAATTTATAGGCACTATTCAAAAAAGAGAGTAAAAATTTTGATAGTTTATTTTATTTTAATTTCAAAATCTGAATTCAGCTCAATATATAGTATTTTGTTTAAAAATGTCTCAATGCGACACTCAGAGAAAGCTCCAGTCTAAGTTTAAATTACACGAACGGAGTAGTGCTAATTAACAGTAATGTAAACGAAATCTGAAAAATCTGCTCAGAGTAAAAGCAGTAAAGAAGACGTAATATAATACAGTTGAAAATAGACGAATGAAGATAATAGTACTATAAATAAAAGAAAAAGTTAGACAAGTTTAACACCCTTTTAAAATACTATTTTCAAAACATAATCATGTGAAACTGATTGAATATCGATCTAAGCATCATACTAATTCTGTTAAAAAATACGAAACAAAGATAATCCTTGACCGGACACTAAGACGGATTAATACACTGATAATTTTCTTCTCCCTGTGTTGAAATTTATTGCCGTTCCGCTAATCTGATATAACGGGCAATTAGGATTCCTGGTTCGTTCGGCGTGGGTGAAGCCTTAATTGGTCGAAACCTCGACGCTTTCTCAGCGAGAAATGTAAGCAATCGTTTAGCATAAATTATTCTCATTCCCAAATGATAGATAGAAGAAGCGGGGGTGGGCAGGACGTTAAAAAATTAGCGTTTTTTTTCCGGCGTCGAACGAAATTAATTACGTGGCGGGTGTCATTTTATGCAAAGATATTCGTCAGTGTCAGCTAAAGTAAATGTGGCTGGTGTTGATTGACGATTATTGGTGTAAACATGTCGTCGCGTTCGTTAATATTAATCGATTTGTAATGGGCGGGTGTTGAATCGAATTATGGAATTGCTTGGGGGTGAGGGTCGATGCGTTTGAGATGCTCGTATGCTTCAAGTGAGATGATGAATCTATCGAGATGTTGATGAATTAATTAATGCAATGTGGAATATAATGAACGATGAATAATTATTTCAGCAAGCTGTAGTATTTATTTGAGCATGGATGTTGCAGTATGTTGCAAAGATGCCTATGCTGTTGTAAAACTGCGTCTCAGGTTGAAGTTCTAATGGAAATGAATAAGTAATGGATCATTTGTGAAGATGCGAAATGCAATTTTTTGTAGAAACTTTAGTGCAAACTACATTTTCGTACAAGTATGAGATATTAAAAGTTTTATATAAATAGTGAATAATTTATTTAATTGTATGAAATTAATCATACAGAACAACAAAATATATTATTTTATAATTTGTGTAAATTGAATTTTTGATATGTCAGTATAAAACTTTTGAAGTGACTGAAAAAATTTCAACAATTTAACTCTTTTCATTATTATTATAATTAAAATTTTAAATTCGTATTTTTTGTAAATAACATAAAAACAAAGGTTGTATTTTGTTTTAAATTAACAAATACTTCTCGCTTGTTTCGAATCACAATTTAAAATTTAAATCGCATTATAACAATTGTACAATTAAATACGGTACGTTTGTGATTTAGTGTTATTACATTCACAGAGAAAAAGTTACCTCGTATATTACTAAGCACTATTTCATGCAAGAGTAACTAGACAAACATTGTTTCAAATGAAATATCATAAAAATAAACAAAATCGAGACTGAAAAATACATCACACTCAAACAAATTAATTTTCCCATTTTAAATAAATAATGTCAACCTTATAATATCGATTTTTCCAAGCAAAGTTCAAGGACACGAAAAATACTTACTAAAATAATCCGAATAGACAGACAACATATTCGAAGTGTCGAAAACGATTGTTTGTACTCGTCTAGTAATAGTAAACAACCTTTCTACTTTTCGACGAGCTTTTGTCTAACCAAACCTTCGCCATAACCACGTGTAGGTTTTATGAAATATTAGGCAATATATTCAAAAGGGTGAGCTCACAACAGGGGTGAGTTTGACCTCTTTGAACCTCCATGGAAAATTCTCTCTGGAAAATATCGTCTTTGGTCCTGGAAAATCTTTGTGTATGAACGTGAACGTGTTTTCGGCGTATAGCGTAATATAAAGTATAATATAGGAAAAACTTCACAGTTGAGTTTTGCTTTGACAGACGATCTCCGGACAAAATTATAATACCTAGAAAAGCTCATACATAGATGTGATTTTCTATTATATATTGCTGTACATATTTATAGCGGGTTAATGTTGTAATAGTAATTTGATGGGTATCGTACGAATTTATGATTGATTCGAAGAAGAATAATTTCTAGTTTAAAAATAGATTCAGTTATCTTAAAACCTGTTAACTAAAAGTTTATTGTTTTGTAAAATTATGTTTTTTATGCTGGAATGAATCTAAAAATTCTTACTAAAGAACAATGGTGAAATATTTTTTGGTTTATCGACATTAAAACAAGTTGATGAAATGATAATTTTTCTTCTATTTTTTTTAATAAATTGTAAAATACTGAAAACTTTGTTCGAACGATGTTAAAAGATGGCTGAGCAAATAATTATTTTCAATTTTAAATCAATAATTGATTTCGAAAAATATTAAAAGTAAATAAATATAATTCAAATTTGATTTCTCAGAACAGTTTCCATGTAAAAAAATATATATATGAAAGAATTACAAACTAATTCAACTTTTATGCGGCAACCGCTTTTGAGCGTTCAAAAATTTAAATTCAATATCAAAACTGTTCAATGAAACAACTTTCATAATTGAACAAACTTCAGATTTTTTACTATTACAACTCGCCCAATATACATAGGATTAACATAAAAAAACGCGTCACTCAAAGCCGAGTTTGGTATTTTTGCATACGAATTAATTCCATTTATCTTATCATTATAATTCATAAGAGATGAGTCTCTCTGTCGGCTTTCGTGACAGAAATATAAATGATAATTTCGCAAATGGGATTGCCGCTTCGTTTTTACGTCCGCTGTGCGAATATTTTAAATTAAACCGTCCCTTCGATCCTTTGTCCTTTAACTGGACCTCGTCTCCAGTCACTATCGAATAAATTTTAATTAATAAGCATCCCTTTTAACTGGATATAATTGGACCGTGACCGTGTCGCATTCGAAGTGAACCGAAGCCGTTAATCAAAGCCACCCAACAAACATATTGCAAATAGCAATAGAAGGATTGTTTGGAATGCTATTTACAAAACCATTATCATAATTTTTTAGTTAAAATTAATAATATTTTACATTTATAAAGCGATTATATCTTCAGTGTTGATAATTTCACAAAAATATACAATATAAATTCTCCAAAAGCTCCCTTTCGATACAGTTCACCAACAAAGCAACATTTCTTCTTTGTCACATTCCTCGCCATAATTATCCGAATCGATTCGGTTCACAAACATTTCGATTAAATTTTAAGCGAGCCTAATACGCTTTACGTGACTCAATCCTTAGGATGTTAACCGTGACGGCAATAATTTTGAAAAAGGAACCTTCCCTTGTTAGCTATCGAATCTAGGGGGGTACACGTTGGAAATCCGTTTTTTTTTTCCTTGTATCGAAATCAACCAAAGTGGGTCAATTCAACGAACACTAGATTGAATCATAATGAGCTCGCTCGAAATGTGCAATTACGTTACGAACTAATGTAGTTAATAAACGTGTTACGTATGTATTTAACCAAATGATACGTTACGTGTTTTGTGATTAATACTTTGTGTATCAAATAGAATGAATTGTGTATTTTGTAATTTTCCTCTATATAAGGTCGTTTTAAATATGCCGCATAAAGAAAACTACGGTGAAAAGTAAATTATAGGTTATTTTTTGAAATTTCTTCTTTCATACTCTTAATTAATAGTTTGAATAAAAATGTATTTGAAGAGATGAACTGTTAGTTTTACATTAGAAATAAAACTGTTAAATTTTAAAATATTGGCATAAATTCCACGAGTTTTCTTATGAAAATAGCATATTCTCTCGATAGAACAACGTCGAATATTTGAAATTGCAAAACTTTGACTTAAGTCAAATAAATTTCATAAAATGCATTTCTATATCGATATTTAAAATTTCAAGATTACTATTTATAAAAAAAAAATATTTATATGAAATAAATAATCTTCAGAAAAATATTTCCGGTAATACAATAATAATTTAACGAATTAGTAATTTGAAAAACTAACCGATATCAAACGGGTCTATTTACAAAAATGACTTTTCACCCAACAAACTCCAGAGCCAGAATCATTAACCGGGATTAGTTCAATACGCGAAAACGACTTTGGAACAAGCTGAAAACCCACACGATCGTTTACAAAGCAAACTTTTCGTATGTGCGCGTTTTCTCGCGCTGAACACTCCATTTTCCCGGGCGCCGCCCACTAATTGTCCAGGTCGGGAAAAGCGCCGAATCCTCCTCCTTGTATCCTCTTTTTTTGTACCTCTTTCGATTTTATTCCCGAATTCGTTTGGTTTCTATTCCGTTGCTGGGATGGTGGGATAGCGTTTCTCTATCGTGCGCCGCAGCAATGGTTTTCCGATATTTTTCCCGCCACTGTGTACGGTATCGGGTGTTCCTAAAGCATTTTTACGGTTGTTTGAATAACGTTTCGACACCACCCCTCTATCTATGCCTCTCAGTTAGATCGAACCTCGTCCATTATACGGCCAAAAGTGCATTTGAATTTCAAAAATCGACTCGTTCGTTGTCTGGGTGGTCCCGTTCGATATTAAATTATTCGTACAGAGAACGTTCTGAAATATGGTTTTTGTTTAAATGCGTGTATTTTTTGGGGGAAAAATATTTTGATAGAAGTATATTATATAAAAATAGTGATGGAATTTATAAGTGCAAAGATCAAATCCATTTGTAGAACCATATAAATTTTCTTTCGTTTCATCCATATATCACATTGTAGACGTTAAATATTGAGCGAAAAATAGACTCTAAATCGTTTATCGATTTATTTAGACGTATGTGTGCAAAGTTTTTATAATAATAAATCCTATAAAATACACCTTCTATATTGAAAAAATAAACTATTCTATGTTGGTTGAGAGTATATTATCATCAATCTTTAAAATCGGCAAGGAAATAGAGTCATTTGTTCGATCCAAAGGCGACGTTCCGGATATGACTATCGTTCGAGTTATAAATTTCAAACTTTCACATGAACATTTTTCGTCAGCTAACTTGTTATCTATAACTAGTTCGTATTATATAGATCATTTTGTTAATTTAATAACCACATAATTTTTTCCTACCCAAAATGAAAGTATCTTATTATTTTATTAACCATTATTTTAAATTTTCAATTAATTTCAGTTAATTTTTCGACTTTTATACATGTACCGTTTTCCATCGATTACCGAAGTAAAGAAACATGTAACATGATTCTTTTATATATATAATATATAAATATGATCGTGTAACATTAATTCTACACCACTTTGCGAATGATAGTTTTGTTACCACGTATACAAGAAAAAAAAATCGATGATAATAAAAAATTGTGTTATAATAGAAGCGGTTTATATTACAGATTTTACACGATAATCTTCAACACATCGACTGTGTTGCATAAACCAAAACATCCGCAACATAATTTAAAATTAAATCTTACACAGTAACATCATTTCTCCAATTACGAAACTGGCAACACCAAATGATACACGATCGCGCATTAATTTGGCGGGTATTTATCGTACAACCAAAGAGCAAAACAATGAAGGTTTCTGGGCCAGCCTGGAGCCCATTAGTCATTGGCGGCCGGACCCGAATTTAGAATATAACGCTTTCCCGGGCAATAAATAAAACGATCATATTTTTTCCATCGTCTCCGTAGTTAACCGACAAAACAGATAGAACACGTCTTGTCCGTAAATTATGGTCTCATAAAAGCTCGCGAGGGGTGAAAACAACGGGTGCCCTCTGCAGTACTGCGAAGAGGAGCTGGAAGGCTTTTCGGGTACCATTTGTCGGGGTCGACAACCGTAAATAATTCGATAGATGGTCCCGAAAATGTTTATCAGTCATGGCGGCGGAAAAATGAGCATTTTTATGTATACATAAAAATTGGCCTTCATGTAAAATTTAGGTTCAGCGTACATAGACTTCGAAGAATGCATATTTGATTTAAATATATAATGTTACGTTTTATTTTTATATGCACTAAAATACAATATGTAATATAAATTTTATAAAAAAAAAATGGAACGTGGAGTGGTGCACTCTCGATCTTTTCATTTAAAATTTTATAGCTATGCGTGGATTTTCAAGCGATTTTACGGTTCAGAAAAAAAATGGCGATTCAAAATCGTTACCCTGCTCAACCCTTTAATGCGTTTCGTAGTTAAAGGGTCACATATTTAATCTGGTCGAATAAAAATGCCTTTGGTTGTACGTGAATGTAGCACTTTATGCTGATTGAAGTCGTAGATATATATTATAGTACACATATTCCTACGGAACGCTATTACTAAATAGCTTTCTCAATGTGAGCAAAATGTAAAGTTCGCATCTATTATACGCATTTTCGTATGCGAAAAGAAATATTTTCTTTTTATTTATACCAGAATTTGAATGTATGAAAACCGCGTGGAGAGGCTCTCGTTTCCGGTACTCGGTTATTTGCGAATTTTCGAAATTAAATTTTCATAAGAGATTACGAAAAAAAAAATTCAATAAACAAAATTTTCCACATAAAAATTATAAAGCCGACATTTTAAGATCGATGTTTTTCTAGGTCAAATTAAATAAAAATATTATATTTGGTTTTCCATTAAAATTTTTATCAATTTGCAAAACGTTACTACGACGTTTTTACTGTCAAATTTTCGGAATATTAATTTGTATTGAAAATTCACCATATCTCTGCTGAACGAAAATAAAAAAGTATCCGTTCGATTTTTTTCCATAAAATCCGGGAAAAAAACAAAATGGTCAATTTGTATTGAACGCTACCATTTTCCTATCTAACATTCCACTCGCCTGACTCGCACATTACCTTTATATTCGTAATATACTACGTATTTATTGGGTACTGTGAGATTTATGCGAATCGAACGTTTCGCTTGGTCCAAAATTTTCTCGGATCATTCTCGAACATCGCATAGTCATCTTTCGATCTTTCGCACCTTCTATCTCTCATATTACAGCGCGTCAACTTTATTGAAACATATAAAAAAGGGATTGCACGTTTTTGCACGTCTGCGTTTTTTTTTCGATATAGTCGCTGACGTTTATCAACATTTCTATCGGGACAATTGCGAATTCACACTATTCAAGTTTTGCAGAACAATGTCTTCTTTGTCGAGTCTTCCATTGACAATGAAATACAATAACGCATTTTAGGGAGAGCGAGTGTGTAACTTTTTGTTGAACTTTGCAATGGCCATAAGGCTGATATAGCGTTTTTTATTCGCACGAAAGACATATTTTCGAATGAATTCTTCAACTTTTCGATCAATGTCTAAAAATTTTAAAGTTATATGCGTCTTCTGAAGTGACTTAATATAATATTATATATTAAAGAAGCAACATGATGTGTATATTATTATACATAAATTTATTTTGAAAATCATAAATGAAAAGATACGTTAATTTTAATATTTAGTTACTATTTCTCATAAGCTCATTTAATGTTCAGTTTAGTTTTAAGTGTAATAAAAAAAGTATGTAATTAATTAATTTTTTAAGATAATATAATATGAGGATCCTTTTTATTTTTCTATCACATATCATGTTAGATATATTTGAATCAATTAGATTTATAAATCAGCTTTAGATGTAATAAAATTGACAACTAGTAATACTTCGAAATTTATATTGTCAAGGATAAAAATTTTGAAAAATTTGAAGCAGTTGTCATCTAAAATCATTTATATAATTTTAAACGAACAATAGCGGTGGGTAATTAGCGCTAAGTGTGGCACACCTGCTCTATCAGATTACGTTTTCTGATGATGAGTTGCCCAGAGTTGCAGCTCTAACTAAGGCTAATGTTAGACTTAAATCCCTCACAGGGAACAATTGTTGCGACGCAAAACCCATTAAGATTATTAGGCTTCACTCCTCGTCCCCATAAATGAGTTGCGTCTTACTAGATTGCTAATTTGTTTACACGCAGTCGCACGGAAACTACCTTTCCAATGGATTGAAGAAATGTTATTTCGAAATCTGCCTGTGAAAATAACACCGGAATCGCGAAACTAATAAATAAATAAAGCAGTCGAGGCGATGAAACGGAATTGGACCGAAAAAACTCATTCCCATCTGATGTTTTCGGGTGAGTCTCGAATAATTGGTTTTAAATCCGCGGATAAACGAAACCAAAGTAGAGGTATGACAATACGATTGTGCTGCGATTATGTCTGAATTTCGAACAAAAACTTTCGGTTTTGATTCATCGATTGTGAAAGGTAGAACCATTATATGTTAATGGTTAAAGTGCTATATAGTATTTCATAGATGATCATAAATATTAATGTCGACAGTAAGATAGTTTTGATAAAATATTTCAAATTTCAATTCTGTTTCGAATATTTTCGAAAGTTTGAAAGAGAATTTACGTTTAATTCGAATCAAAATTAAATTATATATTTAAACAAATCGATAAACGGAGTATTTTTTTTAATAAAACAACGAAAATGTTTTGCAAAACACATTCATTTTAACAACATAATAAATTCAATTTTTTTTAATCAAATGAACCAACTATACAACCTATTTACCTATACATCCAATTTCCTTCGCGCGCACGCCACTAACGACAAGAACATCCGAAAAACGGCACTCATCTTTCTATTTGAACCGATTTTTTTCAACAATAAAAAATCCACGACACAAAGCTCATCAGCCAAGTGTAAAAGACGGAAAGACGAGGCCCGCGTAAGTGGCTGACAAACCATCAGCTTGAATAGCCGAGAATTTCGCACGACCATTCATCTCGTGCCGAGCCGGGGGGGTAGATAAGAGCCGAAAACTGTTTGTGCATACGTACTAAAATAAGCGAAACTTGTTCCCGAATATTTCAGAGGACCCATCCCCGGGAACCTCTTCCCAGTTTCGCGTTCCCGTTGTGCCCGGCCGCTCGCTAAAGGGAAATCCATTTTCTTTGATGAATATGTATGGCTCCGTGCCCGTAATGAAGGTTCGACTCGAGCCGAACACATATTTTACGATTTTCTCGGCAGTCTGCGATATCCCTTTTTATATTGTGTGTATTTGAGCCTTCGCTTTAAAGAATAAATAAATAAGCAAAGAGCGTATGCGAGGCCCCATTTTTATCGATTTGTCGGACGTATTTTGAATGATCGATATGTGTGTGGTGTGTTTTGGAAACGGATGTGTGAATATTTGAAAATGTTATATGAAATTTTATGTGTTTGTTTTGATGTGTTGTTTTTTTTAATAAACTTTGTTATGTATATATTGTGATCAAAACAGCGTATTTATGATTTTCTATTTCCGTTAACTATCATTTATTGTGGTGAAAAGTAATGGCGAAAAGCATAAATTAAATAATTTAAACAAAACATACTAAGCAGGTGAGTGAATACATACCACGAAACAATTTCGTTTAGAACTCTAGCTGAATCTACACAAAACACATACACGATAAGAAAATATTTGCACAAGTCTCGGTTACCCCACAACCTGCGATATATAATACTTCTTATACTGAGAATTTTCTACACATAGCGTATTACTGAGAAAAATAGGCTCTGCAATCCAACATATGATTCAATGATTCAATTTTTTCACATTTTTGGTGAAGAACCTGATAAATTATACGCACGTATTTTTGACACGAGATATATTATGTTCTACAAAATCTTTCTATAAAAAAAATGTTTTCCGCTACGTTAATTTTCGATCTTATACAACCCTTGCACTTAATAGTCTATTATCCTTGTCATTTGACGTTCAATGACATGAACATGTAATGATTTTTGTATTCAAATTATTCTATCTATTTTTACTATCTATAAAATATTTGATTGAAAAATATCGTATTATACATGAGAAACTTTAACAAATGTGAATATATTATACATAGTTTAACTAGTCTAATAAGTATAGCAACACTGAAACTGGATAGCAAACAAAAACAGATCGTGATCTTTTGAAAGTTGATCTTGCTGAAGCTTTCACCGCACATTTCGACTCGCTCAAAACGACCAATAACCTGCCACGTGGTACGACTTTTTTGTACCAACCACTATCCAAATATAAAGGAGACAAGCGAGAAAAAGTGAGTCGAATGAACTCGAGGGTCGTATAACGATAAAGTAATATAGAGACAATTCGGCGATTTGAACCAAACTTTTTCAACGCACACGCGCACACACACACAAATATA